>CM031860.1:61133539-61198085 GCA_018697195.1 Certhia americana | reverse complement strand
GGGTCCCTGCACCCCGGAGTTTCTCTGTGCTCTGGGGGGTCCCTGCAGCCCGGAGCCCCTCCGCGCACTCCGGGTCCGTCCGTTCTCCCGCAGGCTCCGCGCACCCCGCGGCCGCTCCGCGCCCCGGGGCTCCGAGCCCCCCGCGCCCCGCAGGACCCGGGGCTGCCTCACCTGGACGTGCTTGTCCACGGCGGCGAAAGCGGCCCGTTTCTTGGCCTCCTCTGCCATGGTGCCGCCGAGCCGCCCGCGGGAGAAGCCGCGCCGCGCCGCCGCCCGCCCCGTTCGGAGCCTCCCTGGCGGCCGGGCAGCCAGGGGCGTGCTGCGGAGCAGGGCGAGCCGGCCGGGGAGCCGCATGCCGGCGCGGCCCGCCCCCGGGGGGCTCTTCCTCACGGGCTGCAGGCCTGGGCCGTGCCGGCTCCTCTCCTCCTCCGCCTCCTCCTCCTCCTCCTCTTTCTCCTCTGCCGGGCGGCTGGGACTTGTAGTGCTGCGAGCGGCGAACTACAGCTCCCACAATGCCCGACAGTCCCCGGAGCAACTTGTTGCTTCGATGTACATGTATAAGTACCGAGAGACTGAGTTTTCCAGGGTTTGAAGGGTTCAGGCATTTCTGCAGAGAGCAGAGGGATGCGGGGTGTTCCATCGGGAAGTGCTGGAGGAAGAGGGAGGATGGCGGGGGGAGCCCCTGCAGGAGGCCAGGCAATGCACTGGAACTCTGGCCGGGCTTCCACAGATTTTGAGGAAGAGCCTTTCTGGGACTTTCACTCAAATTTTGTAGCACGATCTCCCTCGAAAGTAGCAACAAGGACATAAAAAATGCCAGGAGTCCTCTGAGCATACGGTATCAACCAGCTCTTAGTCCTTACCCAGCTCTGCAGGAGGGGCAGGACAAAACCCCATGAAGATCTGTCCTGAAACACCCAGAGCTTTTTTTTTTATTTGCCATAGTTTTTCCCTTCTACTCTGGGTTTACCTCTGATGAAGTTTCTGAGACAGAGAAGCAAAGCAGCCTTGAAGTTCCTCTACACCGGCATTTTCACTCCTGTGAGCCACATTAGGACCATTCACGGGCACCTCAGTTTCTCTCCAGTCCCACTAAGGTGGATGAGAATTGCAAGTATTCACCCCTTACTACTCACTCCAAGGTCAGGCCACAAATCGTAGAGAATAATCTTTTTATTTGCTCAACAGAAAAGCTGCCGATGACTTCTCTTTTTTAATTCTGTGTGTGACTGGCTTGCTTTGCTGCCAACCTCTGTGATTCTGCTGTGATTTTCAAGGACTAGAAACATTTCCTTTTGTTCTCCCTGGGCCGGCACATCAGTCCTTGAACAATGGGGTGGGATTTCAACAAAGACTCTATTATCATTGCCCGGGCTTATCTCGGCTCGGTGAGGCCTTACCTTTCTGTTCAGAGCGGGTGACTCGATGTTAAGAGCACCACGTGGTTCTGTGCAGTGGTTCAGTGTTTTCTGCCAGCTGGCAACGATTTTTCCTGCAAGTTACCCATTTTAAAGTGTAAATAACACACATCTAGTGGGATATATATTCAGAGGGAATCAGACCCAAACGCTGTGTTCTTCCATGATGCAAGAAGGGTAAAACTGAAGGAGCAGCTGGCTGAGCTTTGGGAGACATTGTAAGAGCATGTAGTGACAAGGACAAGGGGGAATGGCTTCAAACTGAGAGTAGGTTTAGATTAAATATTAGGGGGAAAAAAATTACTGTGAGGGTGGTGAAGCACTAGAATAGGTTTCCCAGAGAAGCTGTGGCTGCCCCAGTGTTTAAAGCCAGGTTGGAAGGGGCTCTGGGCAACCTAGTCTAGTGGAAGGTGTCTCTGCCCACAGCAGGGGTTGAAATAAGATGATCTTTAAAGTCTCTTCCAACCCAGTCCACTCTATGATTCCGTCATTATTCTCTTCAGTATCCTAAGTATTTGACTGAAATGAAGAACAGTCTATAGGGTTTTTTGGTGACTCAGGAAGCCCATCCTGGGCTTCTCTCAAATCCCACTGTTGTGGTGAGTGTTGGTGCAGAAGTGTGGGGTGATAAAACTGTTGTACCCTCACAGCAACGGCTGATAGCTTTGGCTTCAAACACATCTTGCAGTGCCTGGGGAAACATTTCCACTTCTAGATAATGATCTTTATGATAGCAATTTATCTGAATCTGTTGGTGAGTTACAGCTCCAGTGAAAGCAGAAAATCTTTCATTTATGTTGTGCTGAACCTTGCCTGTGCACAAAAAATTGATACTGGACATTTTAGAAATGGATCTTCTGTGAATTTCAGCAACAACCAGCTCTGTTTGCAAACAGTTCAAAGTCCTTTTGTACAAACCTGGTTTTGTCCCATGTCAAAGCTTCTCCAGGAGCCAACTCTCCCCCTCTGTGCTTCAGTCGGGGGAGGTGTTTGAACCTGCTTTGAACAGACATTCTGCCTGTCAAATGGTGGCAACTGTGAGATGTTAACCCCAACAGAAACCACGCTGAGGACCGGAGCAGCTCAGCCCTTTCAGGCTGTCAGGGCGACTGCGTGACTCCTGGTGCTGAATTCTGCATCTGAGGCTGAAATTACATGGTAGGAAAATTACACAGTAGCTGAGATAACAGCTTGCTGTTGACAAAAGGGACGAGCCTGCGCTTCACTCCCTTCAGCCACCATCCACAAGCAGCCTGAATACAGAGGTTACACTGCTGCTGGCATTCCCATGATCCTGTGCTGATTCACCTTGCCATGCAGGCAAGAAAAGGCAATTTCTTCTTGCTAGGTGAGGGAGATTGAACTGGGTCAACCAAATATAACAGGTCTCTCCAAAAGGGAGTTTTGTAACTGGCTTAAACTGCCCTGGTCTAAGACAGAGAAACAAAACAAACCAAAAAATAATAAAGAGCATTCCCACCTTATGGTCCATCACTTGCCAAGTTTTCCTGCTACTTCCATGTGTTGTCAGAGAGCTGTTCGTTCTGAAAGGTAAAGCAACCAAAAAAATCAACCTTTCCTGAGGAAGGCAGCAAGATCTATCAGTTTGGAGAGGGAAGGCTCCGGGACCATCATCCATAGCATGTTTAACCCAGCCTAAACCAGCTGGAAAAGTGCATTCTAACCCGAGTGAAGTCCTGGCAAAGGCAAAGCCCCTCTGGGTGTGGCAGATGTGTTGATCCAATTAACTGTACTCCTCTCTCATTGATTAGGCATAAACCAGCTAAAATCCAAAACCCATGAAAGCAAAACTTCACCAAGACACTGGAGAAACCAAGTGGAAGATTGAGAATTTCCCAAACAAACTGTCTCTCTGGTTGGCAGCAGCACTCCAAGCCTGTCACATCTCTGCAATTTACATTCCTGAGACCTAATTTTTTATCCTGCAAACTCCAGTTCGGTGACATTTCCTCAGAATAACACCTGCATCCCTGCTTGTCTCTGGTTTGATCTGTCGGGTGAAGAATTACTCGGGTTTATTCTGCTTGTGAGAAGGCATCAGCAGGGGTGCCGGTATGCTAATTACAACATCCGCAACTTTTGGAAGGTCTGGATTCTCCTGGAGAAGGGAGGCACTAGGAACGGCCCTGGGCACAGGGCAGCCACGAGGTGGCACGCTGCGCTTTCACTGCCGCTCCTCACTCTTCCAGGAGCAAGTTATTCGGGAAAAGCAGGCAGATCTTCAGCGGAGTTATGTAAAACACCATTCCTGTTAACATCCATCCATCCATCCATCCTGCAAGAACAGGCTTTGATTTCCACATAAGTGGCTAGTCAGATTCAAAGTTATTGTCATATGACTGAAATAGATCTCTTATGTCAGTCAGTCAAAACAGAATGGAGGATGTGAGTCATGCTTTGCAAAAAGCAGGAAGTTTGGTTTTGTTGGCACAAATTTTTAATACAGAGAGAAAATTATAGGGCTGTATTGCCATGTTTATCATAAGGATTCGAGAATAACGTTGTCCATCCCTTGGAGAAATGTTTCCAAAACAAGAAAAATAAGAGCTTTAGCATTCTGATTATTATTCATTATTCCTCGGTACCAGGGAATCTAGGCGGAGTCTAGAAGAAAACGTGTACTCTGGTGCAAACTGCCAGATCCTCCCCAAAATAAAAGGCTGCAATTGGAAGGCTGCTGATCTGGGAAGGGATTGGGAGGGAACACAAGAAAATGAGGTCATGCTCATGGGTGTGTTAGGGACACTAGCACCGGGTGCCTGCTGTCTTGCCTTAAGTGTAATTATAAACCATCGTGACCCAGCACAAAGGTAGAAGTGCAAGTCTAGTCGTGCCATATCCTAATATTCTGGAACTTTCTGGGGTCTGGGGTTATGTCTCTGAGTCCCTCACATAACCGGTGGGATAAGGGATAAGTGACTGTAAATAGAATGTAAAGGAATTAGCTTTTTCTTCATTGTCTAGAAATACAATGGAGTTTAAAATTTAGCTAAATTTACCCTTCAACGTGACTGTTCAAAACATCACCGTGCAAAAAAAATGAATTTCAATGGAGACAGGTGTAGGGGAGGGCAAGTTAGAGCAGAGAGCCAAATGTGTAAGGGAAGAATAAAAGCCTTTGGCTTGGTTTGCCTAGAGAAACAAGGAATTTGATTACTCTTTATAAACATATGAACGGGTAGACACTCGAGAGAGAGGAGTTATCTAAATAAAGAAAATAGTAGCACAAGACCATATGGGTACAGTAATAAAATGTCATTTAAGTTACTAAAAATGACAAGTGCCATTTGGCATGTGGTACAAGGTAAAATCTTTTGGACTTCATTACAATGAAGGAAGTAAAAAAAACCCAAACAAAGATCCCTGGATTACAATTCCATGGTTGGCTGGGGAGCAGTGTCTGTGACCTGTTCTAAAAGAGCTGTATTTCCAAATCATCAGAAAATAAGAGTGCAAGCAGGAAGAAAAAAATTTGGTAGATGTCTAAAAATGACAATTATGAGCTCTTTTTAAAGAATTCATCGGGCGATCAAAGAACCACAACTCCAAAATCAAGAGAGAAAGAAACATTGACAACTCTCGTTTTATTAATGGACTGGAGAGTGTGAGTAAAATTAAAGCAGAAATAGCCAAAATAAAGAAAGCAGGAAATAAAAAAAGTGCTGGTATAAATGAGAAGCTGTGAGAAGCAGAGCAGTTATTGGAGGTGAAGCTCATCAAAGGAAATCCATAGCTGGCAAGGCTAAATCCCAGAAAACCCTAGAAGTGAACAGTACAGGCCCATTACTAGATGGACATGATTAAAATGTCAATAACAATGCAGAAGTGTTCATTGAACTTTTATGATCTATGTTTGCAAAGAAACAGGAGGATACATGTGTGGGGGGGTCACTTGACAGTGATGTGATTAATTCCAGTGCATTAGTGACCAGTGGAGCTCTTGTCTTCCAGGGATGAGTGTGGCCCAGGAGGTTGGAAACAGCTGACTGCAGAGACCCCTTGTGTCTCTCGACAGACCAGGGCAATTCTAGGGGGCTAAAAAAGTGCCAGCTTGGTGCCTGGCTTCAGAAAACGAGGCTGCATGATATGGAGTAAATGTGGATTTAATAACATCAGATCTGTGGATGATGTTCTGGGTAAATACCAAAAAAGGGTGTTGTGTCACTCATTAAAGAATTAATAATGCTGGTCAGAGGTTACTAGAAAACTCATTTCATGCTTCTAAAAGACAACAAATAATTCAATTTCCTCCGAAAGGTGTAATAAACTCTTAAAAGCGTTTTTACTTACAACTGCACAATATTTTAATTAAACAGGGTAATAAAGCATCAGTGAAGAATACATTAAGCACTAGTCACAGAGATTATTTTTTTATAAGTGGTTATAAATCACTGTTGAATAAGGCTACTTCTAATAGGACCCTACAGGATCGTATGTGCTGTACTACACACATACATAATCAATATTTTCATTAGTCATTTGGAAGTAAATACAAAATCAACCCTAATCCAGTTTGCAGATGACATCCTCATCAGTCGGGTGGCACCATCAGGATGACAAGGATTGTGTTTCAAAATATGGTAAACTGGGTCTGGAAAAAACTGGGGGAAAACTAACCCTGAAGGCAGCAATTATATATCATCTATATCATGTATGTCAAGTGTACCATAAACAAAGACTCACAGAATGACTCGGGTTGGAAGGGACCTGAAAACCATCTCGTTCCACCCCTGCCATTGGCAGGGACACTTTCCACTAAACCAGGTTCCTCAGAGCCCCGTCCAACCTGGCCGGGAAGACTTCCAGGGACGGGGAATTCACAACTTCCCAGGACAAAACTGTGAACACCTGGAGGGAACGCGAGTTTAAGGTACCACAGGGGCTTTCTGGGGCTTCAGCAACACCCGGCCAAAGTGCTGGGGCTGCCGGTCCTGGGGCTGTGTGTGTGCTGGGGTGGGTGGGCAGGCACAGAAAGGTGGGGTCACCTGGGGTGAGGTCACTGGGGGTCAGCACAGGGCCCATTTCGGTATCAGGGGCAGGGTTACTGTACAGCCTGAGGGGGCACCACCGAGTGACAGAAGCAATTGGGCTGGACAAGCCCTCAGAGCTGACGAGTCCCAGCGGTGTCCGCACACCCCCATGGCACTCAGCCCTCTCTCCCCTCCATGCCGCGGGCGGTCACTCCCCCACAGCCCGCTTCCCGCCCGACGAGTCCATTCCGCTCCGGGATGGGGGGAGGCCCTTTCTGCTCCACCCCCCCGCGCCGGGTGGTGCGCGCCGCTGGCCCCGCCCTGCCGGGGCCGAGGAACAGCCACGTCTCCAGCCCGGCCGAGGAAGGGGCGGGGCCGCACCGCCCGCGCGCCAGCCGGCAGCCAATCGGCGAGCGGGCCGGTGAATCATGCGCTCGGCGATTGGCCGGAGCGGCACCGGAGGAGGGGGAGAGAGCGGCGTGGCTCCGATTGGCCCGGCGGGCTCTGTTGACAAACACCCAGCTCTTTCCCGCCCCCCGCCGCTGGGCGCACCAATCAGAAGGAAGCGGCGGGCTGAGCGGCGTGGCGGCGGACCAATGGGGTGCGTGTCCGCCTCGCAGGGGCGGATGCGCGCGGGGTGCCGGTACGTGGCGGGCGGGCGTGGCGCGGCGGGCAGGGCTGCGCGCGCGGCGGGCGCCCATTCTGTGGCGGCGACAGCGGCGACAGCGACAGCGGCGTTCATGTCCTAACGGGTGGCGGCGGCGGGCGAGCCGGGCCCCTCCATGCGGGGGCCGCGGGGCCGCAGCGCTCTGGCCGCCTTGGCGTTGCTGGTGCTGCTGGGGGTGACGGCGGGCGGCGCGGAGCCGCCGCCGAGCGATGCCGCGGCTGTGGAGGCCGCGTTCGGGCTGGGGGCGGCCGCCGCTCCCGCCGCTCTGCCCGCTGGTTCCGCGGACGTGACAGTGGAGGACGATGAGGGCGGTGTGGCCCCCGCGGCTCCCGGAGAGCAGGAGGCGGAGGGCAGCGGAGAGGCCCGGACCGGCAGCAGGTGAGCGGGGGAAGGCGGTGACTGGGGATCAGTGCTTGGGTGAGAGTGTGCGGTCTGTGTGAGTGGGGTGAGGGCCGTGCCTGGGGCTGGCTGGGGATAGCTGTCGGGGACTGGGATAGCTGTGGGGGACTGGGATAGCTGTCGGGGACTGGGATAGCTGTCGGGGACTGGGATAGCTGTCGGGGACTGGGGTAGCTGTCGGGGACTGGGATAGCTGTGGGGGACTGGGATAGCTGTGGGGGACTGGGATAGCTGTCGGGGACTGGGGTAGCTGTCGGGGACTGGGATAGCTGTCGGGGACTGGGATAGCTGTCGGGGACTGGGGGTCCTGAGGGGGGTCAGTGACTGAGGGGTGGGCCGGCTGAGGTGGGGCAGTGCCTGGGGAGGCTGAGGGGGTGTCAGTGTCTGGGTCTGGCATGGGGCTGTATCAGTGTCTGCGAGGGGTCGGTGTGTGGGACTGTTGAAGGGTGTCTGGGACTGGGGTAGGGGTCTGTGGTGTCAGCGGGGAGGTGCTGGGGAGGGGGCTCGGGTCCGGTGTGAGGGTGCTGGGCGGGGGTCAGGGTCTCCGGGGAGAAGGGTGCGGTGTGCAGGGTCGGGGTGCTGCGGGGGGACACGACTGTGTCGAGGCTGGGAATCAGCAGCTGGGGGTGTTGGGGAGGGGGCAGTGCGTGGACAAAGGGCTGCAGCGTCCCGGGGATCGGCTGTGGGGAGGGCACCGTGTCGTGGTGGTTTCGGACGGGAACAGCGCCGGGATGGGTCGGGAGTGTTGGAGTGGGAAGAGTGGAGGGGAGTGGGGAGGGAGAGTTGCGCTGTAGGGTTATCGTAGATGGAATGCTGCTGGGGAAGGCGGTGAAATAAGGGGAGGTGTGGGGCTGGACTGTGGGACACGCAGGGAAGTGTCCCAGGGCTGTGGAAGGGGTGAGTCCCGTGATGGAGCTGCAGTAGCGCTCCAGGGATGGACAGGCTGGACCGAGGGGGAGACAGTGACAGTGAGGAAAAGGAATTTCGGTACCTCCCCAGCGCTGAGGTGCTTGTTCTTTACGCGGTTGTTAGCAAGGAGAAAGGGTGTCCTAGCTCTTAAACAAACAAGCTGCCCGATGTCACGCCATGTGACATCTGGCCCGTCTGCTTACCCTGCTAATACCACGTCTCGATGCCTTCCTTGCCTTTGTCCCAGGTGGCAAGGAGACCCGAAAGCATCTGTCTAAACTCTGCCCAATCCCCGCAGCTCACAGTTGTTCAGAGCATGCTGTCTGTCCCTTTTGTCATCGTGTTGTTTTAAAGAAAATGCAGTTCCCCCGCGTACCTAATTGTCTGTTCCGCACAGACACTGGGGTGTGCCTGAGGGGAAACCAAACATGCGAGGGAAATTGATGAACAACTTTCAGAATATAACAAGGGGAAATAAAATACTTAATAACTGCGTGTGGCAAGAAGCTCTGGCAAAAGGAAGACTTAGATGAATGACTCAAGTGCAGAAGTGTTACTGAGCTGATTCCAGTCTGTTTCTGAATTGGCTGAGAACGATGAGGTGATAAGCCACAGGCAGAGTTTAAAGGAAGAACAGCCATGACTAAATGTCTGCTGTATTTTGAAAACATGAAAATGAATAGCCCAAAGCTTGTTCTTAGTATGCCCAAGCATTCACTTAAAACAAGAAACCAGCTGATAACTTGGCACCCTGTTTTCGTGGAGGGCAGTCTCACCAGTTAGCAACAGGATTATTCTTTTGTGTATCAGGTCATCAAAATACCACCTGGTTTATTGCAATTCTACTGTGTTCAGTTTTTGATAGGACCCTTGTTTATTTAGCTTGGAAAATTTTTAAAAATACATTTTCTGTTTGCCTTCCAGAGATAAGTAGAATACACTAAAGATGTTCGATGTAGTAAATTAAGCCTGAGATTAAATGTAGCTGCTCTGTAATTGATTAGTATGTAGGAACAGATTTGCTGTCATCAAATAAAAATAGAATAGCTGCCTGGCCATAGTGTTTGCCTGCATTTCTTTATTTTTTTTTTTATCAGTGTTTCTGAGATCTCCACTCAACTAATTGTTCTTCAGCCATACCCAGGTAATACAGAGGTCAATATAATCTGGATGAAAAGGAACAAAACCAAACTCCCAACTGTCTTTGCTGTAGGCAAATGAATATATAATCATCTTGGTTTGAAGATTTTTGTTTTGTTTTGTTTTTCTACAGGAAAATAGGAGCATTAGTGATTTACTGTGCTCTTTGCATAGAAACGTGCAGTGTTTGCTGTTGGAATAGCTGCTTAGAGTTCAAGCTTAACAAACAGCCATATTTGCAATGTCCCAATGGACTTTTGAGGGTTGAGGGTTTTAGGTTTGATGATTCTTTTAAACTGAAACAGGAACGGTGGTAAATGTACCAAGCTGATGATAAGCTCTGCTTTGTTTTTCTAACAAGAACAACTTTCTGAATAAATGCAAAGTTTGGTGCAGTGAAAAGGTGTGGGTGAGCTAAAGAAGTGTTCCTCCTCTGTCCTGTTTACAACTTCCCTTGCTATCTTAGCCCTTTTGTTTGTAGGTAAACCATACCTTCACTTCTGTAAGGTAGAACAGTGCTCTGCTCAGACATCTTGATCCCAGAAGGTCAGCTGTGTTCATTATGGGATACTAACAAAGGTTTTAAGGCCCAGGACTGGCCTTTTGTCAATGTATGTGGAAGTTTGCAGAAGATATTTTGCATAATTTCAAGGGGAAACATTATCACTGCCCTGGAAAAACAAGTTCCTGTCTGTGAGCAAAAGAGGGTAAGAACTGCTAAGAAAACATTTTCGTTTAGCCCCAGAAGCTGTTTTTACATGACTGGGGTCAGAGAAGTGTGTCCAGATGTGCTTTCATAGTGACAAAGTGCAAATAAAATCTAACTCTATTAGCTTGTTCTCTGCCAGCTGCTGCAATTACTGATATCTGTGTATGCTCCATGAACTGCCCTCTTGCTGTAGTCCTGCTGTTGGCCATCTGTAAGGGCCCAGAAGGGATTTTTGTCTCCTCCATCACAATATATTCTAGACCAGCAGCTCAAGGCAAGAAGTGCAGGTCTTCATTTTACTGATGTTTATTTTTCAAGTGGTGGATCCTGGGGTTTAAGTGACTGCCTTATCTTGAGTAATTTCTTTTTTAATCTTTTTTTTTCTGGTCCAGGCTTGTGGAGACTACTGAATTATGATTTTGTTTTTGATGATTGGTTTGAGGTTTTTTTTTTCTTCTTTTGTATCCCTGTGATGTGATTCACTCCCTGGTGTAGTCTGCGATTTACTGCTAACAAGTGTTGACACAGCCTTGATGCTGTTTCTCTCTCTCCTCCTCACTTCCTTGGTGTTTTAGCCGTGACTTCTGACCTTAAGCTGAGTAATATTTGGTGTTTTCCCTTCTGAGAAGGGAATCTGGTTTGGTACTGTCCTCAGAAAACCTGTGTGTTCCTGGAAGCTGGCTTCTTTGGTCAAGGCAGTCTTTCAGCTTTACCCCCATCATGAAATGATATTGATTAAACCAGCAATAAGGTGTTTTTCAGAGAATAAAAGAGTTTATCAGACCTAACTAAAATAGCAACTGAGTCAGGAATTCCCTTTACTTTCACTTTGTCAATCAGCTTGCCCAAAAACACATCAAAAATGCTGCTTTTTCAGCTTAACTGTAATGGAATTACAGGAATTGCAGCCCTGATATCTTGGACCAGCAAAGGCTGGCAAACAGGTGGCTGAAAGGACTCTCTTTATCCTGGAACTGTGGCTGTATTCTGCTCCTGTTTCTAAGAATTCAGTGTAAGAATTGGCATAATACACTGCAGTAACCCCACAGTGGCATTGTGGGGTGACACAAAGCAAGTCACCTGCCTGTTTGTTTTTAAGCTCTGAAATACTTTCTTGAAGTAGTTGCCTGGATTGCTTTTTGCATATTTTGCAGTGTGTTAATTTAGTGCTTGATTAGACTACCTGAAAGATCTCTTGTCACCACTTTATGCTGCAAGTACACAAAGCTGCAAGCTGGAATCTCACAGAGAAAAAAGGGAAGGGAAAATCTGACAGTGAGAAAATGTAGCACTAGAGAGACTTAGGCAAAAATTTCAGATCTTACACCAAATGGAGTTCAAGTGATGGGGTTTTAACTTTGTCCATCAGAGAAGAGGAGAACAAGTAGTAAGATTTCAACTCAGACAAACAGAGTAAGGAATGAAGGATTTTATCAGAAAATTAAGGAGTTTTAGGGGGTTTTTTCCTGCTATGTGATATTGCTAAAGAGCAAGATGAAGCTGGAACCAGAAATGTGGCTATTTATTTAAAAATCAATCACTTATTAAAAAGGCAGTGAGAAATGGATGTTTTTCTTACACCTGGTTCCAGTTCTAAAGGTAGACACACCTAAGATTTTGATATGGCTGGGCTGATTCTGTTCCTCTGTCTCATGGAAGTGTTTGCTCAGTAGGTGAAACAAAGTCCATTCTACAGCTGGGGACAAACCAAGGGGACAAACCCTGAGTGCCACTGCACCAAAAAAAAAAAGCAGGATTTTTACAGTGTGCAGAAGTGGTCGTTTAACCAGTTCCTCCAAGTGGGTGCTGCTGGCACAAAGGTTCCCCAGACTCCCCTCCTCTTTCCTGATCAGCTAGACTTAAAAGTGAAGTGTGGTTTCAGCACGATTTGGGTGGCTGGAGGTCAGGGTGCAGGTACAGATCGCAAAACTGCCGTCTTGAGTGGTGGTGGAGAGGCTTAAATAGTGAGGTAACTCCTCGGGAAGGTTGAGGTTTGCATCTGGTAGGGAGAGATAATACAGAAATGTAAGATACAGAGGCATGAAGCATTTGTTACTTGGGGGAGAAATCAAACAGGGAGAATTAGATAAAGGAAAACAATGGGAATACACGGAAAGAAAACATTTCACAGCGTGATTTTAGGATTTGTCTTCTCTGCAGTATGGCTGCCAAAATTCCCTTCATTTTAGCTGCATTTCTGTCTCCTTTTATAACCTAGTTGTCAGGAGGATCAACATAAAATTTAAGTAGACCCCTTTGGAATATTTTTTTTTTTTTTTTATGCAGTGCTAGAGGGTTTCAGATAAATTGCTTTACCACAAAGCAAACAGATTGTGTTAAATATGTGTCCAAGGCCTTTAGTGTGTGAGCACTTGTTTACAGTACTTGAAAATAGTCAATCCTCAGCAATCTGGTTTATTATTAACCCAGTCTTCATTTCTGTACAGTTGGAAACAGTGTTTGTAATCAGCTTATAAAAACTCATGTCTTCTACTGTGCAAATATTTGCACAATTGGTATTTTTCTAACAGTTTCTTAAACTTAGCTTTTGGAAGAATGGAATACTTGGCCACCTTCAGAAGTAGGAGCTGCTATGGCATTTTTTGAAACAGGCTAAAGATACCTTTATTTTTTCTATTTATTAGTATTGTAGTGCTATCAGCATTATAAAATCCTATAAATTGTGTGGGTTTCTTTACCATGTAAAACAGCCATGTTTTACCTGACCTTTGTTAGAGATGATGTAATGAGCCACTCTCCCTGAACGTGTTTTTAGATCACGAATTCAGTTTTTCCCTCCTTAAAGCAAGTTAATAACCCCCATCATTTCCTCCCTAAATTCCATGTTACTACACCATTAACTTTGGACAAGTGAAGATATTTGGCCAGAGTTGTACACAATAATTTATTGTCCCTTATTGTTTAAAGTAAAGATTAATGTACATGTCTGTGTGTGCACTCCCAGCCCCCTGCCCTTTCACCCTCACCTGAAACTGGTTAATCTCCCCATCAGTTTATTTGCACAGTTCCTTATTCTCATTGAAACCAGTGACTATAAAGGTCCTTCTGGGTCACTAGATTCAGCCCCCCTCTGTGCAAGCAGCCTGTAAAATGATCAAGTTCTACTCTCTCAGCCTTTGAAGATTGGTGAGCTGCTGCAAGCCAAACTGACAACACAATCCCAGCTTTTTCAGGTCAGAGAGAAACAATCTTCAAGGGAAAAAAAAAAGGCCCTTCAGAAATGCCTTGTCAGTGCTTTGTCTCTGATGTGTTGTTTATTTTGTTTGTTTGTTTATTTTAATGCTGGAGCTCTAGCCCAACCAGAAATGCTTATTCTAATTGTACATCTCTGTAAGAAACAAGATTTACTGAAATTGAGGAGCTTTGAGCACTAGAAATTAGCAGCCAGCCTGCCATGGTCCTGTATCCCCAGATATCAGGCTGCTTAAAGCCTGAGCTGCAAAACCTACAAAAGTTTTTTTGTTGCTTTGTGGTCTGCAGGCATTGGAGGTTGTAGTGCCCTGTGTGTGCCTTTGGAGGGACTCGCTTTATTCAGGGATTTGGGAAATATCCCAGAAGTTTGATGTTTCATCCAAAATCATTGAAAACTTAGCTGCAACTTAATATTTTACATCCTGATTGCCTGGGTTAATAGTTTTGGGTTTACGTTATTTTGAAAGAATGTATTAAAAATCAGTTTGGAAGGGACTGGAAGAAGTGGGATCCATACTGTTTGTATAAATATCTCCCAAAAGATGATCTCATTCAGTATTGTAGTGCTAACATCTGCATGCAAAAGCAAAAACTCAACTGCCTTCCTCTTAATCTGAACTCTGAAAGTATCTTGCAGCATGGGAAATTAGTTTGTGCCATTCAGCCAGAGACTTCAGCTCTTCTACTCTATTGCTGGTCTGGGTTGAGCTACCTGAACTGCTTTCCTGCAGAATATAGAGACTTAAGGGTTGCAGTTGGATTTTACAGAGATAAAAGGCAGCTAGTAGGTGAAGTCCATCCTGCTGTGGTTTTGACTGTGAATGTTCCCAACTTACAGATCTCTAGTAATTATCAGCACTTTGGATGGACGAATTGCTGCACTGGATCCAGAAAACAGTGGGAGAAAACAGTGGGATCTGGATGTGGGATCAGGTTCTCTTGTGTCTTCCAGCCTCAGTAAACCAGAGGTAAGGCTTAATTGCTTTCCTGACTGAATCTTTAAAAATGGACTTGTCTGTAATTAAAGGAATGCAGCTTCCTCCCTGTTTGGAAGACGTTAAATATTGGAGCAAATACCTACAAAACTTTGTCAGTACTGTTCAAACTTTTGTTTTGTTTTGTTTTTTGAGTGCTTACATCATGTTGCCATTTCAAACTGGAGTGTGTCAGCATTTCAGCCTTGGGATTGATGTATTTGATAACTATCAAACTAGATGATGTAACTGAGTTGGGGAATTGTATGTAATTGCTGATTGAAAACAAGTTACTTGTAATTTCAAGCAAATGAAAGGATCATCTGCTTTGTATTACTAGACTATGTCTTGGCAAGTACTGACTTTTTTTTTTTCCCTCAAGAAAAGCAAAAGTCCTTGTGACTTAATAAATGAACAAAGGATTGTTTTGGGTGTTTTATACTAGATAAGCAGGCTGCCTGTGAAATAGAATGTGTTAGCAATTAAAGAGAGTGATGAAGGTCACCCTGAAATACTGAATGGTAAAGGGTTGCATCACTTCTTGCTGATGAACTGCAAGAAGAAAATCTAGAATTCAGTTTCTTGTTTGGTGCTATTGGCCACCATAATTTTCAATAAACTAGGCTATTTTTTCCTTTTTTCTTTTCCTGCACTGGGGAGATCTCTGATTCATTCTCTCCTAGAATTAGAATGAGTAAAAAGACCGACAAAGAGATAACTTGTGATGATAACACACCACAGTAGTACACATTCCTTCCCTGTCGGGGATGGTTGGATTTGATGACCAGTCCTGTTTCATGTTTTTGCACAATGAGCACCAGAGAAGGAAGGTTGTATCCAGACTGTGTGACTCTTGCTGTGTTTCTTTGTTGCTATCTGTGGACATGACCTCTGTTTCAGTGTAAAGGAGTCAAAGGGAAGATGTGCTCTGTTGCTGTGGCAGTGTAAGGACGAGAGCTGCTAATGAGTATCTCAGGTTGCAGAAGTAATCTGAATGTTTACTCACGTTCCTTTGTTTCTGAGACAGAATTTTATTTATGGATGCAGCTTTGTGAGATTTGTTCAGGTGTATTTTTACAGTTTAGCAAAACCAAAACACTGTAGGAAAGAAGAACTTTCCTCCCAAAATACGTTTAAGAGCATAATTGGGCAGAATACAGAAGAGTGAACTGCAGAGATCACTGAAGAGCTCCGAGGTGGAGGTGTCAGTGACAGTGTGATCCTTCACCAATGTTCTCAGCAGTACATACAGATAATACTGCTCTGTTACCTGTTGCTGCAAATAGTTTCTGATGACCACATGAAAAAAGGACCAGTGATTATGAAAAGCACACATTGAAAAAATCAGTGCAAGTACAAACTTTATTTTTTCTTTACAAGTTAAGTCACAAGTCCAGGTTTTTAGAGATTTTGTGAGTGGAAGCTTTTCCAATGATAGAAGTGTTTTTGCAAATATAGATTTTGTCACTCAAACTGTCTGTCCAGAGTTGTGATATTTTTCCAATGTGACATGACTGTAGAAATGAAAGTTTGGGATTTAGACAACAAAAATTGTAGTTTGTCCATATGATATTTAATTCCCTTCTGTGATTCCATGTCAGTAGGTTGTGGCAGTCATAAAAATGCATTTTTAAAGAGCGCTTGTTATGGATAGAGGAAGTTGGACTTTCAGATGGGCTTTCAAATTGGTTTATTTCTACAGCTGTGGCCGAAGACACTGAGGGATTTTGGCAGTTAAGATGCAGAGCCTATGAGAGAACTAATTTTGGTAGGAAAAGGTCATTTTGGCCTTTTAGAAGCTGTTAAACGCTATGAATATGGGCCTTTTTAGACTTCTTACTGTCATGTAAACAAATGCTGTTAAGACAGAATTTAACAAGAAACATGATGAAAAGTGATGAACACTCTGAATAAACTGCATTTAAATATTTAAATGTTTAATCTGCTGTCAGTAATCAGCTGAAAGACTTCATGCAGTGAATCTAGATACTAAAGTAAGTAATTCACCTCATTAAAATTGCTGGGAACATTCTGGTTTGGGTCAAAATACCCATGTGGGCATGTGACCTGTTGAGTTTTATTCTCTCAAACTGACTCCTTCCTCTTCCAGCATTTTTGAAGTAACAAAGGTTTCTGTGCTAGCAACCACAATATTCATCATAAAGCAGTAACATTATGTAAGCTGTTAAATTACATCTTCTTGCAAGAAATGGCAGATAAGAAACTTGGTGTTCTTTCAGAGCCAGGAAAGTGTATGCTGCTGGGTCTTAATTGTTTTGATGAGGGTTTTTTTAACTATCTCAAGTGTGAGTATAATGAACTGTAGTTCCAAGTCCTGGTGCAAAAGCATGAATTTAATTTCCAAGTGCCTTTTAAGTATAGACATTAGATCTTCAAACTTTCAGTGTTTAACAGAACTGTAGTTAACTTCCTTTGCCTAACTGTAAAATGTCAACCTGGCTGTCTGGAGCTCATGTGTTAATTAGGAAAGTGAGGCAGTGAAATTTCAAATGTTCCAGCAGCTCTGTCAAACGCTTCAGATCTTGAAACTACTGCTTGAGACACTGACAAGTGAGATGTTCATCATTTGTCATGTGAACAGATCAATTAGAAAGGAAATGCTGCTGAAGTATTAATTGTATGTCTGGGTAACTAAATTGCTAAAATTCTTTCCTTGGCTCTAAGCTCCAACATAAACAAATCGTGGTCGGGGTGCCAATGCTGAAAAGTTGACTCTGCAGTTCAGGCTTGTGCATGAGAATTTAAAAACTGTTTCCCTATCCGTTGTATTAAAATGGAAAACCTTTCTCTAGAAGAGCCTGGTTACAGCTCCAAGTTTTCCTGTTACCTGCACAGGTAAAAATTGCCTGATAAAGTTCACAGTAAAGTCACTGAATCACAACTTTTCTAGATGGGAGCTTAATTTTAATAAAAGACTTTGCTCTTTAAAATTTGGGTTTGTAATTAATACACTGTCCATACTTAGAAAAGAATACTTTTGGGAGAAGCAGCGTGTTGAAATAATGGTGCTTAATTATAGTGAAAGTGGAGAAATGCTTCAGAAGCAGCAGGGAAAGGTTCATAGCACATTGTTTGGTGATGAGGGTGATTCATTTTTTTACCTGCAAGCTTTATACTAAATTACATAATGGGCACCAGTTTCAGTGCTCTGGGCAGAGGCTACACTGGGATGGACTGGATAAAAGTACCTGGTAGGCTTGGGCTGTTACAGACTAATCCCTAAGTAAGCATCTTATTTCCTTATCTGAGACATTGAAGATCATGGGACAAAATCAGTTTGAGCTCACAAGGCTGACATTTATAGCAGTCAGAGTAAACATACCACTGTATCCTGGAAATATGGAATAATTTGATTGCCATGTCACCAAATCTTTCAACATCCTTATTCCAAAAAAGACTCCCAGGACCTTTGTGTTGTTTGTATTGCATTGTGTGTTTATGTGTGTGTATATATATATATATATATATATATATATATATATACATAAATACGTATTTTTAGTGTGATAGTCACATAAACTCAACTTTTCTACAAACTTAAACATCTTTGTCATATTTTTTGGACATAAAAGTGGCATATTTTTATGGAATAGCCTAGTATTACATTTTTTCTCCAAAGAAATATGGAGAAGTAAAGAAGTTTTATACTGTAGTCATCTGAAAACTTACTGCATTGTTGGTATAGTGAACCCGTTGAGACTTTGAGCAGATTTTTTGCTTAGAGCAGTGAGTTGGAAAAGGATTTTGGAATCTCAAAAAACTCCTGTAGTGACTGGATTTAATGTACAGTATGAGTGTATCTTCTTACTTTTTCCTTTCCTTTAACTGCATCATAAACCCTTCCAAATTTTCAGTGCTTTGGTTTCCCAAAAGAAATACAGAATTGTGCTGTGAAGTGTCCAGACACCTGGGACTCACTTTGAGCTACTGACTTGCCTGCACTTTGGATAAGGCAACCTCTGTGCCCAGACTAGCCAGAAGAGAGACCAAATCTGTCTTGGGTTGCTTTGGGAACAGAGGAGGACACTCAGCAATTCCTATCCTTTGACCTCTTGCACTCTGGAATAGAAGAAAATGCAAAATCCACATTGAAATAGGTCAGGGCAAGGCAAGAGGTCAGAATGCCCTTTGAGGGGCTGGAATTGAGAATTCTGTTGTGTGCCCTCCCAGAGGATCAGGGACAGTAAATAATTCAACAGTGTCTTTGAAAGAATTAGGAAAATCACCCACCACTTAACAGCACTGCTGCAGCAGGATTTTATTAGTTTGAATAAAACTTACATGTTTGTTCGGTTCATGGCTTTCTATTAAAGTTATTTTTCAGTTGAGTCACTGTCTGTAAATATCATCCAAGGGAAAGCTGATAGTGTTTGTCTTGAATATGGGTGGAGAAGACTAAAGACTGTCAGACACTTGAGTGTTTTCACTGAAAAGGTTATTATAACAGCTGTTAAATGCAGTGATGAATATTAAGAATTTATATTAATCCTGCATGAAATTGTTCTGACTCTGCTCACATTCACTGGCCAAACAAAAAAGAGATTCTTTTCAAACTACACAGACATTCTGAGAAAATGTCTTTGTTCTGAATTCTGCTTAAAAATGAATGCCTCTGTCTAGTTGACTGTTAGTAATTTTAATTCTTAATTAAAAGAAGCTTAAAAGGTGCATCTTAAAATATCTGGAATGGGACAGGCCAGCAACAGAAACAATCTTTCCTGCTTGGAAGAGTTTCCATGCACCACACAGGCAGCTCACAGGAGACTCAGACTTTCAGAGAATAGCAAGCTGCTTCTTTGAGGTGTTTGAGTGTGTACAAAAAGCTTTTAAAGGACAGTTTTACTCAACAGAGAATAAAATGTTTAAAATATCTATTCATGCTGTAAAATTACTTTTTGGCTGTAATATGTTCTGAGCAAATGTAAAGCACTGAATTGCCATTCTTTTCAAACAGGCAGAGTGTAAATCAGTGGTCTGGTTATTGAGGTGATTAAACTGGGGAAAATATGTCTCCATGTAGGTAAATTGGTATAATTTTAGTTGTCTGAAAGGGTATTCTAGTGTCCTGTAGTGACCTTTATTTTTTTGTACTGCTGAACTGTGTAGAACCACCAGATGCTGAGTTAGTTGGAGGTGTCATTCCTGTAGGGAAAGACTGAGCCATCAGCTGGTTCTCAGTCGTACAGGTTTTCTGGAATAGATATGAAATTAAACTGTGCTAAATTAAATACAAGATGTGGGGACTGATAACAGTCGTTTTGTTGTTGAAGGTTGAAGCTCACCAGTTTAAAACTGAGAAAACTGTGTACTAAGATACCCGTGACAGGTTATCAGCTGCCATCGCCATTCCACTGCAGGGGAAGGAAATGTGATTCTGTGTTGCCTGCGGGTAGAGAGAGAGACAGTTGAGTGTCTTAAATGGTCCTGGAAAAGCTCATAATGAATAAGAAGTGAGTGTCCAGAATTGCACTTCAAAGGAAGATAAATTCTAATTGCAGTTGAGGCAGAGAAGGCTTATTAGGGCTATCAGGGGGAGTGGAGCCTGTGTTTTGCAGGAAGAGAATGGATGTGACTGCTCTGTAACTACGTGGATGTATTAGCATTCCTGATGGCACAAGTGGGGTTTTTTCAATTCTGTTGCTGGAAACACAGACGTGTGCATGAAGAGGTGACAGGCTTGGGAAACTTCACTAGAGAGAGAGACCTGTGGATTTCTGAGTACAGATTTTTTGTTGCTTTCTTGGTGAAATTAAAACATAAATCACAATTCTCCTGAAAATAAACTTCTAATGTTGCTTAGTGGACAAAAAGTCATCAGTGAAAGACTAATTGTCTAAAAGTACCCTGATAGCTGGAAGCTGTGCTTTTATAGGAAACGCAACCTTTATAGTGGGAAATGGTAAACTTGAGGAGAAGGGGAATTGGTGACAGCTGCCTGAACTAAGTTGGTTGTTAGTGTGATGTGTTGGTTGTTAGTGCAGCACCATCCTGCCATCATCACGGACAGGGCTGTTTCTGAGGAAAGTGGTGTTATGTATTTATCAAAACTGCACATCCTCTTACTTTGGGGTCCTGTTCAATTAAAAAACCCAAAACACTTCCTGTAGCTGCAGCTCGGTGACTGCTTTACTGACACTTGTAGTTGGCACTGATAAAGCCCCGAGTGCTGACACGTGTCCCTTCACTGTGTTCTAAGGACGCTTTGGAGGGTGACAACTTCCCTTAGGGGACACGTGAACAGCTACAGAACAGGATATTGTGGTTTGTGCAATACCAGAGCTCTCAAGACCAGTCTTCAGGTGATGCTCTGCCTTGAGCAAAGCCAGGAAAATTTCTCACAGTTGCTCTGTGCACGACCAGCTTTCATCTCATGCTCACAGCCATAGTCAAAATGCTCCAAATATTGGAAAGGCTTTTTACCATCCCCATTGTCTCTGTATTTTTATTCTCTTTATAGCAGAATAACAGAATGGTTTAGGTTGGGATAGACCTCTAAGATTACAGAATTACAGAGTCCAAGTGTTAACCCTGCACTGCCAAGGTCACCACTGAACCACATCCTTCAGTGGCACATCCACAAGGCTTTTACATCTCCCCCAGGGATGGTGACTCCACCACTGCCTTGGGCAGCCTGTTCCAGTGCTTGACCATCTTTTTGAAGAAGAAGGTTTTCCTTACAGCCAATGTAAACCTTCCCTGATGGAATTCAAGCCCACTACTTCTTGTCCTATTGCTTGTTTCTTGGGAAAAGAGATTGATTCCTCTCACCTGATTAAAACTTCCGTTCAGGTTGTTGTAGAGAGCAATAAGGTATTCCCTGAGCCTCCTTTTTTTCCCAGGCTAACTAACTGCAGCTCCCTCAGGCATTTCTTGGCAAGTCTTGTGGTCTGGACCCTTCACCTCCTGGGTCGAGATAAGGGCAGGAAAAGAGCTTGTAACTTAATTGAGTATGGCCCACTGAATGTTTTGTATTGGCTGTTTAGCAGTTCTGGTGTTTGCAGAGACTAAAATGGATCAACTCTAGTGCCTAGACAAATACGAGTTTCAGGTAATGGATAACTTACATAGTTGGAATTCAGCTGCCCAGTACACAAAAAAGTAATTTATTCTGCCCTAGAGACTTTTTTAACTTTCAGGCTGTATCTTTATCTATATAAAGAAGGACCCATTTCAAGGGTTAAGCACTTTAGACAATTTAGCAAATCATTCCTCTAGCAGCACAGCCACTGACATCTCATTTCCGAATTTCTTCTGGACTTTGTGCTCCATAAGGAGGTAACTATTAATCTTTGTCAGACTCACGGCATGTTTCGAGCACTCTTCCTTTGCATCCTTGAAAGAGGAGACTCTGATTTGCCGTGTTCTGTTCTCCTCCTGTATTAAGCTCTTTTCCTATAGCCATTCATCTGTGACTCAGTTTTTCACATGGACCCTGTGTCCTTATCTGCAAAACCATCCTATCTGTGCAGGGCCAGGGGATGAAACACACAGGATCCAGCAGAGATCAGTTTGAATCCAGGTCTCCTGAAGTGCCACGAGCTTCTGCTGTTGTCCCTGCATGGATGCCAGGTGCCCACCAAAACCATTCTGCCATGTCCCTCCTCAGCTGGACAGGGGAGAAAAAATTTATTGAAAAGGCTTGTGAGTCAAGATAAGAAGAGGGAGAGATCATTCACCAGCAAAGCAGACTTGACTCAGGGAAACCAGTTTTATTACCAATAAAACCAGAGGAGAAAGAAGAAATAAAACCAAATCTGAAAAACACCTTCCCTCACCCCTCCCTTCTTCCAGGCTTAACTTCACCCTGATTTTCTCTCCCTCCTCCCAGAGTGGCTTAGGGGGATGGAGCATGGAGACTGCAGTAAGTTCATCACACTTTGTTTCTGCCACTTCCTCCTCAGGGGAGGACCCCTACACTTTTCCCCTGCTCCAGTGTGAGGTTCTTCCCACCCCTGTAGCCCTCCCCTACCAAAGCCTTGCTCTGCCAACCAAATACAAATACCAGTTTGCCATGGTGGCTGATGAACTTCTGTGTAGGGCCTGTTTCAGGAAAGGCAAGGCTTTGGGTGGTTTTTTTTTCCACTAATGCACTCCCTTATGTGCTGTTAGTTTCAAGGACCTCAGTGATGGGCTCAGTAGCAGCAGCACAGGTTTGTCTCAGAAAGCGCTGCTCTTAAGTTTCAGAAGACTTGCAGTCTTATTAATAAAACTTGCCATGTAAAAGAGGGGGATGGAATAATGTCAAAATAAAGTCTTTCTTAAAGCACCGTGCAGTTGGGTTTTTTATTATTATTAAGGAGAACAGTTTTCAAAAGTCTGTTACCATGGCAGCAGAGCAGGCTGGCATCTCTGTATCTCAAAACCCCAAGTCTTGTTTGACTATGATTAAAGTAACAGTGGTATTTCAGTTTGCTTGTCTTCAGAGGAACGGTCTGTGTGATTGCACAGCAAACACTATTGGGTTCCTGATCTTTTTTGAAGCTGTGGTGGTCCAATTAGCACACTGCAGTTCCTCCAATTTCCTGTATGGCCCTTCAGGGGAGGGCAGAGTGGGAATAATTCCCTTAAGGGCAAACTCAAGCTGAACAAGGTACTGTACCCCTGATGGTGGAAAGGAGAGTGTAAGTCTTAAGCTGCTGTGCTGCTGTCATCTGTTGCTTTTTACGCTGTTTGTGTAAAAGACATTTTTGTCCATACCCTGGTGTTTACATCTGATCAGATTTTAAGATCTGAAGTGTAGAATCATGACAGAGATACCAGCTCTAGTCTTTTATTAAAGTTGTCTGGAGGATGTTGCAGGTGTTGCTTTAAAGAGAGAGAAGAAAGGAGTTTTGAAATGAGTTCTCTAGTACTCATCCAGGCACACGGTTACAGCATCACTTCACACACTCATCATACAGAAAATGCAGGCCCACAAAAGTTGAATTTATTACTCTGTTCCATGTATTCATGAAAAATGAAATAGAAACTCCCAGCTTGTGGAGTATGGGGGATGATTGAAGGTAATAGATATAAACTTGTGTCATAATGTACTTAATGTAGGCAGGAGTCAGGGACCAAATTTGGTCATTTGATAGATGCTGTGAACTGTTGCTGGGTGAGCCGTACAGCCTGATGGTAAAAACCAGCCTGAGCTTTGAGAAGCATGTGCTCACTGTTGCTGTGCAGACCTGGTGTGCTCTTTCAGGCTGTCACACCCCAGCTGAGATGAAACTTATTTCCATGGCTTCTCTGATGTGCCGCCCTGGCACTGGCTGGCTCTCACCACTGCAGAGGAGGAAGGCCACCCAGCTCAATAAAATTCTGATTATCTGATGTCCAGGTGCAGCCTTTCTCACAGTCCTGCTCTCAAAGATGGCTTGGGCACAGTCAGTGCTTAAGAGGCACAGGAGGTGGTCAGGACAGGTATGCACTTTGTAAACAAGTGTAGTGCTGAGATCAGAAGGAATGGTACTCACAAGAAGGAAAAGTTTTCTAGATGGACAATAACCTGTCTGTTGGTGTTTCCTGCCTCAGCTTCCTCATTGCCCTTGAACATGTCTCAGGTTGTTTTATTGACGTAAATCATGGACTTCCCTTCACAGTCAATTTTCTTTTTCCTGGCTGGTTGAACAGCCTTGTATGTTTTCAAGAATATTTTGCTCTTTTACCAGTGCTTTAGGCAGTGGAATAGCTGAACAGCCTCTCCATCTTTCAAAAGATTGTGCTTGTGTCTTTGTTCTCAAGGAAGTGGGGATGTTGTGGGCTTTGCAGAAGTTTGAGGACTGGCTGCCCCCTTCCTCCCAGTGTACTGCTGTTTGATAAGGGTTTGCCTTTTAGTAATAGTACACTGTCATCCTTGTAGTGCCCTGTGCTTCACAGTTTCTGCAGGTAGCTGGAGGCAAAACAGATGAATCAGCATCCCGAAATCTAAGGTGAAGAGGAGAAATAATATCTTCTATTGGAACGAAGTCATAAACCCATGGCTCTGTGTAGATAACCTTCCTGCATGCATAACAAAAAAGAGAAGACAATAAATCAGTTCCACGCCAGCCCAAACTAGGGACATCTCAAAAATTGTGTGTGTCTATGTGTATCTATCTATATCTATATTACCTGAAAAATCTGTAAACATTTACAGTAGGAATACCTGTGTTACTGTCCTGTCCGTGGGTTTGTATTTTTAATTTGTTTGGTTTTTTTAATGTGGAACATACCAGCTTGATTTCACTTTCCCAATTTCTTTGTGCAGACTCTTGTTTCTACCCTTCAGAATAAGGCTGCCATATGTGACTTTTTATATGTTGCCTAGATTAATTGTAAAGAGGCTTAAAAGACATAGTTCCCAGTGAGAAATAGTTTTCTTAAGAGCATGCTTGATGTTGGCTGTGATCCTATTGTAGGGATAATCATGGAGAGGTGAAAAAACTGGTACCCTTATCATTTAAGATCACACAGGTTGGTCTTAGTTAATTAGTAATGGGAATGAAGCTCTTGCAGCTTATAGTAACAGTAAGATTTGAAAACTACGAGCTGAAGTGTTAGAAAAACATAAAGACATAAAATCCTATTTTAAGGAAAATATTTCACTTGTGCGTGGTTATTTCCTTGGAGTTAGTAGATAGTCCAGCCCATCTGTAAACAATAATATTGACTGTTTTGGCACCAGACTTGGCTCAGATGTGTCTCCACGTGAGCACGCTTGATTTTTGTTTCAGACGATAAAGAGCGTTAGGAAGAGGGTACAATGTCACGCTTGCTGTTAAACAGCTCCTGGAAGCTTTAGTACTTCAGCTTGTTTTGATCTCTGTTTACACAAATTTTTTCTCCTTTCTTTTTCTCTCCTCTCCACCGCTATAAATCAGCGGTTTCCTGCGCCGATCAACCTGCCGTGGCACCTGGCGTACCGTGCCCTCCTTTCCAGTAAAGAGTCTAGACAGCAAATTCCCTGGAAGCGTATGCCATTCCGGATCGTTATGCCTTTTTGCTTTTTTGTGGAGGCTTTTTAGAAACTGCATTACCTCACCCGTCGGCCTGGAGATTGCGCAGCCCGCTCCGCTGATAGGGCTGCAGAGCCCCGCGCAGAGCCAATGGAGAACTTGGGCTGCAAACTCTTAATGAGCAAAAGAGCAGCGCATCCTTTAGGGCTCCCTACTTAATGTGGGGGCTTTTTTTAAGTGTTACTTCTGAAAGACAAGCCACTTAACAATTATGTGCCATATTGCTGACCGGTGAAGCTGAACAAATAGCTATTTACATTGACAGATCAGAGGAATGTGTAAGTGCATCGTGGTAACCTACATTTTCTGTGCCAGGAGATTTGCAGCTGACTGCCTGGGTGACTCACTCCTTGGATTAGGAGATGAGGTAATGCTTTTGAGATACAGGGTGATGTCATTCCTTTACCTGAGCTGCATGCCGATGCTAGTTGCTAGTACTTTCAAGGAAAGTCCCTTTTCTGCTTCTGATGTACTAGAGAATGAGCTGCATAATTCAGATGGTTGTTGTTATTAATGTCCTTCCACAGCCTCTGGCTGAACTGCTCTTTTGAAAACAGTTGTCACCACAAGTGGCCACAAATGCCTTTTGTTACACATGTATGCAGGCACCTGCAAGTGGCACATTTGCATACCTGCCCCATTCTTCAAATAAAGCTATTTTGTTAAAAGAAGACCTTCGTGGTAATAAGGTGCTGTCTCTTGTCAGCACTGTGTCATGTAATCCACTTAGAGTCATCTTAAAAAAAAGGTGATTTTTTGGGGGTTTTTTCCCCGTTCTGTTTCAGTAGTGAAATAGCTCATTTGTGATGGTTAATAACCCAAATGTCTCACTTGCACTTAGGGTCAGTTTAACCTTATCTGCTCCTTCTCTGGCATTGTCCTTCACTGCAACAGCTCTTCCCTCTGCCTGTGCTCCCTTTCCTGAAGTGTTCATGGACAGCAGCTGTGTCTTTTCTCAGCTTTTCCCTCCCAATGTCACCCAGGACATGCTGCTCCTCTGGGTGCCCTCAAGGTTGGGAGCACGGACAGATGATCAACAGAGCTGACCAACGGTGTCATCTGTCCTCTGCATTTATGGGGACAGAGGTTTTAACAGTCGAGCAGGCAGAGAGCCACTGTCAGGGAATTTTTGAAGCCATAATATCCTGATTTGTTCTATATATTGGGAGTATACAGGTGTGTGTTGCTGAGTCAGCTTCATGCATCTTGGAAATTCAGGTGTGGTTCCTAGAAATGGCCAGTGTTGTTTGTGGGTGAAAAAATTCCTACTCTTGAGTTTTGGGACGGGGGAGGCATTTAAGGTGACATGTGTCATGCTGTCTCCAGAGCTTGCAGTTACCCACAGAGAATCTTCCTTGCTCAGCAGCAATTCCTGGGCAGTTTACACCACTGCCTCTGTTCCTCACAAACCATGGAATGGTCTCCAGCCCTTGGAGCAGAGTATCTCGTACTGGCATAGACCTTCAGACTACTTGCATGTGTATGGATCATGTGCAAATCCATTCAGAGGATTTGTTAATGCAAACTAACAGCTGCACAGGCTAAAAGTTGTCATCAGAATTACTATGGGCTTCTGAAAGAATCTATTACAGAAACATTTTTGTGGTATGACTTGTCTGTGTTGAATGTTTTAACAAGGTACTTCCATCATGGCTGCAGCTGCAATTTTGGCACTGGTATTTTGGTTTTTAAAAGGTCTTTTCCAAATCTTCCCAGTCTTTTGTTTCTCAAGACCACGAGGTTGCTCTTCAATATGAATGTTTATATAAATCTTACTTGTTTGCTTTGTTTGTCCACCGATCAGGTGATCTCTACAAATGACACTCCCCACTCCACACCTGAATATTTGCTTTTTTTGTTGGTTTATTTCTCTGTGTGTGTATAGGGCTGTGTGTGTTTATTTTTCCTCCCCAATAGTAGGCCATAATGCAACATTTCTGTATCACATGCAGTGTATTTTCCAGGATGTTTGGCCTTTATTGCCATAATGTAAATATCTGAGTGGGAAAGAACACACCTAGTTTTGCTTTGTAAAAAGCTTCACAGCTAATCTCAGGGGTTTATTTTTATCATCTCTTCAATTACACATTGTGCTCCTGAGAGGAGTTTTTATTTCAGTTGTCTGTCATCATAAGGCTTTTCAGAGCTGGAAAGCATTGGTATTGGATCCTTTAGAGATCTTAAATACCAGCAGTGTGGGTAACTCACCTGAATTCTCTGTTTAAATGAGGTGTGTTTGAACAGTGTATGAGGAAATATTAGTCATGACATGCACACATCTACAACATCTGTCTTTCCTTCTCTGTTCAGGTGAATCCCAGTTTTGCTTAATGCTGTTTGCTCAACTCTGACCCAGTTAGAGGAGTAAAATGTTCCATGTTATATGAATTCGAATCATGCAGAAGATGTGGTTTCAGATCCTCACAGTGGCTGCAGAAATAAAAAGAAGCCTTCTGCATCTTTTGTACCACTTTGTAATACACATCTGTGCCTTGGAGTCTGAGCAGGAATATTTTTTTCCAAGTGACTTAATACTCATGCACCAGAAGCAGTCTTTAATTCCTAATGTGTCAAGTATCCGAATTCAATGCAATTATTTGTAGGGTACTGCCCAAATGGCCAGGAGTTCTGAAAAAGCACTAAAACCTCCCATGTTAATCCATCTCCTCAGAAGCTAAGATTACGTGGATTACAGTTTCTCACTGTTCTTGATGGGCACAGCCACTGTGGCTCCACAGCATTAGTTATGGTCCATCATGCTGATAATGAGTTTCTTAATAAGTCCCTTAGTACTCACTGACAATGACTCATACTTCCGAACTAGGATCTCCTTGAAAATCTCTGTGTAATGGATGAAATACTGTATCCTGGTGAAGACCTTTTTTTTTTTTTTTTTACTTATGTGTTTAGGGAAAAGCCAGGCGATTTTTAAAGGAACAGTGAGCTTAAAGATAAGAAATTCTGAGGAGAAGTCAGATTTAACTATCTGGAGAGGCAAAGGTGAAATGTGAGCTCTGATCTCAGTGACAATTGTTCTCTCTGCTTTACAGAAAGTTGGATATTCTGGAATAGACATGAATCGTGAAAACAGCCTCAGCTGTACTTTTAAAATTACTCTCTCTTGAAACTATCACAAATAATCTGCAAAACTTTGCACTTTAACCAGTGCCTGTCTCTTGGAGAATGCTTCAACCCACATCATATTTTCTGCAGTTTTGGTTGAAACCTGTCAACTCATCAAGCTTTCAAATGTTTTGAAGAAGTGTCACACACTCAACTGTTTTTTAACTAAGAATAGTGAAATATGAATTTGATTTGAATGCCTGAAAGTTTTCTGTCTGCAGTATAACTTTGAAAAATAGGACTCTAAGATATAAAACCATTAGGACACTGGAGCATAATGCACTAGACTTGCTTATACAGTGTTTCTGTTGTCATTTGTGGTCTGTGTGTTTTGATAAAATTATGGTTATGTCATAGCTAACCTTGAATTCAATTATTTTAGGTGTTTGGAAACAAGATGATTATCCCTTCCTTGGATGGGGACCTCTTCCAGTGGGATCGGGATCGGGAGAGCATGGAAGCTGTTCCCTTCACAGTTGAATCTCTTCTTGAGTCATCCTACAAATTTGGCGAGGACGTTGTCTTAGTTGGGGGAAAGTCTTTGACCACCTACGGGCTGAGCTCCTATTCAGGGAAGGTAAGAGCCTGAAAAGGTGTTTTGTGTCTGTGTGTTTTGAGCTCTGCCTTGCAAAC
Source organism: Certhia americana (assembly GCA_018697195.1). Lineage (NCBI taxonomy): Eukaryota > Metazoa > Chordata > Aves > Passeriformes > Certhiidae > Certhia > Certhia americana. The sequence continues at coordinate 61,168,909 of CM031860.1, read as the reverse complement.
AGGTAACTCCTGAGGTTTAAACCGTGGTGCAGCTCAGGTGTTTTAACTGCAGGGCACAAAAAGGCAGAACCTGAGCTTTGTGGGCTGCAGTGGGTGGCATGGCCCTGCAGTCTCCTCCTGCCTGGGAGCCCCTGCTCTGTCCCCTGTGCTGGCTTTAACCCTTGTCTCACCATTTTTGCTAACCCAGCAGAGCACTGTTCACTTTTTACTGGACTAGTTTTATGCTGGCTTAGCTGTAGCAGGGGATCAGAAAGTGACAGAGGCAGCACCAGGGAAGGGACAGGGCATTTGTCACCAGAGCAGAGTGAGAGGGTAAGAGTTATTACTCTGTGGAAGGAGTTCAGCTTTGTCATCTCACTCTGCTTGAAGTAGACTTTGCAGTTCAGCTCAACGTGTATCAATTAATGCTTTAGGTAGCACCTTTTTTACAACTAATTTTGGATTTTTCAAAACTAGTGAGAACAGAAAAAATTCAACATACACAAAAGTTAAGGACTTTTAGTTGTTGTCAGTGTATTTACTATCAGAAGTTTTTGTATTTTAAAGTTATATTTAAAAGTTAAGGTAAATATCAGATGTCACTGAAGTGCTTGTAGTTACTTTGTGTAGTGAAGAAAAGACATCTGGTGTGTCAGAAACATTGCATTTTAAAACAAGTTAAATAATGGATTCAGTTTAATTTTAAAGTTCCCAGTGTTTGTTTTCAGCAAAATCAGGATGGATTTTTTTTTGGTTTTTTCCATTTTCACCATGCATTTTAATGTGGAACATTTCTGTGCTGTGGTGTGGAATCATCACTAATGATAAAGAGCACAGACCCCAAACCAGAGTTCTTGCATTCCTTTTGATTTCCTCACTGGTAGCAGAGGGCTCTGTGCACCAACAGGCTCCTCCTCCTCCAGTGCTCAGAAGAGGAAATTTTCATTTCTGTTTTGATTCCTGGCTTATGCTCACAGTAGCAAAGCTGTCTCTTAGAGGAAATAGTGCCTGACTCTTCCTTCCTAAGAGTTTGGGCAGTTTCATCTCTCTGGCACTGCCCATATAATGCAAATTCTGTTTGAGATGGGGACTGTTGAAACCTTTGTGACTGTGAGAGTTCATTAAGGTTTTCTTTTCCTTTTAATAGCTGACAAGGCAGTAGGGGAAGGGCTTTGTGGTATTTTATATAAATCAATAGTACTTCATTTGAAGCTGATAGAGTTATGCTGAGACAAATATGACATGAAAGCAGAATTATGCTGTGGGTCTTGAAGGAATGTTCTTTTGATGTCCATAGAAATAGTGGGAAAAGAGAGAGCTCAGATTTCTTTGTGTTAGAAATGCATGCAAAATACAGTCAAATGGTAGCCAAAATACCACAGACTGTAAACTTTCTAGAATCCTTTGAAAGTTTTCATTCTGAAAAGCTGTTATCTCTTAAACCAGCCTTTTCAACATCCCTCCAGTCGAACATCTAAAGTCATGGAGTTCCAAATTGCCTGCCAGCCAAGAGCAGGCTGTAAGGCTTGCTAGCTTTGAGTGTTGCTGTTGATTATATTTGTTTTGAAGTTGCACATGTGAGCCTGCCTTGTCGCTCAGGTGAAGTACATCTGCTCAGCCGTGGGCTGCCGCCGCTGGGACGATGAGGAGACGGAGCAGGAGGAGACGCTCCTGCTGCACCGCACCCAGAAAACCGTCCGGGCTGTGGGGCCTCGCAGTGGCAATGAAAAGTGAGTCTGAGAACTGTTCAGGAACAGACTTGGGGAGACAGAAAAGATAGGAATCAGATCACAGTTGCTTTCCTCGTCCTTGCTAACCTCAGAGAAGTTTGGCACTGCTGCATTGCACAAGGCAAATGCCACTTTGTTTTAACTGTTGCTTTTGTACAAGAGGAGACAGTTGAAAAGTCCTTCTTATAATCTACTCACTTTAAGGTTCTTTACCTGCTAATGGTAACTGTCACTGGGGAGGTGGGGTTATACATGATGTCTTAAGCTTTCATTTTACATTGATATTTTAAATCATTCTTAAATTTGTGTTGTTCATTCCATAATGTAGGTGGTCTGTTCTTTCAAAGCTGTAGAAACTGGTTCAATCTGTGATTTTTCTAACGCTGTCACATTGAAGTTTTAATACATCAAGATTTCTGTAAAATTACAGACATGTATTTTCTGGGAAAAAAAATAAACCAAACCCACTTCATAAAACACAGATTTTAAAAGCTGGGTTCTGTACATAGATGCAGTAACTGCCCAGCAACATAGTAGAGAACCAGTCATTCCCTGTTCCCCTGCTCCCTCTTCTGTTTGCAGCACGATGTGACAGGTTGTGAATTTGTAGCCTATCAGAGAGAACCTAATGAGAACTCAGTAGATTAACAGATCAGATGTCTGAGAGGATAAATCTTGGTTTCTGTGTTTCTTGGAGACAGATATTAGCCAGGAGAGGTATGTCAAAACTATAGTATTGAGTCTTGTGTCCCAGAATCCTCCTGTCTTTGTGATGAGAAACAGAGGTGCTTTTCTGGTGACATGGAATGGATAGGAAACATCTGGGGGTTTAATCCAGAGAAAGAAACATCTTTAATAAGTCAACTGAGTATGTAAAATATGCCAAGCTTTTACCAGAAGGGTGTAAATTCTTTAAAGAGCCAGTTTGGGCTCGTGGTGGTTGCTGGACTGATAAGAAACTACTGTTCAAGAAATATTTTCCCCTTCATGCTGTCCAAGACAGAAACATGCTATGCTTTCCCCATCTGTATCTTTACTGCTTTACAAGAATTGCAGAGTTTTTTGCTGTACAAGAAAACACTGCTGCTTATACATTTCATTATGTGTTTGTCTTTTTTTGATGTTAACTGCAACATGAGCAGTCCTGATTTCATGAAGTACCTGTCAAGGCATCTGTGTTAGGTTGTATGTGAGGTTAAGAAAAAAATGCATTGTCTCTTTCTCAGTTTGAAAAATCTTATCTTTCCAGTTAAATCCACTTAATTAGGGAAGAGAAAAATGGCTTGTTAGAATGGTGCTTCATAACAGCTTTGTACTTACTGCTTACATCAGCTAGAGAATGTTTTCTTACTAAGCAGACCCAGTTGTAGTACTTCATGATTTTAATTTCCCCCTTCATACACTAAACCTGTATTGCCATTGGCCCTACTTTACCAGCTTTTTTCTCAGTTCACCCATCATGTTGGACAGCATTTCTCAGCTTGTCTGTTTTTGTGTTCTGGATTAGCACTCCCCTCCTGGTACAGTTTTGTTCATTTGACAGTCTGAGAGTTTACTGTGAAAATATGGGCCAAATATAGGTAATTCAGTTTAGAAATCTTCACAGAGGACTCAGGACTTCCTTGGAATATAAAAGCTGTTTCTACAAAGGTTTTCTCTCTTTTTATTTGAGGTGGAATTTCAGTGTTGGTCACTTTGAGCTGCGCTATGTCCCAGATATTGAAACTAGAGCAGGATACATTGAGAGCAATTTTAAATCAACTATGAACAAAGAAGAAACAAAAATTATTTCAGATGTGGATGAGCAGGAAGCTATGATGAAAGACACAGTGATAAAGGTCTCTGTGGCTGACTGGAAGGTGATGGCTTTTAACAGACGAGGAGGACATCTGGAATGGGAATACCAGGTAGGGGGAAGGCAGAATATTACATACCACAAAAGCAGACATTTTGAAGATGTCTTTCATCTTTGGTTTCAGGCACTGTCTTTGTAGAGGAGCACACATCTGCTTGTCATTTTTCAACTGAAGTTCTGACTTCGTGCTGCTGCAAAAATTGCAAAAATTTAAACAAGAAATTTAAGCACTTTATTTTTTATTATTCTTATTTAATAGCTCATTAATGCAACATTCATTTTCCAATTACTTCTCTCCCCTTCAGTTTTGCACTCCAATTGCTTCTGCATGGCTGCTTAAGGATGGCAAAGTAATTCCAATCAGTCTGTTTGATGACACAAGTTACACAGCAAATAATGAGGTACTGGAAGAAGAAGAAGACCTTGTGGAAGCTGCCAGAGGGGCCACAGAATCCAGTGTCTATTTGGGTGAGACACCAACTGCAGTATTTTCTGTAGTAAACATTATTTATTTCTCTGTGGAGATTGCAGTAAAGCAGATCTTTTTGTACTGGTCGATTTCAAACCCTTAAATCTTTTCCATTTTGATGATTCTGAAATGTTCATTGCTTCGTAATTTCAGTACATTGGAGATGACTAAAAGTCTTGAAACTTTAGAAGACAGGTTGACAGCTAACAAAGCAGCCTTACTGCCCATTAATTTGTACACTGATTGCAGTAACTTACTGTGATGAAAAATCAGATGAGATTTTACATGGTTTTCATCCAGCTATCAGGATACATTGAACGTGGTTTGTGGCAATTTGAGATAGAGTGGCTCGAGGTCTTCCATCTCAGCTGTCTGTCTCTGGGAGGTAAATGTGCTTTAGTTTTCTAGGACTTGGTTTTCCTTAGCCTTTTTCCCTAAGTATTTGCACTGTGTAGCTTTCCAGTTAAGGGTTAGAATAACAGATAAAGAATAACACTAGGAAGAACCCAGATTGTTCCAGCCTTCCTGGTAATGGCTGTTTTGTGCAGCATTAACAAGGGTAAGAAGTTTGAATGAGATCTTGCTTCTGCAAATCCCAAACTTCTTCATAGCTCTTAAAAATTGCTGGCATTTTCCAGCACCAGCTTTCCAGCAGTAAAAATGAGATGAACTTCTGCTTTCCTAGAACAGAGGGAAGACATTACTTGAATTCTTCCAGTCTAGCAATCAGAGTCAGTGTCTCAGGTTCTCAGAATATGAAGGAATATTTTCAAAAATGTTTTTAACCCTGTGTTTTGATGAGGCAGTTTTATCGCAGGGGTGACGAGAGCCAAGTCAAAAGAGAAATATGTTTCCTTGTTTATTACTTAGGTATGTTCAGGGGCCAGTTGTATCTTCAATCATCAGTCAGAATTTCTGAGAAATTCCCAACCAGTCCAAAGGCTCTGGAATCCAGGAACGATAATGCAATTATTCCTCTTCCCAAAATCAAATGGAAACCTTTAATCCGTAAGTAACAATTCAGAGTTTCATTTATTACCTTAGCTCAGAAAAGACACGATATCTTTCTGATGGCCAGTATGTTTCAAACTGGTCTGATGTTTCCAACTGTAAACTACTTCAGGAATATCTTTGTGCTTTATTAAGTGTTTATTTATTTCTAATTAAATGTTTAATGTCTGTTTTCCTTTACTATGGATTTGGCAGGATCTTTGGGATGTTGGGTTTTCTCTAATCAAATTTCAACAAAAAGATGTTTCCTTAATGTTTCTTTCTATGAAATTTACTTCTCATGGCCTGATTCAAGAGGCATTTTGTAATATTTTGCAATTGGAGTTCTCTTCAAATTTATGTGAGAACAGAATTTTACAAACAATTGATATTTTATATACTCTGCAGAATAAGCAGCCTGTACTTGAAATAAAGCTCAGAAAATTTTGTCTTTTCTATGCTAGATTCTCCTTCCAGGACTCCAGTGTTGGTGGGCTCTGATGAGTTTGATAAATGTCTCAGCAATGACAAGTATTCTCATGAGGAATACAGCAATGGAGCACTGTCAGTTCTGCAGTACCCATATGGTAGGTGAAGTTCCAGACTTTGAAGTGTTTCAAATAGACAGGTTTTATTATCTCTGAATTTCAATAAATGACCATTTGTTTTACCTTAAATGTGTGTATTTTTTTAATATTTAATGAACTAGGAAATTATTGCCCAGATTCGGATTTCTGGAATGTGATGTAGGGTACAATTAGTGCAACATAAAGCACAACAAAGTGCCAGGAATTGCTACTGAAGAGCTGTTGTGTGTGTTGTGCTGTTGCCACTGAGAGTTGTTTGGAATGGAAAAATCTTGGGAATTTCAGAATTTACTAACAGTGTTGGAGACTCAGGATGGTTGTCATAAGTTTTCCACATGGAAGATACTCTGGTTTAAAGCTAGGGAGACCTAGTTGCTGTCCACAACTTTATTTAACTGAATTTGCTTATGTGCCATTTAAAATCATGGGTCATGGAAATAAAATCATCCCATGTCTGCTGAGACCTATTAATGAGAAGCCAAAGTTGTTTTCTAGGTACCTGCAAGTAAATGTGTGTTCTCTTTGTGTGTTTTATACACAGATAATGGTTATTACTTACCCTACTACAAGAGGGAGAGGAATAAACGCAGCAACCAGATCACGGTTAGATTTTTTGATGACACAAATTACAAGAACATTCGCAAAAAGGATCCAGTTCTTCTGCTTCACTGGTGGAAAGAAATTGTTGGCACCATTGTGTTTTGTATCGTGGCCACAACCTTTATTGTGCGCAAACTCTTCCATCCCCACCCTTACAGCAGAGTAAGTATTTTCTTCTGAATCCCAAATACAGAAGGAATTATTTTAGCTGTTTCTTTCAGTTTGGACTTGCAATGAGTAATATTAATAAGTTAATAACTAATGAGATGACAAAATGAAAAGCCTGAATTTATTGTTTAATCTGTGTGTGAAGGCTGCCAGCTGCTACATACAATTTGCTTAACTGCTTCAGCAAGCAGATTAGACTGCTTCTGACGTGTCTGGAGATATTTATTTAATGCCATATCTAGGGTACAAACCAGTCTCAGGCACTCAAGGAGTTGATTTTGTTTGTTTGTTTGTTTTGTTCTTGTTTTGGAAATCCTTGTTAGCTGCGGAAGGAGTCTGAAACACAGTGTCAGACTGATTGTAAGTATGAGCCCACTTGTGGAGACATTAAAGACAACAGCTGGAGTGATGCCAAGAACTCTGGATATGTGTCAAGGTGAGGTCTGTTCAACACAACATAAACAGGGTATTTAATCAGTGTGGCTGCTAATACTATCTGGAGATAGAAAGAGTAGGTGTTCACCTGTTCTTACCTAGGAACTCCCAATCCTCTGACTTGGCAGGATAATCAGCAACTGGCACAAAGGACTCTGTGACCCCATTATTCATGGGACATTGCAGTTATGATTAGTATCAGAAATTCCAGAGAGTCAACAGGTCACATGTGATCAGAAGTATTGCTCTCATACTTCTTGGTGATAGGCACAATAGGAGGTTGATCTTTGTAGGTCTTAATCAGTATTTACTCCATCTGTTCCTGTGTTTATGGTGTAAGGCAAAGAAAGGCAGTTGCAGATGAAAACAGATGACATTTTATGTACTCTGCAGAGTAAGCAGTCTATACTTGAAATAAAACCTTTATTGGTTTTACAAAGGAGTTGGTTAAGACAGAAGGCTTAATTAGGGGCATGCCATTATGCTCCAGAGCAAATGTGACCATTTCCTGTACATTTGTAACTCAATAAAGGGAAAACTGGAGTGTTTAAAATGAGGAAGAGTAAGGAAGGTTGTGATATTTAAGAGCACTGATGTTTTGGATGGGATGTTTAAAAGGACTAATTGCAGAAGCATTTGTTTGGGGTAGGGTTAAAGGCAAATCATGATTTAGAAAATACTCAGCTATAGAAACATAGGCTATATACTCAGGATCCAGTAGGCATGTAACCTGGTGAGGTGAAAAACCTCTTCAGTTTGTCCAGTGCATGCAGAATGGATCCTGCTGGCCTGTGATAGGCTCTGCATAAATACATGTTTAGCAGGTGTCCATTTCATAGATAGGGAATTGCTCACAGTGGGTGAGCAGGGAAAAATAAGAAATGCTGCTAGTTCTTCAGTATGTTTTGCCTATACAGAGCTGCTTCAGTCATGGTTATAAATGACTTTATTTTCCTATCTATACTAAATGCATTTTTTCTCCTCTATCCTCCCTTCCTTCTTCTGTCCCTTCCTCACACCCCTCTGTTCCCAGATATCTGACAGATTTTGAGCCAATTCAGTGTCTGGGTCGTGGAGGTTTTGGAGTAGTTTTTGAAGCCAGAAATAAAGTAGATGACTGCAACTATGCCATCAAGAGGATCCGATTGCCCAACAGGTAATGAATGGGGTTGGTGGGACACAGAATGATGAATGAGTGGTGGGAACCCATCCTACACAGAACCATCTGCTCCTGAACTGATTTCCCAGATATTTCATTGGAATGAATGACATACTTTTTAATGGGGGGCTGACTTAGTTTTGGCACAGAGAATTTGGCATATGCAGTCCCAGCAGAGGTGACCTGCTTGGCTGAAACACTTGCATAGCATATCCCTTTGTGAGGATGCTGCTCCATGGGGATTTCCTTGATGAATGGAGCCTTTGCTAACAGGACCAGTTATTGTAGTGATGTTAATGTGCTTCTCTCCTTCCTCTCCTTGCCTTTCCGATTCCAACTCCTTTCTTTTCTCTCTCCCCCACCTACCCTTTTGACTCCATTTGCCCATTTGTTTCATTTTCTGGTCCCACAACCCCTACCTTTTCTCTCAGTCATAGGTGGTCAAGCCATTCTGCTGAATTACCCTACCCAGAGCTTGCAGCACTTCCTTTTAGTGGGAGATGGGAGACACTGCTTCTGGAAATCTCAAGTTAGAACAGCAAGAGGGAGGGGGTAAAGCTTTGAAATCTAGAATTGCTATTTTTTTGAATGTGGTAAATAAGCATAATTATTTAAGATTAAAGTTTTTTTTCAGAAATTTAAGGTAGCCTAAATTCTTCTTTTCCAAGCATATTCAAAGCCATTAAATAAAACCACCAGACTTTATTTGATCCAGTTACAGTCTTATGAAGAGAGATAAATTCCTTAAGTAAGAGAGGAGGCTGCCTACTGTCCTGTCCACAGAACAGAAACAGTCCTTACACAACCTCCTTACCAATTACAAAACAAATTCTAAGGTATTGCTGTCTGTCTTTTGTGTCAGTGTCTTCTACATCCCTGTAGAATATCACTGTTTAAAATCTTTTTCCTACCCTTGAGAGCAGTTGAGAGGAAGATGAACTTTTTCTTCTTGTTTTTGCTGCCTGTAATTACGTGAAAAGGGAAGACTTAAGTATTGAGCCATTATGAGCACATTCCTTCTAAGCTAAAGGAGTTACTCTGGAGAATTTAAGACATATTTTTGTTTTGATGTGAAAAGCCATGCTACTGGCCTGGTGTATACTGGGGCAGCTTTGATTAAATTTCTTTGCAGAAATGTTAGTGCTGTGCTGTTGAGTTTTGTGACCATGTCTCTTTTTCTCCTCACCCCAAACCATAGGGAGCTGGCTCGTGAAAAGGTGATGAGGGAAGTCAAGGCTTTGGCTAAACTCGAGCATCCAGGGATTGTTCGCTATTTCAATGCATGGCTGGAAGCTCCCCCTGAGAGATGGCAGGAAAAGATGGATGAGCAGTGGTTAAAAGATGAAAGGTAACTCATGGGGCTCTTTTTATCAATTGAATTTGAAATTATATGTCAAGAGAACTAGAAAACTGGTAGAGGAACCAGGAAAATGGAGAGACTATCTAGGAGAGTGATGGTTGTTAACTTAACCTTAACTGTTCAATTGAACAGGTAAAAATATATCAGCCTTCTGCATTAAAGTTCTTGATTTGTGGGTCCTCTCTTGTGTTAAGGTCCTTCTTTCAGCTTAGGAAACGTCAGGTAGTTCTTAATTGAACTTGTGTAATTGAATCTTGCAGTGATTGGAAGGTTGGAGCATTGCTGCTGTGAATCAGTTTCAAACTTTGGCATCTCTGCCTTCTTTATTCCTGTCTACTGCTTTCTTCCTCTTCATTGTCTTGAGTTAGATGGACCTGATGCAGGACTCCAAGAATTCAGTGAATTTATTTCATCAGAAATACGTGAGGCGTAATCAGACTGGCGATTTATGAAGCTTGGTAGAAGTAGGTTAAAAATGGAAAATTAGATAAAGGAGTTAGAGAATGTGAAGAGAGAGGAAAAAGTGGGTGTATGTTGGCATTTATAGAATGAGGCTTAATACAAGACTGCTGGGTGGTTTCATAATAACATCTTAATATGCCTCACAATTTTTAGAATACAGCGACCTTTATATTTCGAGTATCAAATTAACATTTCACAGCTGTAATTCTTCCAAGACACTTTAAATAGTCCTTGCACTGCGTGTTCCAAAGGGCTGGATTTTTTCAAGCTGAAGATGAGCCTGATTGCACATTAGGAATCCAGGCAGTAGAGCTTGTTAAATATTCCTTTATCAACACTTTTGTCTCAATGAGAAAACATTATCCTTGTTAAGACACAGATGCTAAATCCTGGTTATTAGTGATTCCCACTTGGGTAGTCATTCCTTGTTGCAGTATGACACAGGTGTCAGAGGTAGCAGTTTGTTAAAATCTGGGCTTTTGGAAGAGCATTTCTAATAAAATGATTGGAATATACTACAATTTCACTAGTATTGATCTCTCAACTTTATCTTCCAGTACTGATTGGCCACTCAGTTCTCCCAGCCCGATGGATGTCCCATCATTTAAGATCACAACAGAGCCATTTTCAACAAAGGAAGACATTGAAGTAACTGCAACTTCAGCAGAGAGGGTGAGGTCTGTGGGGATACCCTGTGGTCAGTCAGATTCATCTGGAAGCCAGTTTTCCCCTCTGGAATTTTCTGACACAGACAACAGGGACTTGCAGCACTCAGAAGATCCACTATTAAACCTTCAGGACAGTGTCCTTACAGGCTGTGATGTAGAAGACAGTACTATCAACAGTAATGAGCTGGGACACTCCTTGGAAATTTGTTCTTCTGATGTTCCTGTTGTACATCTGAAGGAAGGGACCTCCTCCTCTATTGTGTTTGAGGATTCTGGCTGTGGAAATGCCTCTAGTAAGGAAGAGAAAGTTGATGTTTCACATAATGAGAGTCCTTCTGAGGATAAAGGGAAAAGTACAAAGGAATCTGATAACAAGAAATCTGCTTCAGGAAGTCCCCTCTCTGTTTCTCCTCCAAGGCCAACAAGTTTAAGCCTGGACCTTTCTAAAAACACTGCAGAAAAAGTCAAGCCCACTTCTCCAAAGGTGTATCTGTACATCCAGATGCAACTCTGCCGGAAGGAGAACCTTAAAGACTGGATGAGCAGAAGGTGTGCCATAGAGGAGAGGGAAAGGACAGAGTGTCTGCAGATCTTTCTGCAGATTGCTGAAGCTGTTGACTTTCTGCATAGCAAAGGATTAATGCACAGGGATCTCAAGGTTTGTATCCATAGGTTGCTGTATGTGGAACTGCAGACAAAACCTGCCAAAATAGCTGACTCCTCTCAGTGACCTCAGCATGGGTGTTAAAAAAGCTGAATTAATGTCTGTACAATAAGCTGGAGGTGCAGTGCTCCAGGAAATAAACATTCATCACTTGTTACTGCAATTAAAGTCTTTCTTACAGCAAGACTTCTTGTACCTGGCACAGATCAGTGGCATTTGTCCTATGGTATTTTTAATTCATGTTCTTTGCACAGGGTTATTCAGTGCTGAGCTATGTGACAAAGCTATTTTGGATCCTGTTCTACTATTTCAAGTGAAGCAGATAATTGGCAGTGTGGAGCTTGCAGTTGGACTTGATCTTAAAAGTCTTTTCCAAACTAAATAATTCCATGATTCTAATTTCGTTATTTTCCTTCTTTCTGTAGCAATACTGGAGTTCAGTGTACCTGAAGACAGGAGTAACTTGTACCTTTCCTTTCATTTCATTCACAATCCTCCTATGCTAGTGCCTAATTTTGCTGCAACTTAAAGCACTGGAAGTGTCAGTGTGTGCTACCAAATAAACAAATTGAACTGAAGAGCCCAGCTAAAGTTAGCTTTATTAGGCCAAGCTCTGAGAGGTGAATCTCTTTTGCCAAATGTGGACAGTTCTATTTCTCTTTGCTTATTTGAGGAGGTATTATTCCCTACTTCAGTGGAGTAATTACTGAAATAATTGTGGCTTCTCAGATTGTAATTTGGTATCAGCAGAGGCAGAAGCTAAAAAATGCCATCTCAGATGTGGCAGTAAAAGGAGGCTCAAATTCAATAATCCTCAAAGGATATGTCAGAGTTAAAAAAACTCGTGAACCCTTCCAGGTATTTTCTTTTCCCATCAGCATTAGGCAATTACCTTGAACCAGTTATCTGACAGATCTTTAGTGCTTGAGAAACTGACCATAAAGTAATTAAATCTTTGTACTAATATGTTGCTAGACATGTTAATTAATAACCTTTTTAAACAATACTGTCAGTTGTAGCCCTCTGCAGTCTTCACTGAGCTGTCTGTTCAGTAAACCTTATGTAGATCTTCACTTAAAACTGTATTAGTCTTAATCAGTAGGTGTGGAGTGTTTTGTTGGAACATCTTAAAAGTTCAGTGCTGGCAGCAGTTTGAACAAGAGATTTAATTTTGTTTACTTGGTATAACCAACTTGGAAATGTTCTCCGTGAATGAACAACTTCCTCCTTCAGGAAACTTTCTGTGCTTGTGTAGATGTTATTCTTGGATCCCAAAGTTTATTTGTCTGTTATGTGTTAATTTGGTCAAAACAACAGCCAGTTTATTTTATTACTTTCTATACTTTCCAGAAGCTTCTAGGAAGAGATCTCATCTGATTTTGTAATTTGTCCAAGAGATTGGTCATGCAGCCCTGAGTTGGTGCCAGCACTAACAAGTGAATAACCTACAAAGCTGCTTTGGCTTGGCTACAGGCAGAGCTCAGTGATAGCAGAGGCCAGTTCCTGCTCCCATTGGCATCAACAAAAGCTGGTAGATCTCTGTGAAAATAAATTTCTATGTGGGCATATTAAGATCCAAGAAGTAATCTAAATATTTAAATTAACAGTGCACATGAAAAATGCATTAATTAGGCTCCTGCTAATCAGAGATACTGTAATGACAAGATGGCAGGAATTTATGTGGGCAAGTGAAGAGGTCAGAGTTCAAATTCTTTTGGAGAAAATGAAGTGCAGAAACAAAAGTCTGTCTGTCAAGTGAATTTACTGTTATTCCTAGGATAAGCTGTTGGTCATGCTTGGCTGCTCAAAAGAAATTATCAGTTTCACAGAACTGCAAGAACAGCCTTGGATACATTTTGCAGCATTAATTGAATTAAACAGAGTATTCCAGATGTGTGAGAAGCTTATTCATGTCTGTGAAAAAATGAGAATTCTTCTTCTGACTGAAGAATGTGGAGAGAACTTTTCTTGTGCAGGTGGCAAGATAACTCAGCTAAAGGGTTGTTATATTTGATTGTACTCTTCTGATGATTTCAATCAAAACTGTGTGCTTCTGCCTTAGGCTTTTTCTTCTCCCAAATGTGATCTTGATGGTTTATTTTTGCTGGTATTTTGCAATTGCAACGAGTCCATTCCCCTTATTTGTAGAAACTATGTGCCAGCCTGTTCAGAGACAGTCTGTGTCCAGCCATAGAAGTATTGAAATAAACTTTCTGTTACGAGTTGCTTCCCCAGGAAGAAGGACAGATCTTGACTTGTATGTTTGTTGGAGGAGAATGGAGATCAAGGCAATGGGATATAAACTCCTAATGGAGATGTTTGTTTCTTGAGCATTAAATTTCTGATATCACAACTTTGACCATGTGGGTGTACACTCAGGAGTGGGTGCTCTGTAAATGCTTCAGCCAGAGCCTGGAGCTGCTGTGAGTTTACATGACAGTGGCTTTTGTGCCCTGAATGCACTGTGACTCCAAAGGGTTGGACATTCATTACAGGAAGATACAGTGGGAGGTACGACCTGGCTCAGAATGCAACTTCAGAGGAATGTGGGCACTGTGGAACTGTTTCTCTAGTGCTTCCTTCAGAGCTGGCCATTGTCTAAAAAAAAACCAAGAAGCCTTTTCTCTGTCTTGTTTCTCATGCACACAGTGGGTTTTTCTTTAACTGAGGAAGTTAGATGGACTTTGAAATAGGTCAGCTTTGTGGTCCTTTATCTTGGGGAAAAATACTGCCTTCTATCTGTCTCCCTGGTCCTGCTGCAGGGCTTATGTCAGCAAAGCATGGACCATGTTCTCCCAGCCTTGAGGGTCCAGGAGCTCTGAGAGGAGCTTGCCCAGCACCACCTGCCTCTTCACAGCTTGGCCCTGTACAGCATTCTGCTGCTTCCTTTCCCCTTGCAGGATCAGTCTGTTCTTCCCCCAAAACTCTGTCCGTGTTTGTAACCCAGCTGGAGTGGTTATGTTTCAAGGGAATAATCATTCTTTTGGTGGGTGCTGTTCTGTCATCCAGAAAGCAAATTTCTTGAAAAACTGTCTGGGATGTGCACCACTGGCAAAAAGGGGCATCTGTGTTCCAGTCTCTTTTATCAGTAGGCTAAGGGTAGTGGTCTGTGGCAAACAAGGTAATGGAGAGTTAAGCCAGATCATCACTGTTGCTGCCTCTATGAATTCCAAAGTTCTTAAGCTCCTATCAAAAATAAACTTCTAATTCTGTTATGCAAACAGCTGTTCCCACAATAAACTGAAAAGCTGACTTTGTTCCCATTGTATCTATAATTTAACTCAAGGATGATGTGCTATGTGCTGGTTAGTAATACAGCAAATGACTTTAGCACTTAGGGATTAGAATACAAAAGCCCAGGAGATGTGGTGTGGAAGTGTCATGTGCTGGGGAGCTGGATAACTTACCTGTGCTGCTCCCAGCAGTGTTGACTCTATCTGTGTTCCTGTGTGCTGCTGGTAAACCTCTGCTGAATGACAAGAAATGAATACTCTGAGTTTCAGGAAGAGAGAATGGTTAATGAAGGAATAATTCCTTTTTCCTGAATAGTTACAATTGTTAACTGCTATCCTTCAGCAGTTCAATGAGTGTTTTAACCCTGACAGCTTCTGACTTAGAACCAAGTATTGTAGCTCCTAAAACAAAGACACTTGTTTGTTACTCACTTTTTCTTTTCTTTTCACCTCTTTGTTTCCTCAGCCTTCCAATATATTTTTCACAATGGATGACGTAGTAAAGGTCGGGGATTTTGGACTGGTGACTGCTATGGACCAAGATGAGGAGGAGGAATCAGTTCTGACCCCAATGCCAGCTTATGCCAGGCACACAGGACAAGTAGGGACCAAACTCTACATGAGCCCAGAACAGGTTTGTGCTCTCTTCTCCAAAGCCATATTAGGCAGTACCTGAATGAGCCCTGCATTTTTGGGAGCTCTAAGACCAGGCACTCCAAGTAAACCATTGCAATCAAGTTAATTAGGCTTTCTCATCAAAATAGAGTTTTAAGATAAATTGAATTCCAAAATGAATATTTAAAAATACATATTTGTTATAGCAAAAATAATGGCTAATTATTCAGACTGGATTGCATTCTTTTTCTTGCTTTTAATGCATTAGAGGAAGGTAACTGTTAAGGACTTCATTTAATTGAGGAAGGACACACACTTCTGCATGAGGTTTAAGTAAAGTGGAACATTTTGCTTTTCATCCCAGAGGAGCTGAGGATCAGGACCTTGCTCCCTGGTGTTCATTGCTGGAGTTTGCCAAGGTTCCTGTGCTGTAGCTTTCAGCTCTGCACAGGGCTGGTCACTTCCACAGGTGGTGTTGCAAGGATGGTGTTTACTTTGTAGATAATTGCATCCAGTGAGTAGCTTGATTGCCCTGACCCTGATTTTGCCTTCTCAGATCTGTGGCAACACCTATTCGCACAAGGTGGATATCTTTTCTCTGGGACTGATTCTCTTTGAGCTGCTCTACCCCTTCAGCACACAGATGGAGAGGGTCAAGGTATGTGTGGTGTTGGATTATCTTCAGTTTCAGGATCTGTTTAAAACAACTATTTGCTTGGTGAAACACTGGCAAGAGGTTCCTGTGCTGTTTTCTTTGGAGAAAAGCCTTGCTGCTAGGAACGCAACTTCTTTATCAGTCTTGTACAGACCCCCTGAATCCTGAAAATAAACTGCAGTCTTCCTAATGTGTGAGTTGAGTTGAGGTTTTTATTTCTTTATAAAACTCCTCTGTTGTCAAGCCAAGTAAGAGAAACTTCTGAACTACAATATCCAAGAACTCAAGAAACAAATTATAGCTTGTGACTTTAAGTCTGCCAGCTTGGTTTTCATTCAAGAATTGGAATCATGCCATGAATTTTGATTATTTCTTCCTTCGTTTGTATCTGCAATGCTTTTTCACCCAGAGCACTTGGTGAAAACTGGCTGTTCCTTTTCCTAAAGGGAGTCTTAGCTGTGAGTCTCACTCAGCTTTAAGCATGATCTCCCCATAACTGATGACATTTGTTGCACCAGATGTGAATTTGGGATGTTTGATGGTGCATTACAGTGCTCTTGCTTGCTGTTAAAATGTGAGATCCATCTTGCTCAGGAACAAATTCATGGAGAACAGGGGCTACAGCCAGAAAGGTCTCTCCTCTGTGACAACCAGTGACCTGTGCAGGAAAGAAAGAGTCATTAAAACTTATGTTTATCATTTAAATGTGCTTTGGGAATTACATTCTCAGGTGGAGTGGGTTTAGAAGACAGGTAAGAAACAATTGAACAGTAGCCTGACCAAGTGCTTCATCTGTTGCATTCTCTTGATTAAAATGGTCCGGATTTTAATGGCACAAAGAGTATAGTCTAGAGGAGGAGTTGGTGTGTTTATTTTGAAACCCTGGAACTGAAACCAGTTTCAGTTTCTCTAAATCAGTTTTGCTGGAACACAATACCCAGGAAAGAGCCATTCTGGATTCTCAGATCTCTTGCAGCAGTGATTACAGGCTTTGCCCTTCCAGTTTCTCTCCTAAGCATAGAAGCAAAGCAAGTAATCAGAATGAACTCTAAATTCCATCTAATTCGAATTTTTTACTAAAAGAGAATGTTAAAAGAGTGCCCTGACTTCCCAGGATTTTCACTGTCATTCGATTCTTTTTGCTAAGAAGAAACCCCTGCCCTTTCATTGCCAGGTTCTGGAGTTTGGCTACTTCAGTAGTTATTTCTGAGTTGTAACACTGAGGTGTAATATTCATTGGCATCAGCCAAGCGTTAGCACTGCTTGCTGAAGCAAAACATGCTCTGCCTGACCAAGTAACCCAGCAAATTCTAGGAATTTGTGACAACTGGCTGGAAAAATCCCCAGAGGTGGAGCGTGAGAGCTGCCTCTGTCTCAAGCTGTGAGCAGTTAGTCAGTAGCAGTGCAATTTATTTCCAAATGACATGCTGGAAAACAGATCACTGAATACAGACCTAACTGGCAGAAGAGGAGAAAAATTCTCTGAAGCATTTTAATGTCATCAAACTCAGCTCTCTTGAACATGAGCTTAAATGTTGCCCATCCCTATTAACTGGTCACTTTATACTTTCGGGGGTGAAATGAATTTTGATTTAACTATAGAACTCTTGTATTTTGTGCTCAAACTTTTGTAAAAAGAGATCCTTTTGAAAGAAATTGAAGTGCTAAATACTGTGCTTATGACTGAACATGGGAAAAACACTGTCACTAGATGGAGCCAGTGGCCTTCGTACAAAAGAAGCATAGAAATACCCAGCACAACTGCTTTCCAAATTGCTAATGAATCTTTTCTTTCCTCCTTAAATGTTAAACAAGGACTGATGCTTACATTGTTAAGGCAGAGACAGTTATTTCATGGGCCTTAATACTGATTTAGGCCATCTTGGGAGTAATGAGTGGTGCACAAATTTGGTTCAGCTAAAGTGAGAAAGTACAAATTTATGTATCTGACTGATGTAAAACTGCAGAGAACACGATTCAGGTAGCACAACAACTCCTGTTTCAGGCTCAATACCCAGAGAAGCAGTAACTCACCTGTTTGACTAGGTTTTGATTTTTAACCATTAAAGCAGCACTTTAAAACAAAGGGTTATTTTTCCAGCAGGCTGATTTCTTTGCATATTTTTCATATTTTTGAAGGATAGGGTAATATTACTAAAGAATGATATTTTAGAAAGTTATATGTCGTTCTTCATATTTTTGCAGACCTTAAGTGATGTTAGAAATTTGAAGTTTCCACCATTGTTCACTCAGAAATATGCACAAGAGGTAGGTACAGCTGGTGCTATTAATTATAGCTTTTTCATTAATAATTGCAGCTTTTTTCTTTGCTTTCCAATTGCTTTGCAGGTAAAAATGGAGAAACCAGATTGTTTTCATGTTATTAAGATGCATTTCTCTATCCCAATACTTCTCTACATTTCAAAGCTGTAACATTGCAATAAAGGGCACGATGACACTTTTGTCACAATTTTCCTCCAGGAATACTTTTTTGCCTGGCTTGCCTTTGTCACTTACAGTCAATCATTTCACATACATCCTGTCATGATTTCCTGCAACAAATCCATATTCTCAAAGAGAAAGGGCAGAGTTTCAGACAGGTAGAGGAGAGGCTCTAGGTAGCCCCATGGCTGTATGGGATCCCCTCCAGAACTGGAACTCCCAAGAGGGAAATCACATGAGCACATTGTTCTGTGTTTGCATTAGTCAGGTCTGTAAAGTGATGTGGTTGCAGGTAAAGAGGAAGTGATGTACAAAAACCACCCCAGTGAAAAGCTGAGGTGCTTTCAGGTGTTAAAAGTAGCTTCAGACCAGTGGCCAAATGAGACCTTCCTGTTTACAGCTGAAGGCTGCCTGGGAAAAGGGACTCAGCAGGATCAGGACATTAATTCTGATTAAATTTGAAACAAATATTCAAATTACTCATGTATTTAAAGGAAAACTTCTAATTTCTATGAGAAAAACTCAGTGTGGCAAAGTATGTGATGGCTTAAATATGAATCTAAAAATTATGTATAAATTATGCATCATGTATTTAATTTTCATTGCAAGTAAAGTGAAGTTTTTCATAATTCTATTAAACCTTGAGTCTGATTTGATTTGCCAAATCATTTTCAGTTCTTGACAGTAAAGACAATTTAAGAGAGGCACAGTGATACATTTTAAAATATTTAGTGCACTTCTAACTCCTGAGCCAAAGCACTAAAACCCAAATAACTCAGAAAGCAACAAGGGGTATTTTCCACTTGTTCACACAGCCACAGCTGAAGCCAGGACATGAAATAAGGAAGAGTTTATGGATTGGTTCATGTAATATGTATTGTGTTTTCTTTCAGTACACCATGGTGAAGGACATGCTCTCTCCAAGTCCCACTGAACGACCAGAGGCTGCAGCAATCATAGAAAATCCTGTCTTTGAAGACTTGGAGCTCCCACCCAAACCCGTGCTCAGGCAGAGGTCACGGACAATGAGTCTATCAGGAAATAAACATTCCAGACAACCAAGCAAATAACTATCCTCAGGATCACTTCTTCCACTCGGCAGGTTTCACAGGGATTGTTCAGCAGAAGGATCCTATGATGCAGAATGTTTATCTTGGGAATAGTTTACTTCAGCTTTTTTTTGCCATGTTTAATGTATAAGACGTGTTGGACAGATTTTCGTTTACTTTGACAGCCAATGAAGCCCAGTAACCAAACCTTTCACATTCCATTTTCCTTACCTTTGCTCTCCTAAGCAGACGGGTCCAGCTGCTGTGCTTGCCAATGTTGTGCTCCATTATCCTTTTTGGGGGGGGTTTCTTGGGTTTTTTTGAAGCCTGTAAATGTCAGCTTGCTGGGTGAGTGAGAGATCTGTAACATGTAAATAGAATTAAAATACTGTATTTTTATAGAGCAAATTACAGTCTCTAAGCCTAGTGAGTGTCTATCTGGATCACTTGCTCTTTGGTGAAATGAAGATGATTTTGAAATGAACTTCGACTCCATTTTTGTCCCTGGTGGGTAAACTGGGAATCTGCACTATTTTTAAAGCAAAAAAGTACCACAGTTGTACATATTTTCACTGTCCATAGCCTGTCATTAGAGGAAATCATTTCATACTTCTGCACTACAGTAGATCTTAGGGAATGCATCTTATACAGATGAAGCTGTAGAGAAGGAAAAGGAGCTTCTTGCCATTAAATGGGGGGTTTTATAGGCAGTGGTTGGAAGAGCCATAGTCAAAATTATGTACAAAAATGTTGTGATTCTGAAAATTTAAACCTAATGAAGTCATACGTGTTGTATGTAATCTTGTAGATTTGTACTTTTTAAAAAAAAACAACTGGTAGGCATTTGTGTAATCTGCTAATTTAACTGCCTAATGCCATGCTTTTATTTCTCACTGTAAATATGTTAATTTTTATTTATAAAATGCAGAATCAATCCATTTGGGTTGGTGGTGTACAGGATGCACTTGCTGTAATTGTTGAGTGCATTGATTATTGTGACTTCTTTCAAGTCTAAATGATTTAATAAACTTTTCTTATTTATAAGACAAAATAGTAGTTGCTTCTGTTGGAAGCCTGCATCCGTGTGTGCTGTAGATGGCAGCCCTGCAGTGGGAACAGGATGGACTCTGCATTCCTGAAACTTCTTTGCTTCCCTGTCTCACACTGGCCACAGCGTGTGTGATGACGCAAAGCTGGATGTGCTGCTTGGAAGTGAGGTAGGAGCTGGAAAAAAAAGGGAATTGAGCTCTAAACTGGGTAGATTGTGGAGGCAATTGCTCACCAGAGAGGGGAGAAGGGATAATTCTTACGCCATTAGAACTGTTCTTGTACAATTGTATTTTTCTGTTTTAGAAACTTTAAAAAATTTAAGTCTGTAAAACAGAAAAATCTGTTTTCTGTATTCAAATCCTTCTTGGGATTACTGTACTGTGGTGTGACACTGTGACCAGCAATTAAACCAGCTGACACCCTGCAGCTTTATGTACAGCAGAAGTAGATTACAATGCTTGTCTTCCATATCCTCTTGGATAACTCTCCTAGACACTGGCTTGTCCAGGTGAAACCAGAATGCTGCAGTTAATACCTGATCAGGAACAGAATTTGAGATTAGCTGGGTTAAAGCAGGAGAGTTAAGTGTGTCCTCTTCCCTTGGATGTCCCTGTTTGCATCAGCTACAGCTGCACAGTGAAATGGCCACATGTGGAGCCTCTTTGCCTTCCCTGCCAGCTCAGTGACTACAGGTGGAGCACAGGAAATGAGCATTAAGGTATTTTAACTTGCTGTGTATCTGGATATTGGTAGCTGCCTATTCCAAAGGCCCTGCAGCATCTCATATGTCATATGTGTTCACACCAGGTGTGTCTGCATATTCTGGGATGTTACACTTGCCCTCAAAGGCATGGAGGAGTCCTCCCCTGTGGGGTCCCTGCCCAGCCACAAAAGCATCTGGCCATGCTCAGCTCTGAACTGCCTGGTCTTTGCTTCTCAAAGCACTGAAGTGTATTGTCTCTGTCCCTGATTGCTCCAGGGTTTGACTGAGAAAGTCTCCTCTCTAATCTGGGAGGTTTTCCTCTGAATGATGTGTAGTCTCCTGCCAGCTGTTCTATGGGAAAACACCCAAACTGCAATAGCTGTGAGCTCACAGCCCTGCAGAAGGGGCTTTGGGGTTCTGTACTCTGCAGCATCAGGGTCCTGTCCCATTCTTTCACAGGATGTTGTCTATCCCTCAGTTCCTTTTCTCCCCCATAGCTCTTGGGAATGAAACCCCATTCCTTGTTCTGTTCTATCAAAATTACCTGGGTGGCAGCAGCAGGATTCCTGCCCTGTCCACCTTTGTGCCCACATGATGTTTCCCCCCAGAATAAGGTGTAGTTACTTACCACTTCCATGTTGTTGCTGGAGTCTTAGGGTCTGGGACTCCTCACCCTCTCCATGGAGAGTCATTTCACAGGAAATGTTGAACCCCAGGTCAGGGCTGTTTTTTCAACCAGGCTCTTGAGAGAGAGCTCCTGACCCTTGTGCTGTCATCTTCAGCAGCTCAGCTGCTCCAGGCAGGTCCTACTGCATTTCTCTACCTTTGAGGAAATCCCCTGCTACCTTTTCAGAGGCACTTGTGGCATTCGTGCAGGGAGCCGGTGCTGTTGGAAGTCCAGACAAGCACTTGGGAGTAGTAAAAATAATCATTTCCATTTATCATGATATTTTAGTGTCTCTGTGGTAGATACCACAGTGTACAGACAAGTAATCCTGTTCACATCTCATCTTCAGATGGTTTCAGCCACCTGTAGCTTTGAAACTGTGGTGTTCCTGGTGTTACAGCAAGCCTTCATCATCTCCTGGGGTCTGCCATGTGGGGTGTCCCCTTTCAGAATTAACAAGGAAATTCACAGATAATTCACAGAAAGCCACAGAAACCTCTACATATCCAGATGTTGTAGAAACCAGTGAGCTGAACCCTAAGCAACAGCCCAGGCTGCTGAGTGGTGCCTCTTTAGGAAGTGAACTCTTCTCATTGGCCACATCCCTCCTCTAATTCCCACAGACTGGCACACGTGGAGTTATTAAAACTGGTCAAATCTGTAATGAAACTTCGAGATGAGCTGCTGCAGTGGCTTGATAAGAAACACTGTCCCACCTGACACAGATCACCAGGACATGCACAAATGTAAGGTCAAGTTGTAGCATACTGGTTTGGGGTTTTTCTACCCAATATGAAAGCTGAATTTTTCTTGGGAAATACTCATTAGAAAAATAATTATCCAGAGATTAATTAGTTCCATTAATATAAGAAATTGCCCCTAAAATATCTGAGTTCCTCATTATTGAAACTGTGGAAGCAGTGTATCTTTGATGTATTGTCCCCAGCTGTAATATTCCAGTCCCTCCTTCCCCTATTTCCCTACCCTTTGTTTTTCCATTGGGATGTGCTCCAGCACTTTCTGTATCACCACCTCCAGTGACTGATCCTGAATCCCTATGACTTGGGTTTGCCCTTCGGGGCACCGTTGGGCGCCGTCACGCTGTATTCCAAGTCTGGAGCAGTCTTGGAAAACGTGGCTATGGAAACCATGTCTTCCCCAACATCCACCTGAGACCTGCGCCTGCAAATGAGCAGCTTCTTGAGGGCGTGCTGGAAGTCCCTGTTGAGGAAGGCGTAGAGCAGGGGGTTGATGGTGGAGTTGCAGTACCCCAGCCAGGTGATGATCTTGAAGGTGCCAAGCAGCACCGTGCTGGTGGAGTCGGTGCCTCTGGCTGCCAGCCAAACGTTCAGCACGAAGTAGGGCAGCCAGCACAGCACGAACACAGAGATGATGATGCTGATGGTCCTCGTGGCCTTGTTCTCCAGCTGCAGGTGGTTCTGCCTCTTGCTGTTGGGGTGGTAGTGGATTTCCAGAGTCTGTGACATGATGCGGGTGGCCTTGAGGCGGGAGGCTCGGTAGATGAAGAAATACATGCTGCACATGACCATGAAAGGAAGGAAAAACGCCAGGGCAGAAGCCACGATGGCAAAAACCCAGTTGGTGACAAAGATGCATTCTCTGCCTGCATCAAAATCCACCCCGGGGATCTCATTCCAGCCTTGCATGACGGGAAGGAAGGAAATGAGGGAGGAATACACCCAGACCGTGCAGGTCATCACAATGCATCTGCAAAAGGGAAGAGATGCGGAGGGGAGAGAGGGTCTGAGTAATTTTGACTTGAGAACATCCAGCACGATTCAATCCCCATGGTAACACTGTGTGGGATATCACTGCTGAGCAGTCCAGCGGGGCGTGGAGAAGGGAAAAAGCTGGGGTATAACAAGTCCAGATGTACATATCTCTAACAATTGGGTAATTGGTCTGTAGTTGACAGAATTGGGGTCAGCTTAAGGGGTGCTCAGAACTGGCTGAGAAGGGATGAGGAAAGGTTTTACGGAAGATGTTTGTTAGTATTTGAAACAACAGCCTGTAGATTTTATTTTTGCTTTCAAGGTTAGTATCTGGCCATTTTCTCACCCTCTGGGGCCTGATGGGGATGGAGCTGATGGACAGCAGATGACAGAATCTGCAAGGGGAGCCACATTGCCCCTCCTCTCTTTGCCTGTGATCCACAAATCCCACACAGCAAGAGAACAGCCTGAACCCACCCTGTAAAGCACCCCACTGCTGCAGTGTCCTCTCTGCCCACCCTCTGATGACTTTCCCCACCCTGCAGTCCTCATTTCAGCCTTTCACATGAAACCATCATGGGAGCTCAGAAGCTCTCTGTTTTTCCTGCATATCACTTCAGAAAAGATGGTGAGTTTAAGAGAGGGAAGACTATTGCTATATGCATCCTTCTGGGTCTCCTTTCACCTAGTCCTTAGAAGTTCTGTAAAGTCCTTCCCCATCATTTAAGGCCACAGCCTGAGCAACCTGGTCTAGTGGAAGGTATCCCTGCTCACAGGATGGAACAAGATTATTTTTAAAATCCCTTCTAACTCAAGCCTTTCTGTGATTCTATGAAATGCCTGTGAAATGACTGCACAGGGAAAAACCTGTAGGTCCAACCCAGCCCATGCCTCCTTCTACCCCATTTTGCAACCCTTCCTTAGCTCAAAAAATATTCTCCCAGGAACACCATCCAACCCCCTCAGCTGCATCCTCTTTGTCCTCTCCTGCACCACATTAAGCATTTTCTGCAGTTCTAAATGGTGGAAGTTCCTTTCACCACGTCACTCTGCTTCTGGGCAGCACCTGACAACAGCTCATTCAGCCTCAGATCAATGTGGCCATGGCCAAGGGACAGCCTGGAGGGACCCAAAATGAGGAGCAGCTGCACTCACCTGCCACGGGACATCCTTCTGGAGTAGTGGCAGGGGGTGACCACAGAGCAGTACCTGTCCAGGCTGATGAAGCACAGCGTGACGATGGATGCGGTGCAGAACATGACATCGAAGGAGATCCAGACTTTGCAGAACAGCTTCCCAAACAGCCACATCCCTGTCACCTCGTAAATGATGCTGTGAGAGAAATCAGGGAGGATTCAGAGCTGGAAGGGCTGTTGGGGCAGTCCCTCGAGGTGTGTAAGGCCAGGCTGGGTGAGGCTCTGAGCAGCCTGGTCTAGTGCAAGGTGTTCCTGCCCAGGGCTGGAACAAGAGGATCTTCAAGGTTCCTTCCAACCAAAACCATTCTGTGACTATTTCTTTATGACCATGCTGAGGTAATGCTGTATTTAATCCACAGATACTAAAGATGGGCACACAGCTTTGACAGCAGGGATTCATCCTCAAAGCACAACCCAAGAAAGGATCACCCCACAGCTGGAGCCTGACTGAACAAGAGCAAACCTATGCTTCTGGCAGCCTAAGTGCCTTGAGAGAGATGCTTTGCCCCACAAAGCTCCCCAAATTTACATCTGCACAGCTTTGTTTGTCACAGCATTTTCCCAGTGCCGGACACAGCACAGTCTTTTATGATTTCTCCCCAACTCTTGGGCATGGGAAACTCACTTCACATCCAACTGAATGCTTCAAAACCAGAAAGGATTTCCACTCTTGGTTAAAAAAATAAAAAACAACAACATCCTAGGAAGAAATCCATGCGGCTTGTACATTATGTGGCTCATAAATGCCTCAGCAAGGTAAACACGGCAGCAAAAAGCAGACATAGTACCAAAAATATTTCTAGCAAAGTCAGGAGGGGCCTGTGAGAAGTGAGCAGCGAAGGAAGGAGCATATGGCAGCTGTAGGAAGGCTGATGCATGTTTCTGTAGCATTCAGAGAGATGCCATTTGCTTCTTTCTTTCCCCAGCTTTCTGCAACTCCCAAGGTTCTGCTGAAATCACCATTGTGAGTGAATTTGATGAGCAACTCCCTAGTCCTGCAAAGCTTTAATTATCCTGTAACTTTCCATCTTGCTAGTTAAACACAGGGAGATCAGGGCTGCTGAGCGCAGTGCTCAGGTGTCCAGCAAGGGAGAAAGATTCAACCTGTCAGAAAACAATGCCTGATCTACATGTCCTCAGCACCAGCTCAATAAATGGACTTGTGAAGGTTGTGCCAGAGCACAGCAACTGCTGGAGGGTCCCAGCCCTCAGCAGCTCTTTGTTATGTGAGATTCCATGCAAAAATCCAAGCAAACTACAGCAGGGCCTGTCCCTACACCATTGGCAGCATGGAGGATGCCACAGCACACACATGGAAAGGTTTCATGGCTCTTTTACAGGGGGGGAATGAGGCATTAGAGTTGGAGCACAGGTTCAGTACTGGACTTGGGTGCTGTTTTGCCATTCCTCAGAGCCCTCCTTATCCCCAGAGATGCTGCAGAGCCTGTGGTGTGCCCTGGCCTCCCAGGAGATGTGCTGCTGTCAGGACACCCTTGCACACAGATCCCAGGTGAGCAGGTACCCTGTTCTCAGCTGCACACCTCTGGTGGGATGCACCTGACCTGCAGACATTCTCACAGCATGGGATAATGGATACCTGACCCTTCTCTGAGGTAAAAGGTCTCTGCAGCTTGGAAATTATGCTGGCTAAGAAGGAGTAGTAAAAGCCAAAAAAGCCACACAATGAAGTCCCCCCTGCCTTGCCCTTTTGCTTGCAGAGGAAAAAAATAGCTGGAAATATTCAGCCTGGAAATGACAGAGTGGCTGGAGTACTCAGACAATCGGCTAAGCTCAGCTGAACCACTCCTGCGAATCAGCCAAGCCAGGAACAAAACAAAAGTCTAACTCTTAAAAAATTAAGACACTAAGTAACAAATTTGGTTTTTTGTTCTGCCACATTTTCCTGAGCCAAACTGCCTCCTAAGATCATTTCTTTTCCTTCCCTTTGACACGTAATAACCTGCCAACTGAGGAGCAAACTGAAATCCAAAAGATCGCCATAGATGTGAAGCCAAAAGAGTGGGAAAGTTTGAAACAGCAGCCACTGTGTTGGCAGGGCTGGACAGTGCTGATGGAGCCAGCAGGTCCATTCCTCAGCACGTGGCCCCCAAGGAGCTGGCAGGTCTTCCTACCAGGAAGCACCAGGATATTCACTAGGGGCACAAAGCACCAACCATGATCTGAACTTTGCTCCCCTTTGTAATTCTTGTTGTTTAAGTAAAACATCACTAAAATTAGATTCAAAATCAATAGGAGGAAGAAATTTTTTATCATGAGGATGCCCACAGATGCTGTGGCTGCCCCATCCCTGGAAATGTTCAAAGCTAGGTTGGATGGAGCTCTGAACAACCTGGTCCAATTGCCCATGTCCCTGCTCAGATGACCCCTAAAGGTCCCTGCCAACCCAAACCACACTATGGTTCTATGATAATTTCAGAACCTGAATTTAAAATTCATAGAGCATACAGTTTAAGTTAGCAGCAATATTTTTTAAACATCATTAATTGGGGTTTTTTTTCACCTGATACCATGAACTTTTAATTCAGTTTGTAATTGCTTGTCGGGACATTTTTTAGTGCCAAATTCAAAGCAATAGGCAGCCCCATGGGAACTGAAGCAAAGAGTTCAGCTTCGTCATATTGCCCCATGAACTCAAAACAGGGTGCAGTTCCCTGATTTACCCAAACTTTTGTCTGCTTTGCAGGACAAGACAGCCAGGATCACAAGTCAGCTGCTTTCTTGCTTTTGCTTCACTGTTTTTGCCAGGTAGTGAAGCTCCCATAAATATAAGCTTCATCCAGGGACACCTGCCCTCTCAAGTGTCTCTTCCTCCATGAAAAACAGGGGAAGCCAAAATTACTCTTATACTGAATAAATTCCTTCATTCCATACGCAGGGCTAGTCCTGGAAGAGGGGGCTCAAGGACTGGAGCTCCACATGCAAAGCTGGAAAACAAGTTCAGATCAGCAGCCAGGGTCCCTGTGTGGCCAGCAGGAAAAATACCCTTGGGAATTGTCTCCATGCATTGTAAAGGGATCCACAACACAGATCAGAGACAGGGCAGCACACACAGCCCACTCAGCCCTTTGGAGGGCCCAGCCCTGAACCCCAGCCCTGCTCCAAGAGCAGATGCAGAGCTGGGAGAAAGGACATTGTGTCTTGTGCTCCCAGCCCAGGGACACTCCTCACCTGAAGGGCATCACCAGACAGGCCACGAGGAAGTCTGCCATGGCCAAGGACATGATGAACATGTAGGTGACAGTGCGCAGCCTCTTCTCCACCACCGGGCAGAGGAACACGATGGTGTTTCCCAGCAGTGTGACCACATCGATGAGGGTGAGGACAAGCCCAGTGAGCACCTCCTGGAGCCCGAGCCCTCCCCTTGCAAAGGAGGAGGCAGCAGAGGAGAAATTGGAGAGCCAGGTTTCATTCCTGTCCGTCAACATCTTCCCACTGTTAAAGTCTGAATGAAACAAAAAGGGGAGAACCAGAATTACTTTAGTGACGATTTGGAGGTGTGTGAAAGGGGGAACTGAAATAATATTTATGCTTCATTTGCTCCAGAAAAAATCCACACACCCTGCTGTGCCTGTTCCATCACTGTCCCATGGTTAGCAGCCCATTAGAAGTGTCTGAAATCTTGAGGGTGAGGATAAATGTGCAGCATTGACTGAAGTCCTTCACAGCAATTAAAAGCCCTCCTGTGAATGGAAATGCATCATCAGATGAAGCATGAGATAAGAAAAAAAATAGAAGTGTACTGAGGGCAGAGAGAGGAAAAGAAAACTCAAATCAAAAATTAAAGCAGCTGGGCTAAATCCCACTGAACAGCATGCCAAGTCCACATAATGTGGGGGCTGGAACGCGATGATCTTTAAGGTCCTTTCCAACCTAAACCATTCTGTGGTTCGACATTCTCATTATCATCTTTGCCACCCCCAGACCAGCTGGAGCTGCTTGCCCGGGCTGGCTGCTTCCATAACCCCACTCTTCAGTCCTTGCTATGCCCTGGGTTGTCCTGGGGTTTTTTTAGACTCTGTTTAGAGGTTTTATACTATCACAGTGGGCAGCTCCATCCTGCAGTCAGAATGGGCAAGCAGGGCTGCCAGCAGCTACACAGGGAGCAGAATGGTGGAATCACTGAATGATTTGGGTTGGAAGATCATCAAATTGTGGTGTCAGCTGCAGCCCTGACCCCAGAGTCATGTTCCCTCTGTGCCCAGATGGGAGGTAATGCTCCCAACTCCTTAATTGGGGATTTTTCCATTGAAGAAATCCACATGCTTGTGTCCACACCTCAGTTCCCAGACCTTGGCCAAGTGGTGCCAGAGGTAGATGGGAAGGTGGGAATGATGCCCTGCAAAAACTCCAGCAGTTCAAAGCTCACTGGGGTAGCTGAGGGAACACAAAGGCACTTATGGGGAAAAGAGAATTACAGAAATATTTCCTGATGAAAAATAGTTACATTTAAATATCATCACTTCTCCTGTGACCAGGATCTGCTTCCACAGTACCCTCAGGTCAATCCCACATCTCCAGGGCATCTTACTGATTGCAGTGTGAGGGTGAGCCTGGAAAATGTCCCTGTAGCCCAACTTTCCTCATCTCACAGGGGCCAAACTTTGTCTTAGGAGGAGTGTAAGAACAAGGCAGCAAAATGTTCCCAGCATCTCTTTGTCCTCCCTTCAGCTTATGATCCAGAACTACCTCTTAAGATGGTTTCAGTGATTTCTGAATCATGAAATTGTCCTGCTTCCCCTCTGGCCCAGCAAACTTTTAGCAACCATGACCTCCTAGAGCAACAACTTTCCTGGATCAGCTCTGTACCCTGCACAGAAACACCTCTGTTTGCTTGTTCTGAGCCTGTCACCAGCCAGCTTCATTCGGTGCTTCTGGTCCTCACCTTGGAG
The DNA here is from genome assembly GCA_018697195.1 of Certhia americana. Taxonomy (NCBI): domain Eukaryota; kingdom Metazoa; phylum Chordata; class Aves; order Passeriformes; family Certhiidae; genus Certhia; species Certhia americana. The sequence continues at coordinate 61,139,530 of CM031860.1, read as the reverse complement.
AAGACATCACACAACCCATCCCCATCCCTCCCTCAGTGCCATTCGTGGGTTCTTCAACCTCTGTCACACCCCAACAGCTCCCTCCTCATCTGACAACTTCTCATTCCTCACAGGGAACCAACATGATTCCTGCCCATCCCTCCTGCTCTTCTGAGCCTCTGAGAAAGATCAAAACTCCAAACAATCTCTGAGAGGTAAATGTTCTGTGGATTTACCTAAGGGCATGATCTCTGCTCTGTCCTGCTCCCCTTTCACCACCATCCCTGACCTGATTTTCTGATTTGAGTGGCACTGAGCTGACCTTCCCACTGGGCTGCAGCCATCCAAAGGTCTTATTCGTGGGCAGCAGCAGGAGCTCATAATCCACTGCTTTAAATTGGAAAATAGCATGAAATTAGGAAATTAAGTTCTCTCCATCTTTTTGAAACCCCATCACTTCACAGCTGAATTCTTTCTTCCACTGTAATGCTCAATGATTCTCATAAAAACGTTTTTTCACTTCATTAAGTCAGACATTATCCTTCATGCCCTGGTTAAACTTCCTTTTGCCTGTAAATATCACCACTTCATGATTCACGATTTTCCCAGCAGATTTCTAGAACCCCACATATCCCAATCCTGTAAAGGGCATCACTGACCTCCCTGTAACTCACCATGCACTTACCCCTCCTGCATGTCACCTTGCAGACAAATGTTTTTCACACAGAGAACTTCCTTCTTAACTCAGGACTATTACATTTCCTTAAAAGCCCCCACCATGAGAGACTGTATTGAAAACCTTCCAGAGTTCTAAGCAGCCTATACCACCCAGGTGTTTCTTTTCCATCTGCTGGCTTCTTCCAAGCATTCCTACACAACTGTGAATCTGGGCTGCATTTTCTGAAAGCAATAGTGACCTTGTCCTTGGATGCAATCATGTGTTCATGCACCTACTCATTGTTCAAAACCCTCAGCTTCATCCCCTCACTTCTGTTTATTTGCTGGATTTAGTGGTTTCCTTTCTTTCAAGTTAAAAATAAATAACGAAAAATAAAATTAAGAGAAGACTCATGCTGTCTAGGAAAAAAAAAATAATAAAGAAGGAAAGCTCTTCCTCACTGGAGCTGGGAGTGACTGTCTGAGACCTGAAGCTCTCCTGCTCCTCCAGCACTGAGAACAAGCAGGAATTTTGGACATCATCTCAGGCAGCCCTCTGGGCCAGCACTGCAGGGCATCTTAAGTACCTCAGTCCTAATGAAAATGTTCCTTGGACAGCATTCCACATCCTGGTAACACCCCATAAAAATGAGCTAAAAATCCAGTCTCCATCTCTCATAACTGACAGGAAAGAGGATAACCTGTGCCATTCTCTCTAACAGATCCAAGGATGTCATCAGACTGGACGAGCTCCTGTGGAACAGCTGGGCTTCAATGCAGCCACATGTCCTGGCAGAAAGAATTGTTTAGGCTGTTCTCCTCCCAGCAGGAGAGCTCAGGCTTTGGGACAGCAGCTGGGAAAACCACAGGGACACAGCCTGTGATCACAGGGGAGCCAGGCTCCAGAACCCGGCTCTGCAAGGGCCATTCCCTGCTCCACAGCCATCTTCCATCTCATCTCCCACACCTGCTGGTGTCCTCACACCTCTGGTACGTCTACAAGACCTGAAAACTGCCCTCTGACCCCACCTCGAGTTGACCCCTAGCCAGTTTAAACACTTGAGTAACACCCAGTGAACCCCAGGCTCTCACAGGAGAGCACACAGCATTAGGACAGGCTCCTAGGACATGAACAGCAAAAAATCAGGTTTGATGGAAAATCAGTGGGTTTTTTCTTTTTTAAATAACTATGTCGAATTTTAAAGTTTAAAACATCCTGTCTTCAGGTTTTAAAAAAATCACTGTCAAATTTTTGTTCATGGGTAGATGAGAATGATAGATGAGAATTCTGGATTAATTATTTGGAGTTTTTTTAGATGTAACACTAAGACAAGAAGGTTTTGAAGTCACACCTTCCTGCAAAGAATGACTGCTCCCACACAGTCATTAAGTTTGTATCAGCGTTAGAACAACTCTAATTAAAGCAGAGCATTACTCACACTGTGAGCACACGCCACTCCCAAACTTTGAGCAGAATTAGAAAACGGTTGTTAGAATTCCTCTTTGGAAGTTCTCTGTGCTCCTCAAGTACCATCTCAGCCACCAGCCTGGGTTAAAAGGTCTTCTCAAGTGAAAAACTCTCTGCAGGTTCCTTAATGCAGGATACATTCAGGAGTATGACTGTGCACAAAAACAGCAGACAGATGTACCCACATTCACAAAACACTCGAGAAACACTCTTTTGTCATTTTTTTTTTTTTTCTTTTTATCAACACTGAGGCTGAGGGACTGGAAGTAAGGCTCTCTTTATTTGACATCCATTACTCCAACAATAGAACAAGGGTTGATGGATTCTTGAAACTTCAGGTTTGAACCTTGAACTCTAATTCAGGGTGCAGACAACAGGATCCTGCTGCTCCTGATCCCTTTTAAGAATCCCCAGGCAGAGTCCCTGGAAGCTCATCCACAGTCCCTGTCACAGCCAAGCAGCCTGGGGTGGATGTCTGGATCCTTTGCCTCTGACTGAGAAGCCAACCCTTTTCCAAAGTGTGCTAAATTGAGTAAGTTAACTAAGAAGTGCTGCTCTCAAATCACCTGGAGAATTGTTAACACAGGAAAGATGATTCCATCTTAACCTCTCTGTGGAAATTACTGGGACAAAGCAGGATATGTCACCTTTCCCAGGGATGCAATTTCTCAGCTTAAAATACTGGAGCTTGTAAATACTCCTGTGAGCTGCAGTAGCCCAGGTGGTTATGCTGCTTAGACAGCCCAGAGTCTTTCTACAACATCAATCTTTCAGTCTTTCCTGTTAGAGCCCTCTTAAACCAAAGGGATAAATGCCCAGTTGTACCATAACATGGGATCTTCCCAGGTTGCCTGGGGATCTCAAATGCCTTAGGATTTGCACTGTTCTTTTTTGGATATTATAGTTTTACTTCTTTTCACAAATCTGATGGATTGGATTCTGCTCTGAGGCTGCCTGAGCAAAGCAACTCCACCATTTCTGCTCCCTTTTAATATCCAGAAAGTTTGACCTGATTTATTCAGCAGACAAATCCCAAGCTAAAAGTTCATTTCATCTCTGAGAGGCATATTTTGATGGCAAGGAAGGGGGGGAAAAAAAAGCTCTGCAATCTCAAGGCTGACTTCACTTTAGAATCTTAGAGAAATGATGAAAACTGGAAATACATTACTGGGAATACATTTGCTGCCAGGCTCTGCTGAATCAGGTAGAGACCAGCACATGGCAGCAGGGACATCTGCCCCAGGACCTCACACACCTTTCCCTCCTCCTCCTCCCCATGAGAGAGCTGCAGCAGCTCAGTGATTGTTGAACAGTGCAAGCAATTTGTTGAACGGTGCAGGGCTGTGGGTGGTGATAAAGGAGGGGGAGAATGCCTGAGGATGCTTCCACTAGTACAGCAGGCACTCGAGGAGGCCGTGCAGCGACTGAGCCTTGCACTGACTCTCCTTCTCTCTCTCTCTCCCTCTCTCTCCAACTTTCCCGTTGGAAGGACAGCATTTCTCAGAGCACGATTTCTTTCCACCCCCAAACCAGCACAGAACGACTCCCACAGCCTCTCTGAGAGCACAGCCAAACACAGCATCCTTACCTTCCAAACTGGAGGCTGAAGCAGCTCTGCGGGGTCCCTGATCCCGGAGCTCAAGCGATGCTCCAGGGTACCGGGGGCTCTCACAGCGACCCCGCGTCCCTCCCCTCGGAGATGCTCCCAGCCTGGCTGCGTGATGGTTCCTGCCCCGAGGCAGTACACGGAATCCTCATCCACACCCCGGCAGTGAACGCTGCTCCAGAGCCACAGAAAGCCCCTGGCAGCCGCCGCCTACTCCGGGGAGAGGGGAGAGACCGGAGCGCATCACGGCATTAAAACTCACGGCGAAGTTAAACCCGCGCTGCAGACGCTGGGGTGCTCAAAACCCAAAGCCGGGGTACCAAAACCCAAACCCTGGGAAGGAAAAACCCTCACCGTCTGCAGAGCAAAACCCCCGATCCCCGGGTGCAAAATCCCCGACCCCTGGGGTGCAAAACCCCCGAACCCATGAGTACACAGACACTCCCCCTGAGGAGCAAATCCACAGCCCCGGGGTGCCAAATCCACCCTTCCTGCGGTCAAACCCGCTAAACCTCCGGGGGCAAAAGCGCCAACCCCCAGAGCAGCAAAAACCCCTCAGCCCCAGGCAGGGCAAAACGCCGAGGATGCTGCGGAGCACATCTGCATCAGCCCGGGGCAGAGGGGATCGGCTCGGGAGGGGCTGGGGGTCCTGCCCGCAGAGCCGATCTGTCTTGGAGGTGGGGAAGAAGAGGGGGGAACCCTTCCCGAGGGGGAGACAGTGTTTGAAGGGGGTGTCCTCTGGGCAGAGGGGGAGCCTGCGATAGAGGGGGTCCCACCCGGAGAGGGGAGCAGCAGCGGCAGCCGTGTCCTTGGGGAGCCCACCCGGGGAAGGGGTGTCAGGATCGGCCCGGGGATGGGGATGAGGATGGGGATGAGGATGGGGATTCCGCCGGCTGCACTTACCGAGGCAGGCGGAGGAGCCGCCCCCCTCTCTCCTCCGCCCCGCACCGCCCGCTCCTCCCCGCTCCAGCCGGGAAACCTTCCTTCCCTCCGGGAAACGGGGCTCCCCGTGGAAACAGTGCTCTCTTTTTTTTCCTGCTTTCAAACCAGCCCTTCCCACCGCCGTCGGGAGCTACAGGCACAGGGCGACCTGATGCATGAAAACAACAATAAAAAAGAAGAGGCGTTCCGTGGGTTTGGCTCCCCTGTTGCCAAACAGGGTGTTTTGTTCATAAACTAAACCGTAAAATCCTAAAAATCGCGGGCTGGAGGAGAAACCTGTGGCACGGGGTCGGTGGGATGTGCCACCTGCCCAACTCATCTCTGCCTTGTCCCCGAGTCTGGGAGGGATGGGATGGGATGGGATGGGATGGGATGGGATGGGATGGGATGGGATGGGATGGGATGGGATGGGATGGGATGGGATGGGATGGGATGGGATGGGATGGGATGGGATGGTGGCTGCTGGAATTTGGACGCTGGGCAGTGGGCTCTTTAGGCATTTCCGTGGGAGAGTCCGGCTGAATTGGCTGCCTGGAAAGGACCAGTCCTCTTCCCAGCTGCAGGTCCAGGCTCAGGGAGTGACTGGCACCTGTTGGGATCTTTGGGGAGCCACTCAGCTGGCAGGAAATGAACTCGGCAAGAAAAGGTGTAAAAATCGGGTTCTTTGAGTGCTGGGGTGAATGACACACACACAAAGATGGGTGTGTGTAACCCTCAGTCATAGCTCCTGTCCTAAAACAGCCCCCAAATCCCCCTCAGAGGCATCAGCTCCTGACACTGAATTGCTGTAATCAGCACATCTATCTCCTTTCCCATTTGTTTTCCAAAAATTGTGAAGGTTTTGAAAGCTAGCTTCACCCACCACCAAAAATGACACTGGAGAATTTTTTCAGTGGGTGTGGAGAGGAAATCTCTTGGTCAGGGTTGGTGAAAAGTAAAGAAACTCAGATTTCCTGTCCTCTCCCTGGAATAGCTTGGCTCCTGGCTGGCAATTTGTCTGTCAGGTTTCAGGGTTTTTGATATTAACAACCAAACTGTGATGCAAGAGCATGTTTGGATCATTTTCTGTCATACTTATAGCTTCAGAAATAGCAGATTTCCCTTTGAACATGATGAAATCTACTTTAAAATATGGATTTTCCACTACAGGAATTGAAAGAAGGAAAAGAAGGAAGGAAAAAAGAGAGAGAGAGAAATAAAGAGCAAAAGAGAGAGAGAGAAAAGAAAGAGAGAGAAAGAGAGAAAGAGAGAGAGAGAGAGAAAAAGAGAGAAAGAGAGAAAGAGAGAAAGAGAGAAAGAAAGAAAGAAAGAAAGAAAGAAAGAAAGAAAGAAAGAAAGA
>CM031860.1:60973667-61133529 GCA_018697195.1 Certhia americana | reverse complement strand
GAAAGAAAGAAAGAAAGAAAGAAAGAAAGAAAGAAAGAAAGAAAGAAGAAAGATGTCACAGCCAAACACAAACTCATGCCTGTATTTTCCTTTAATAAGAACAAAATATTTTCCATAAAGCAGGAGAAATAAGTAATGTGTGAACCAAAGTTTTCTGCGAATTTAGATTGATTCTATCACTTTAGTCAACATAAACTTCCATGTGTTTCTGAAAAAATCAGCTTTGACAACTTTGATGTAAATATTTTAAATTATTGCATTTTAAGTTGTCTTCTAATTTGTACCTAATTTTTAAAAGTTTTAATAAAACTTGAAATTTGAGCAAAATGTTTTATTTCTGATCAAAAAGAACAAATTTCAAACCTGAAGAAAAGGTTCACCAGCCTCTTTGCAAGCTGAGCTCTTGAAGCCACTTTCAGATCTTCCTCACTCCATTAACACCACTGAGCCAAACAGGAGCATCTGACCAGCGAAGATAAGCAAAGGGGTAGAAGTTTGATTCAAAAGCTTGTACCAAGCTCTTTTATTTCTCCATTTGCTGACAAGCAAACATCAACAAATAGAATTAAATTATATGTATTATATACGCATTTTATATCGATTATATTTTGTATCACATTGATATAGTAAATGCATAATAAATATATTAAATTGCAGAAACAAGAAAAAACTTGTGATTTTTAATAATATCTAGTTCATGGTGTTTTGGGTTTTTTGGTTGGTTGGTTTTTTAGGGTGTTTTTTTTTTTTGACAGACCCTTCCTAAAACAAACTTTTACACAGACTCATAGAATCACAGAGTGGACCTGGCAGGGTCATGCAGTTCCAATCCCCCTGCCGTGGACAGGGACCCCCAATCCTTTCTGCCAGAGCTGCTCTTGATCTGTTCATCCCCCAGCCTGGATTGATAATGGGGCTGCACCCATCCAGATTCAGCACCAGCACCTGGTCTTGCCAAAACCCCCTTTTCCTCCTCTATTTTCCATGAATTCATAGGACAAAACCAGTCCAAAACCCCCAAAGGAAGCTGCCTCTTTCTCTAATTAGCATTAATTACCTGTTCCTTGAGGATGGAGGGGCTGTGCCACTGTCAGTGGTACCAGGGGGTCACACAGCTGGGTCCTGGCTTTCCTTGTGCTGGGCCTTTCTCTGTCCTTCTGGATTCCAGGCAGGCTGTCAGCCTCCAGTAATTGAGTTTTTATGGAGTAGAGAATAATATCAAAGACATGCAGCTCTTCCAAAACACCAGTCTCAAAAGAAATGACAAAGGAGAGAGATAACAGTACTGCAAATGCTGTGTCAGCCACTCATATTAATGACATCTGTGATCAATTCACCTGTCAGCATGTCACAAACCATAAAAAAAAAAACATGGCAAAATTTAACATTTACTGGAAGTTCGAGGATATTCTCAAGCAGGGATTCCTGGGAATCTCATGGGTTGCTGGGGTTCTGGTTTTACATTATATTTTCAATGCTACCTGGAAAGGGAGGAATGAAGGAAAATGGAGTTTATTTAGATTTCTGACCTTTACAGCAAGGAGGGTAATAGGAAATGTACATTTCAGAGCCTTTTGCATACCAAAAGCAGCTTGATCTTAAAAAATTTGGAATAGTAGAGCTGTTTATACAGACAGTGAGGTAGAGCTCCTTCAACTGGCAAATAAGGTGGTGCAGGGGCTGGAACACTCAGGAGTGGTTAGAGGCTTCATTTACACTTGGTAGCTTCTTGGAAAGCATTGTTAAATCCCTTGGGAAGGAGGGAAGGTGCTCAGACCAATGTTGTGCTGCCAAGTAGAGGCACACAAGGGAACTTGGTGGGTTTTAGACCTCATGGCTCAGCAGTAGAGATGCTGCCGTGACAGAAGATAACCTCACCATGCATTTACAAAATGCACAAATAATGGATTAAAAAAAAAATCACATGGCATTGGGCAAACAGCCCCAGAGGAGTGGCAGTTTTGGTGTCTCCCTTTGCCTTTTGAGGGGGAGCCTCTCCTGATATTTCTGCCTCTTCTCCAGCCCCTTCTCAAGGCAGCAGCATGAGAAGAAGGAAGGAACATTTGCTTTTCTGTCTGTCTTGATTTAGCCAGGTGTGAAACTGTACAAACAGTTGTCTGGACTGTTTAACAACTCTTTCCTAACCCTGCTGACTGATAGGGTTTCTGAGCAGAAGCCTCTGGAGGTGCTTGCTAACCACTTCTGTGGTGGCCCCAGGGCCCAGAGGCAGCTGCCTGCGAGATGTGCTGTGCCAGGCTGGTCTGGCACACTGCACTTGATCCCTGTGGAAGTGTTTTAGTCATCAGCCCAGGCACTGAAGCTCCTTGGACACACGATCTGACTGTGCTGCCTGACTGTGCTTTTTCAATATCTCCTGTGCTGCAGCATCTGAGGCATTTCATGTGCTTGGAATTCTACCTGACAATTTCTCTCTCCATCTTCCTTCATCAGGCCCTGTGGAGGCTTTGCCTATGTTAAGGAGACATAAGAGGCTTCTCTCACAGGATCCTCTGTTCTGTTATGGTAATATACCCCTGTTCTGCTCCCTCAGTCATCCCTGCTAGCCCTCTCTCCATCCCTGTGTCCCTCAGTCACTCCCTCCCAATTTCCCCATTGGTTCCCATACCCCAACCCAACCTTTGTACTGCCCCATGCCCCCTGACAATTGGTCCCTGATGCTGTCCCAGCCTCTACCACCCATATACTTGAACCTGGACTTTTCCCATGAGCCCTGCCTTCTACCCTGGACAGTCTGCATGCGTGTCTGGAATAAACACTTCTGTGATCCCATCCAAAGGCTCTTCCTGCTTCTCTTTATCATCACCACATCAACAACTATCCTGGTCAGTCACAACAAGGCCCCATATATTTATATTTTCTTTCTCAGGTGGGGCTTGTAATCTTTCTACTTTGACATAACCGCTCCTAAAATGAGGGATTGCTCCTGTTGCCTGTGCAGGCTCAGCTGTTCTTTGTTTCTTCCACTTGCCCTTCAGACCCCAAAAGTGGTGTCTCTTCTTTCCAACGCATTTGTAAGGGGTATACACTCCTAATTTTTTTCTGTCTTAACAGTATGCAATTTATATCCTGGAAATAAATAGTACAGGTATTCCCACTACCTTCTAACAATGTTTATGCTGATATACCCTGCAAATACCTCCATGTCTCTGGGTGTGCCTCAGCTGAACTGCAGCCTGTGTCACATGGCTGAAAAATCAGGATCCTCCCCCCTGTCAAGGGAACTAGAGAGACCCAAAACATTCTTGGTGAAATCCATGGGAATTACTGGAACCTGAGATAGTTTATTAGACATTTATTATCATCACACCCATTAATTCAAGGCAGTAAGATGTACATACAGTTGTAGAATTACAGAAAAAAATAAAAGAAAATCCTCAAAATTTAAACTGGCTCGTGAGAGCTGGTGTTCGTGCATATCAGAAATTTTGTATGGATATGCTCGATGGCTCCGGTCTTAAGGGCAGTCTTGGGTCATTGGGTCATTGGATCAATCCCACTTGGAGAGGAGGAAGAATCACACTTTAAATCTTCAAAACCCAAACCCTAAAATGCTGTAGGCATCTCCCAGCCACATGTGGATTCATCCCAGTCTTCCCTGGTGTTCAGGGTGCAGATGTGACCTCTGGGACAGAGCAGGACTGGTCAGATGTGACAGAGATCAATGCAAGGCAGGGCACTGCTGAGGAACAGCCTGTGACTCCTTTGAAGCTGCTTGATGATGAAAATGAGTTCCAACATCTTTTTTCTGTCATTCTCCATGAGTTTCCCATTGGTACAAACCAGCCAGAGGGAGCTCTGGTCACTGTCCCCAGATCTCTGCTGACAGCCTCTTAGCTGCAGGGCCATAGGTATTGAACTGAGTTAATAAGTATGTGAAGTTTTGTATCCAAATTCTGTTCCATCATGGATTTCCCCTTGAGCTAGAAAAGAGTTTGAGGCTCATAAGCTCTAAAAGCCCATTCAGACAAAGCAATGGCCCAGCTCTGCCTTGTGACTTGCAACAGCAAAAGCTCCTGAATGCTCTTGAACATTCAAGTTGTTCTTTGCAGCTTCACTTCAGCCATGGTCTGGTGTCATTCCACACAGGAGTGAGCAATTCCAGCTGAACCTTCATCACTGCTTGGGGAGACCTTGAACATTTCATCCCATAGAGGGATAACAGATCTGATACTGTCAGATCCCTGTCCTCTCACACTGGCTGATAATCCAACAGAGAGACAATCCATAATTCAGGTAGAGGTATCCAAGGCTGGCAGGGAACTGTCCCTGGGTTTACTTGAAAGTAATAATGATTTTTACAGTATGACCAGCTGTCAGATATCAGGAGACTCTCTGGGAACTCTGGACAGCTTGCACTGGAGTGTGCACACATCTGCTACGTATTCTCATGGAATTGCTTGCTCACATCTCTGAAGTGGCTTGTTTATCTCCCTGGAGCTGCTGGGCAGATGACTTTTATTTGTGTGGGAGATCTCCCCAGAAATTTGATGGCACTTCTAAGCAAAATGTTTTTCCCTGCACAGGGCATGTCTCAGTTATCAGATGGTCAGGGTTTCACCATGGTCACACTCCTTGCCACATTTACACCACGATGCTTTCACTTGAGCTTCCCCACAATGTGCAAACAGAAACCCTTTGTCCAGAAGGAACCGTGGTATTTCTACCCTTAAACTGAAACACAGTGAGTAACATTCCCCAAAGTGCTCTCTAATTACAGGCTCCTCCATTCCTAAGCATCCAGATTGAGCTGGACTTGCAGAGGGTTGTACAACTGAGCTAGGTGTGTGCTTTGAGTTCTCAAGGACCATCAGAAAATTTAAGCCCAAGAGGTATGAAAAAGCTCAAACTGAATCATCAGAAATGAGTGGACATTTTTTAAGCCTTCACTGCCTGCCAAAAGCTGCACAATGACTCAACGTCATGGTCTGAAGCAAAACCTCTGGTTCTGTGTGTTATCTGTTAGAACCTGTCGGATGTGAGGCATGGAGAAAATTATAAATCTAGTCAGAAATACCACTGAGTAGACACCAGAGATCTGTTGCAGAGACCACCAAGGGGAGTTGTAAAGGCTCTGGTTGATCTTGGAAGAAAAGACACCACTGATACACAAAATAGTGTCCTGAGAGACAGGAGAGAACTAAACACCCACAGACAAAACCACTGGAGAAAAAAATAGGATATCCTACACGCTGTATCAGGACGCAGAATCTATTTGAATAACTGCCATCTTTTAATTGCTTCCAACAATCCTGTTTCTTGGCTCTGTTGAGTATTTCTAGCAACAGTGCTGAAATTATTGTATAACTCTGAGAAAAAAAAAAAAAGAGAAACTTATCATTGAAACCACTTGTCAGGCCGAAATAAGTTGCCAAAGAAAACTTCCTTTTTCCTTTTTATTGTTCTCCTGACAAGCTGGACAGGGGCTCTTTTCACTGGTGCTGCAAAATCTAATTATATTACATACATAAAAAAAGAGACAGCACTAACCATTTGTCTCGCATGACTCACTACTCTCTTTGCAAATGTCATAAATGCTGGCAAGCAAACTACAATCACAGAACGTATTAGTGTCTCACAAGGCTGCCTGGCTCGATTACAGGCTGGCAAGGATTAGGCTGAGTAATTGGGAGAAGATGGGAGGAAGATTTCACTGGACATCTGGGATTATTGTGTGCTGGCAGCATGGCAGGAGACAAACCACTAAAAGACAATCCAGTGCCTTCAATGGCAATCCCTGTTGCAGGTTGATACCATTTGAACAGCCCAGAAGAGATGAAGAAACAGAGCCTTTATTTTAAATAAAGGGCTGTGAAATCCTTTATTCGTTTATCACTTGGGCATCCTGTTTTAAAGAAAAAAGGGGATCCCTCTCTGGATTACATCTTCATGGATCCCTCTCTGGATTACATCTTCATGGCCACCTCCTGTGCAGGAGCAAGGCTGGTGCCTGAAAGCCCTGCCCTGGACCAGGTTGTGGGAGAACGGGTTCTGCTCCACCACACCTGGACATTCTCACCTGGGTACACAGTAAATGCATTTTACTTCCTCACGAACCCCACTGGATGACCAGGGTCCTTCTGGGTACTACAGCACCTTTTCCTCTCTGCCCTGGGGCTACACCAGGTTTTGAAGCCCCACCTGCAGTGCTGTGTCCAGCTCAGGGACCTCCAGCAGGACATGGAGCTGTTGGAGCGAGTCCAGAGGAGATGCTCAGAGGGCTGGAGCACCTCTGCTCTGGAGACAGGCTGGGAGAGCTGGAGATGCTCACCTGGAGAGGGGAAGGCTCTGGGAAGACCTTAAATCTTCCTGTGCCTACAGGGCTACAAGAGAGCTGGAGATGGCAAGGCCATGGAGTGACAGGACAAGGGGAAATGGCTGCAAAATGAGAAAGGGCAGGGTTAGATGGAGTATTATGAAGAAATTATTTACTATGAGGGCAGTGAGGTCCTGACACAGGTTTACTGGAGAAGTTGTGCGCCTGTCCCAACTTTGGAAGTGTTCAAGACCAGGTTGGATGATGCTCTGAGCAACCAGGTTTAGTGGAAGGTGTCCCTGCCCATGGCAGGGGTGTTGAAACTGGCTGATATTTAGGGTCCCTTGCAACCCAAGCCTTTTTATGGTTCTGTGATTCTATGCATGTCAGGGCAGACCAGAGCCGCAGAGGAGTGTCCTGGACTGAGCAGAAGATGAGATCATAAGAGTCTCAGTCTCAGAACATCAGAAATTATAAATCTGCTATAGATAGGCTTTAATAAGTAGACAACTTTTTTTAAAAACAAAGCTACTTCTGAAACCCTGGAGAACTCTGAAGAAACCCATTCTTTCACAGTGAGATGGGTAGTGAATTTCTGAAACACACAGTTTCTTAAATGCTCTTCCTCAACTTCCATGGCACTGATGCCAGGACCTGTTCCAACAAGAGCCAGACTAATTTCAATTTTACAGTCCCATTTGAAAATGCATCCCCTCACTGTTTAATCCCTGAAGCACGGCACTCAGTCCTATCCACATGCACAGAATTTCCTGGCATGGCTGGGCCAGGGACAGCTCCTGAGCTGTGAAATGTTTGAAATATGTGAAATGTGTGAAATGGGTGAAATGAACTGTGTGCATTCCCTGGCTCCTTCAACGTGTCTGGAGTGAAGATTTTATCTTGCTGGGTGACATCAGGGCAGCGATGCCTGATTTTTTGAGAAGTTTCACACTAAAAAATGACAAATCAGGAAGAAATACTCATGTGGACAGGGAGATTTTGGAAAAGAACTATGCTCTGACTGTTTAAATGTGAGATCATCCTATGTCATGTTGGGAAATCATGTCCTTCTCTACCAAAAGCTGCATTGTGCTTTTTTCCATTTGACAAATATATCTGTGGTTTATTTTTAGCTTTAATTAGGTATTCCTTCAAATCTTATCACTGCCCAACCAGAGCAAGTGGAGTGGCATAAATACAGACACAATGTAGAGTACCTAATGCTGAAGAGCACAACAACAGCAAATTAATAATCTTTTCTTTTTCCCAGGCATTTCATCTTGAATCCAGAAGAAGACCTGTTTACTGATGTGATTCATTAGTTGAAGAATGAAGTGTTGTCTGGAAAGGTTAATACTTCACATTTTATTTTGGATTTTTACTTGATGATCTAAAAATTATTTACAAGAATTAAAGCTTGAACTAAATATTTTTTTTTTGCAGCAAATTGTGGCTGCCCTATCCCTTGCAGTATTCAAGGTCAGGTTGGATGGAGCTTTGTGCAACCTGGTCTAGTAAGAGATGTTTTAGGGGTTTTTTTAGAACATCATTTCCCTTCTCCCGTACCCCCCATTACTTTGCCTATCAAAAAAATTTACACATAAAATCATAATTAGAGTTACAAAATATCCCTTGTCATTATACTTAACTAAGTTAAGCAGCATGCATTTGCATGTAAAAAACATCTCATTGCTTGTCTTTTTAAGCTTAACTAAAGCTGCAAAATACCTCACAGCTCCACAGGTGGAAAGCTGATCAGAGCAGCCAAAGCCTTGCCGTTCCACAGGGAATGGTGGGATAATTGCCCACGGTTGTGCTGAGAGTACACACCTGATCTGAATGTCTATGGAAGTGTTTGTAGAAACGAGGATGTGTTAGAACCGGCAGGAGGAGGAGCATGCTGCTCCTCTGTGATGGGAAATCACTCTCTGGAAAGAAATGCTGCTTTGCTCCGAAGATAAGTGAGCCCCAGGGAGATTAAAGAAGCATGTGTTGGAAATTAGGTGCTGTTCTCCAAGGATTTTTCTTTTGGCAGGATGTGTGAATATTACTTGGTCATTAAATCTGGATGGCAAGAGAAGGGATCGAATATAAATATTTTCCCTGGCAAGGTCAGGGAAAGCAGATGGAAAAATGGAAGGGTTTGGGGAACAGCAAGAATCACTGCACATGGTGGTAGGTTGCTAAAGGCATGTGTTCATGATGGCACCTCTGCTGGGGATGCCCAGCTGTGCCCCCTGCCACCCCACAGTTGCATCTTCTGGGTCTCAGAAAGAGCAGGAGAGAGGGGAAACTCATTTGGTGGGTTATGATATAGAAGAGGCTGAATAGAGGAAAATAAATCCTGTCTGCTAAGATGATGAACTCCTTTGAGCTGGATTACACAGCTCTTCAGGGGCAGAACAGAAATCCATCTCATCAAAACCTCATCTTTTCCAGGAACAGATATAAAGAAGGTGGAGAAGGGAAATGAAAGTCCTCATCATTGATAAGGACAACAGAAACTGGAGTGGGGGGTGAGTGTGTGTGCACATTGCCCTGCCAGACAACCATGCCCACCCAGGAGATCTCTATAGCATCTCACTGCTTTCTCATATTTCCTCTTTTGCCCGTTTTCCCCTGTTCTCCCAGCTCAGTAATTCTTTCCCAGGAATTCACATAAAACAGTGCACCAGGTGCTGTCCCTAGCCAATAGCATAGGAACAAACCTCAAAAATATATTTCTGTTGACAACTATGGCAGACTGATTCCTAAGGATCACCCAAACCCTCCTCTCCCAATAATAATCTGTCTGCTTTCCACTGCCTATTCTGTAATACAAAAACTCATTTTTGGTTGTTCTGTTTTTCATGTCTGGCTTTGTACAAGCCAGGCTATGTTTATTTATTTGACACTGGCTTGTGCTAGGTAAATATGACCTATGCCAGATAAATAAAGGCTGGATTCAAAGAATTGGTATCCAGGCTATTTATGTTAGCAGCTTGACTGAATCAGTTTTAATCAAGGTAAAGTAAAATCTGAATATAGACAAGGAACCAGGTAATAAACAAGAACACAGGTTATAAGCTTCTTTCACGTATTTTCTTCTCTTTGTAAAACTGTATTTTCTGACCCTTATGATGAAGTTGCCACTCACCCCCTTTAGATCTGACACCATACAAAGCCACAAAGCTGGCATTTCCCAGACCAGGGATATCCACAAAAGCAAATGAAGGTCCAGGTGACCTTCAGGCTCACTCAGGGGAGGCACTGTCATGTTTGGGTGTGACTGTGAGCAGTACCTGGAGCACAGCTCTGCTCTCTGCTTTGGATCACTCAGGCTGTGCAACTCTCCCCTTCCAAAATCAGGAGAGGCCCCCACAAAGAAATCACAGCTGGCAGAGAATCTCCAGGAGTCTTTGGGTAAATGAGGTGCATTTGACAGAAATTCAAAAAAGTCAAAAGAAAATCAAAAGCTAGTGCTTATCTATTAAAACTGTGGCTGAAGCAGAGTCCTTTGGCTCTGAAGGCTGAATCCCACACTATTCCAGGAAGAAAATGAGGAAAACAACCTGATCTGAAGCCATCACCACAGACAGCAAAGACTTCCATAACCAGGGTGCTGCCAATTTCAGGTCTGATGCTCTCAATGATGGGCACGTCCTGGGGAGGATCTGAGCACTGCTGGTGTGAGACTGAATTGAAAGCATTTGACATTCTCTGCTTCATTAACTCTGAGGGATAAGTACCTTCCTGCAGCTTGGGGGTGAGTCTGCAGAGGCAGATGAGCTGATGGGTGATGTGTGAAGGCAGAGACACTTTCCACTATCCCAGGCTGCTCCAAGCCCCATCCAAACTGTCCTTGGACACTTCCAGGGTTGGGGCAGCCACGACTCTGAAACAAAAACATCATCCCAGCAACAGGTCCCCTTGATGGGACATCAGATCTTATGTAAATTCTTATGTAGATTATTGCTGAAGATTAAGATGCATATGAAGATTTTTGTTTTCTGGTAATTTGGTCTTTTTTTTTTTTTTTTTTTTTTTTTTTTTTTTTTTTTTTATATATATAGTTCTTGTTGTTCAGAGAGTATTTGATGGAGAGTACTGTGTCCTGTCCCTTTTTTAATGAACACCCAGGGTGTGCCAAAAGGCTGCTCTAATTAGAGCAATTTTAGTGCTTTTCAGTGAGGTTGCTGCTTGGGAAATGCTACTCCATTAAATATAACAAAAAATATCACATAGAACCCACCCCACCCCCAAAAAAACCCAAATAAAATATAAAAAAAGTCGTTGGGGAACAGAAAACAAAAGAGTTTCTGGCAAGAAAAAAGACCCCCATGCAAGATCAGACTCCTCAGCCTAGTTTAGACTTTTGCCTGTTGGAGCTACACGGTGTTCTGTTAAAAGCCTTTATTTTTTGGTAAAAGGAAATCCTGTTTTTCTGGCTTGTGGTTGCCATGATGGCCCCAAGGGAGCTTTAAATATTCATTTACTTTACCAGAGTTTAGAAATATTTAGCTCAAACCAATTAAGTTTTTAATTAAAATGCATTAAAAGGTGAATCTTGCATATTAAATTTCTCTCTTTTTTTTTTTTTTTTTAAGAGACAAAGCAATCAGTAGAGATTGGCAGCCCCTGAATTACAACAAGTTGAAGCCCAAGAACATTTTTAACCTTCACCAGTGAATTGCATGACTCACAGAATTGAAGCTCACAGAGCAGAACCTTGCAACTCCATTTGCTTTTCCCAGCGTGCTGATTTTATGTATTGGCCATGTTCCCCAGCTTCCTGTGGCAGAAATTCTGTCATTTTAAAAACAAGCAGCATTTCATCTGTGGGCATCGTGCTTCTGTGCATTGCAAGGCCAATATCTGCAATTCTGTTAATGTAGGAGCAGCTGCAGTAATTGATCTGTGCCAGCGCCCACTGCCACTTGAATAATAAATCCATGTTTTAAACAAACTGGTCTGAAAAACTACAGTGAGCCTGGCAAAAAAAAACACCTGGAGAGAGACAATAAAGAAAGATATGATAAAATAAGCTGTTACAGAGCCTTCTCTGTGCAATGTCTTGGGAGGGGGCTTAGGTATGGGGTATCTAGAAGACGTGACTGATGATGTTGGTTTTTAAAAAATTTAAATTTCAGTCTTCTTATTGTTTTGTGTTTACCCAAAACACACAAAATCCCATACCACTGGGACAGCAGGATACAGAAAATATTGCCATTAGTAGGATGAGTCTGAAATCCAGTTTTTCATGCTTGTTATTAGAGATAGAAAAACTTGTTTGCAGCCTTCATAAACTTGATTTTGTGTAGGGATACTGATGTATTTTGATAGAAAATGAAAAATGCCACTAAAACACAAAAATACTTTTAGTTTGGTTGGAAAACAAAATTGTGTACAATGAAAAATAACCGTCTCCAAAGTAAAGATGGGGATATTTTATGAAGATACATTACCTCAGGTGAAATTGCTTTTCTGTAAGGCCAAAACTCTAAGAACAAAAATAAAGGGAAAATTCAGGGCTCATATCTTCTCGAAGGAGAAAAATGTCTGTATTTGAACATCTTCTAGACTCCTCAGATGGAGGCACCTGGCAGCACCACTGGCTCATGGTGTAACATGAAATAATGAAAATTTCTTTCTGCAGAGGGAGAATTGCGTGCCCAGAGGTGGGGAATGAGCAGCAGAGCCAATGCCCACCCAAAACACAACCCAGGGGGCCCAGGAGAGCCTGTGGACTTCCATCAAAATAGAAAATACACTGATTTGCTTTAAGACTAGGATCAAACAAGTAGCAATTCTCCATGTGTAATTTGTAGGTTACAGTGACAGTGTCACCCTTGGCTGTTCCTTCTGAAGTGGCATCCTTCTCCTGTGACTCACCCTCATCCCTGTCAGGGATAAATGTGGAATAAAAAAACTGGTGAGAGTCAATCTATATTTTTCATTTCACTCTGACACATGAAACAGAGCCTGCTTCAACTCAGTGCTTGGGTTTTAAATTTACCCTTCCAGCTCTGTGTTTATGCAAAAAAACCTGTTTGCTTTTTAAATATTTAGTTTCCTCTTGTTCACCATCCTTTTTCCCTTTAAATGGGGGCCCATTGGTACCTTTTTCAGGTTGGCAAAAACACTGGGAAATAGAAAACCTGAAGAAATCTTTATTTCTAAGTTGAGAAACAAACATTTTTTTTTTTTTTTTTTTAATCTGATAGCAGCTAGAAACTTGGTTTTGGTGAGCAAATAAACAGAGTTAACTCTTCAGATGCTCTTCCACAACTATCCAAGTGTCATCTCCTCCCAGACATGGCCCTCACCACCAGATCCCAGCATCAGGAGTCAGCCCTGGCTGAGCTACATGGAAAAGGTCACAAACACAACACGGAATTTCCTCATGCCTGTGAAAATGGGGACATCTTCCTGGTTTCCCAGGGAAGAGCTGAGCTCAGCATCACCCTGTGGAGATGTTCAGCTGTTTCCTCTTCTCACTGTGTCTGAATCACATTCCCAATTCTCCCTTTGCCTTATGGTGGGGTTGAAGGCACCACACCATGCAGATGAGTGCCTAAAAGGCAATAATGGTGATGGAAAATGGATGCTCAGAGCATTTCTGGCCATCTTCCCCAAAAAGCACCTTGCTGCCACACTCAGAAATTTTCCAGTGCTTTGCAAGCTCCTGGCCCCACCAATCCCTGCCAGACCTGGATTGTGGTGGGAACTCAGCCTGAAGAGAAGCAGAAGGATTTGGAGAACATCCCCTATCCAAGCCTGGTTCCCAGTCTCTGGTCAAGGCCAGGTCCTGTTTGGAAGGTCATCAGTCCCAAATGTGAATTACAGATGGAATTCGGTCATCCCTGAAGAACAGAGCCCTCTTTCTTTGTCAGATGATCAGCTTGCTAAAAACCCTTCCTACCAAAACCACAGAGAACACATGGATTTCCAAGCCATAATTTGGACTTGTGTGCTTAAATCCCTTTATGGCATAACCAGGGGCCTATATGTCCCAGGGACACTTTAGAAAGAGGCCCCTATTTAAAAAACACATTTTCAATGATTTAAAAAAAAAAAAATAAAAATTGGTTTCTTTGGTTTTTCATTTTTTTTTCCTGCAGGAACCGTTTAGCAAATGCATCTGACAGTGCCTGCCAAACGTTGTCAGCCAGGGAGGAACAAACTTGGGGAGAAAAATGCTGGATCCTGCAGGGCTCCTGTAGGCATTCAGAGAGCTGTTCATAAAAACAACAGGAAACTGTGCAGCAGGACTGACCTACAGCTCTCTGACCCTGCTCCTCTGTGGCACTTAGGATCTGCCTGTATAATTGGCACATCTATATATATTTTTATTTTTATTTTTTTATATTTATATATATATATAACACATATTTTATATTTAGATAGATACATATAAGTTTTATTTATTTGTTTTGAGTTTTTTTTTGTTTGATTGGGTTTTTATGGTTCTTTTCCCAGCCATAGAGGCAATGGCTGAAGCAGCCACCACTACTTGGAAATACCCAGAGGAAGCAAGCCATGAGTTTGAGCAGGGATGCATCAAGCTTTTAAACCTTCCTACACTGCTCACACCTGTCCTGAAAGTGTCCTTGAAACTCCTGACAGGAACCCAAGTCCCCAGTGAAATCCCTGGCCCTACTGGTCCTTACACTGTGCCCTGTGATGCTCCAGCTGGTGACCTGCTGCTGCTGTGCCAAATTCTATCAACTGTACAACACAATCCTGAGAAGGTAAAACCCTTCCAGCAGTGAAACACACCTGTGTTGGTGGACATCAGTGGCCCACACCTGGGAGCAAGTGCTTCTGCAGTAAAAAATTGGCCTGAAGGCCAGAAAAAGCCTGAGAGTAAAGTCTGAGCTGCAGTGGAGTTTCCAGCTCAGTATTCAACGAAACCACTGACATATGGCAGCCTCACAAACAACCCAGAACCTGCTGAGTTTAATATTTCATGCTCAATATGAAAAGCTGAAGCATCATCTTGCCCTTGGCACAACAAATGGACTGACTGAAGAAAATGCTTTATAACTGCAGAGTGCCCAGTGACCCATAAGAGGCTTCTGCAGCCTCCAGGTGCTGTATCCCTGGACACAGAATGGGAGGGAAAATGCAGATTTCACGAGTTGCCAGTGGAGATTTGTGTTCAGCTGGTCAAACCTCTGAGCCTTCCTCCCCAGAAAAGCGCTGTGCTGTGTGGCCAAGCCTGGCAGAGCAATTACTGCTGACTTGGTGGCATTAATGGATCTCACCAGTCCCCCTTAGGGAATCCAGCAGTTAAATATGCTCCATCCCATGCTGTGTCACACATGTGATCATCCTTCCTCAGCTCTCTGCAGCCTCTGCTGCCAGAAAAACTCCACCATGACAGCACCTGGCACAGGCTGGAAGAGATGGATGTTTATTATTGTTGTACATCTCTGAATAAATGTCTGGAGAGTATCATAAGATGAGCAGAGGCTGGCTCACAGTAAAAGGTACTGTGCAGGGAAAGGTGTGCAGCCAGAAGGTACCAGATATTAAAACTTGAACTCCCAAAGCAGGGAGCTTC
Organism: Certhia americana; assembly: GCA_018697195.1. Classification (NCBI taxonomy): domain Eukaryota; kingdom Metazoa; phylum Chordata; class Aves; order Passeriformes; family Certhiidae; genus Certhia; species Certhia americana. The sequence goes on along the minus strand of CM031860.1, from coordinate 61,118,710 downwards.
CAGGAGCTTGCTTGGGTGTTAAGCAAGGAGATAAAAATACTTGGATTAATGAATGATTTGTCATAGAAGAATGGCTGATGGTGACAGGGTGCAGGAGGTCTGGTATGATGCACAAAGGATTGATTAGGAGGAACTGGCACTTGGGATGCTGGATTTCTGGAATGTGGGGTGCACGAGCTGTTTTTCCTGCAAACACAAAGTTGTGCCTGTAATCAGTCTGACACACACACACACACACAGAGCAAGAGATACATCCACAAAGTGCTAAATAAAAAAAATGCTTAAACCCAAACCCTGGCCACAAGGCTGAGCAGCCAGATCTGGCTTTTGTCCACACGAATTGTCACTAATCCTCTGCAGCAGCTTTGTCTTGGTGAGTCATGGGCTAGGCACAAATTAATTTACATGGACCACCCTGTTCCTGTGCTTCAGATGATTTCACTGGTCCTCTGATTTTGCATAGAAGTGCCTTCAGTATTCATTTCAAACCCATTCTCCATGGTCTGGTTAAATATGGAAACAATACAATAAATAGACATATTTTAAAAACCCCAAAATGAAACAACCCTTAAAAAACAGCTTTCAGTGCTATGCTCCCCCCAAGAATATTTATTATTCATATTGGTCAAAGTTTTAAGTGATCAAGGGATGAAGGAGTGGGTTGCTGTCTTCTTTGAGGAGAAAACACCCCAACAAACAGTGTTTGAATAGGAAAACAACTATTACAGGACGTGCAATAACCGTGGAAAATGTGAATCCAGGAGCAGCTTTATGAGGGGTGACTCAGACATTGGTCATCCCCAGAAGAGTGGTCAAAACAGTGAGAAAAGAGTGACAGGAAGGCACCTGCATTGCAGAGCTGACGTGACTCAGCCAAGAGTTTCACTTCCAGCCTCGCAGATTTCTGTCCTGTCATGCAAATCCCATCCCCAGGAGCATCCCAACTCCATCCAGTCTGTCTTTCCCTACCACCTGCAGGCCTGGGAGTTTGGGGCTCACACTCAGGAATTTTTCCCTTCCTTTCCAGAGGGGAAATTCTGGGGGAAGAGAGGGTCCCCTTCATTGCAGTTTTCATTTCAGGATGAAAAACTCTATTGGCCATAAAACTATTTGAAGATTACTGTGGGTTTCACCAAATACCCCCTGCTAGAATGGTTAGGATTATGTTGATTAAAGGGACAGCTGACTCTGCCCTGAAAAAGGCAGGCAATGAAATTAGGACAAAAATTAATGGAAGAAGAGGTTTACAATTTTCTAAAAGCCCAAGTATTGTCTTTTCTCCAGTTCCTTTGTTTTTCAATCTTCTTCTTCAAAAGCTAGAAATGTGTCAGTGAAAGGAAAAGGCCTGACTCCAGTTCAAAGACAATTCCCACATTTCTTTTAACCTAGAGCAACTTGCTCCTGTAACCACAAACCATCCCAACCTTGCACTCACCTGACACCCCACACCTCAGTCCCAGCCAGGACAGGCTGGTTCCCACACCCTGCAGTCCTTCCCTTCTGCCTGGGCATCTCCAAGTTGTTTTCCATCCCACAGAGCCACAGCACCCATGGTCTTCCTGTCTCACCAAGGTGACCTCCAGAGAGGACTGGAGTTAGATAACTTCCAAAGATTGCAGAAATATTACTCAGATGTTTTAGCTGCAAGCACAATATTGGGATCAGAAAGAATTGTATGAAAAACCAAAGCATCAGAGCTGGCATTTCTCCATCTGGCTTGCACAGCTCCATTTGGAACAAAAATACTCATTTATTTTGTATTAGGCAAACAGGAAACTGGTACAAAGCAGCACTGGGTACCTACCACTTCTTTTATGTGCACTGGCTGGGTTTCAAGGCACCAGTGGACAGGCACAGCCCCAGAAGGCATCTAATTCCCCAAGCACTTCAGCTGCTGCTCAGCTCTTCCTCTTCTTCTGCTTCACACCACGTCTTGATTTCTGTGCTAATCTTGAAGCAATTTTTCCCACCTCTCAAGGTTCCCACTTCTCCAAAAGCCTCAGTGGGGTGTGCAAAGGTTTGGGGCTCTGTTTTGAGCCAGTGTCCCAAATTTTGAGGGTTCTGTTATTGTGCCATCTTCACTTCCCTGTCACACCCAGCACTCAGCACCAATCTGGTCAGTAGCATCATATGAACAAGCCTAACTCAGCACCTTGCAAAGCCAGGGTAAGGCAGAGTTAAAACCTGGTATTTGTAGCAGCAAGATTGGGGTTACTGATTTTGTTGCAGGAAGATGTGACCACTGCTGGAAACAGTGGGAGGGAAGGCAATGGGGAAAGTGAGCACTTTCAGCTGTGGGACTGCAAAGAGTCACATCAGGAGGTCTCCTCTCTCTGAATTTTATCAAATTTACCTCTAATTTTTTTCCTTATTTCTTTTTTTACAAAGTCAGAGCCTCTTGAAACAACTGGAAAATTTTCCAGGGAACCCAATAGCCTTTGGATGCGATTTTCAGAGTGTGTGAAGCATTTCTTACCACAGTGAGAAATGCAGTGGGATTTTGGGAGCTCCTCTGTCACTTGCAGTGCAATACATCTGATCTGGTTCTCCAGGCAAAGTATTTTTTTGTCACAGCTGAATTGAAGAAGGTGTAGGTCATTGTAAAGGTGTCACATCAGTCACAGCCTGTATCTGCTTTTAAGGCAGTTTGATTGAAATAAAACACTGAAGTGCTTGGTTTTACTTCCTGTCATTATTTGTGTCTTTCATACACACATTCTTTGGATAAATACAGTGAAATCTCACAGTGTGAACTGTGATGGAAAGCAGGAGCAATCGGCAGAGGAAGGAGCAGCTCCCAGGCTGGAAGACCCTAAAATGTTGATTAGAGCAGGAGCTTCCTGATGGGACTGTTTGCCCTGCTGACCTGCTTAATTAATTGATTCATTATCAGCAACTCACCCTGGAGCCATCAAACATCACCCACAAGAATATTTTCCCTTGATATCCATCCCATAGTGAAACAAAATCTACTTATTTTTCATATTTCTCTGGCATATCATTTTCCTGCTGAGTAGCACATACAGCTGGATGTTTCCAGCTGGCCATGGAAGGATGAGAGCTGAATTTGCAAATATTACAGCCCATGTCCATTTCACAATTATTTTTTTAAAAGGGAAATATTTTCTCTAGGCTTAGTTTGATGTAAGAGTGGCTCCTCCTAAGGTGGATATCACCACTGTTCACAGGGAAAGCAGCAATGCTCAGGTCTGCAAAGGTCTACAAAGACCCCGTGAGCCCAGAACACCTGAGATGTTTCCACTGCACCATGAATGACCTGCAAGGTAGAGGAAAGGCTCAGGCCACCCAAAAGACAATTTTTTCAAGATCCAGTGACCAAGCAGATGGAGAGGAAAGTAAAATGTGGGTCAGCATGACCCTGGGTCTAAACATTTTGTTTTGAACTCATGGAAAGAGAATTGAAAAATATGGGCAAAATCAAAACATATTATAGAATATGTTGTTTGAAATTTAAAAATAAAAATAAAGTAGTATCAGTAGAAAATTCTAACAGTTTTACCAGCACGCTTTATATCTGATGGAGGCAAATCCATCAAGCAGCTTTCAAGCTGACCACAGAATCACAGAATAAGCTGAGTTGGAAGGGACCCAGAAAGATCATCAAGTCCAGCTCCTGACCCTGCACAGCACCATCCCCCAGAGTCACCCCCTGTGCCCCAGAGCATTGTCCAAACCCTCCCTGAGCTCTGCCAGGCTGGTGCTGTGACCACTGCCCTGGGGAGCCTGTTCAGTGCCCAGCCACCCTCTGGGGGAAGAACCTTTTCCTGATATCCAACCCAAACCTCCCCTGACACAAATTCAGGCCATTCCTTGGGTCGTGACAGCAGGCTGTGTGTTTCCTTCCAGAAGGAGATCCAAGGCCAAGGACTTGTGATGCCTAAGAAGGCTCCCTGGAACAGAGGCTGGACAATGTTAAAGGAATAAAGTAGGTATTTTTGAAAGACCTCCCAAGGATACACCTTGGGCAGCACAAGAGCCTGGCTGTGGCTACACTCAAAATTGACCCTGAGTCATGAGTTTTCACACTTTTATAAGTTTTGGTCCATTTACATGTTGGGGTTAATTGTCCAATTTCAGCTCCAGGTTATGAAGTCCCATCCTCTCAGATTGCTCTCCTCAATTCACTGTTTGTACTTTTGGGGCCTGAAGTTGCAATGATGTCCTTGGTTCTGGGGCTGGAAAAGGATTGTTCTGTCTGACTGAACTGTGAGGAGAACTTGCCAACACTTTATATGGAGTTCCAAGTTACACACCAATGCAGTACAGAATGTGGAAAATATGAAAGCTAAAACTTAAGGCATCACTTGGAACCCACATCTGAGCTGAGCACAAGCCTGGCATGTGCATGCAGAGGACTTGTCATCATCACCTAGTCATTTATAACTACAGTCTTTTATAACTACAGTCATTTATAACTGCAGTCATTTATAGCTGTAAACTCATTCTTATCTTGCAGCAGCATCAGATGGATTTGCACACCATAAATGGAGTCATCACATCTCAGCAATACTTCCCCTTTCACTTTCTATTGGATGATTCCTGTAGCTTTTAACCAAACCAAAGAAACCCTCTTCATCTAACAAGCTCAAATAAAGGCAGTGAAGAACTTCTAATGGTTTATGAACTTCAATGAAGGTAGTGTCCCACATTCAAGCCCAGCAGACTGTTCCCAAACACTAACAGCACCTGAGCTGCCTCAGAAACAACATGGAAACAGGCATGAGATCAGTTGAGTCTGGTTGGAAAGCAAAAGACCTGATTTTAGGGAAATTGGGAGGAGTGGCTGGCACTTGCTTTTGTTCTGGACTGCCAAGCCATCACAATAAACCTTTCACACTTCCCTATTTATCTCCATCTCTTTTGAACTCCATTTGCCTGAGAAAGTGCCATTAAAACTATACCCCCCTAAAAGAATTGTTTGACCACCATCCCTTGACAAAAATCAGTTTGGCAAAACACATTTATTGTCAAGTTCTTTGCTTGTAATTTCTGCTCAGGTTGGTGGCTGAGCCAAGGGCAGGGCTGACCTGGCTGCAGCAGATGGTGGATTTGCATCATTAACTCTTGCTCTGTTAACATTAAGCATATGCTGGATGATTTATTGCTCAGTTGTGAGTTGAGTGGTGACCACCAGAATAGTTTTGTCCAAAACAGGAAGAAAAGTTGATTGCTCAGTGATGAGGCTGAGGATCAGCCCTTGAATGTCCTCGCAGCCTTCAAAGATGTTGTGGCATTCATGGGCAGTGCTCTTCGCAGAGCAGTGAAAGTGTCCAGGCATTTTCTGCAGGTGCTTCTCTTTTATAAATGTCACATCATACCACTGAAACCCCAACCACCAATGTTTTGTTCTGCTGAGCTAAATTAATCCTCTAATTAGATTTGTAAAAACACCTCTGAAAATCTGTGCCTGTTATGACACAAATCACCAGTTTTTCCCAAGCATGCTCTTCCAAGGAAGCTTTTGTGGGATTTCTGCCTGTTCCCATGCAAGGTGCAGGCAGCATCAAACACATTTCAGGGTTCAGTCATTCCTTGGTGAAGTAGATGCTCTGTAGTGGTGGCCAGAATGACCACAGACATATTTCAGCCTGTTTCTCAGCACTGTGAAATTCATTTAGCCACTCAATAAGGTGGTTTTGCACTTCTGATGTACAATGAGATAATTTGTGGAGAGTTCTAGACAGACTCAGAATAAAGAAAGTCATCAATGGATTAACCCATGATAATTTTGAACCAATTTTTCCATAAAGAATGTATGAAGTAAATTTTGAGTCCAGTCAGTGCTTCTATACTGGGAAATAGAAAAGACAAAATTAAAGATAGAAAATGCTACTTCAAAATTCGTGATGAAGATGAGGGATGAACCCAGAGCATCCTTTACCCTGAACAGACATCTCTTTTATGAATCTCAAAGAAGAGAGTTCTTTAGCAGCTTAGTAGGACCAGGCAGAGTGTGGGTCCTGATGCCAGTCAGGATTCCGATGACTGAACAGCCAAGCGAGTTCAGACCAAGTGTTCCACTTCCAAAATGAGAATTTCCCCTTCTACCCAGGAGATGGCACTAAGGCATTCAGGCAAAAATCATCACTTCAGCCTTACTAAAAACCTGGGGTTTTCTGAAGTTGTGCATTGAGGGGAAAAGCTGCAAATTTTACATTCACTGGGTTGTGCTTCTTGTGATGGGTCCAGCTGAGTGTCCTGAGATGGAACATGTTTCTGGTTGTCCTTCTCATGGCTCCAGTGAGTTCTCACCAGATCAGAGTAGACTCCATCCAGGGATATCCCTTTGTTTGGGACACAGGGAAGCACCACAAACTCTGAAGAAATACGCCTGTGGCACTACCATAGCAGCAAAGAGGCAACAGGATCCTGGTAAACATCTCCTGATATCTACCAGCCACTCCCTGACTCATGCCCAGCTTGTTTCTCTGTGGGGTTTCTGTTGTTTCAGGGGTTTTCTCTTGGACTTTGTTACTACTGTAAAGCCTGGTTGCATCCCTTTTTGAACCCTGTTGAGCTCATGGCTGGTGTCCTCTTGGTGCTGCACAAAAAGGACTGAAAATGGATGGTGTTGAGTTAAAGCCAGTATTATCTAGAGCATCTCACCTGCTTTTGACCTCAGCGCTCTTCAGTGTTAACCCTGTGTCACTCACATGAACAGGAGCCATCCACTGAAAAGCCAGGATGGATGCCACTGTTGGATGCAATTTGAAAATGAAAATTGAAAACCTATTTCTGTGTCTGCTCCCTTCTGCCATCTAGATATATTTTCATGAAGCCTGAATGTCCCCTGCATGCAGCAGTGACTCCTGAGGAGGTGTGAGAGCTTTTTTGTGGTGTGCTTCAACTGCCTTGGGACCATCACAATTTCCATTGCCAGGGAGTTGAGATGGGGGAAAAAGCACTAACAGCAATCATTTCTTTGACACACAGACCTGTATTTGGAAGGGGCAATGAGGGCTGGAGAAACAAATGTTTAAAGTAAATTCTGGGAAGAGAAATGGCAGGAGATGAGGATGCAACAGGCTGGCTCCTGGGTGGGGGCTGAATTGTGAGTGCAGGTTTCAAAAGCTGCATTCCTAAGCCTGGTCTCTAAATCTGGGAAGCACCTGAGCAAGGATGCTTCCTTCTCCCTGGCACAAACTTAAGGACCCCTTTAGCAAACCCAGCATCCATCTGCCTGATTGAATATCCTCATTAGTGCTCCTGACAGGGTGTAGCATAAACCCAAAATTCTTATCCAGGCAATTTTTTCCACCGTGGTTGTGATTAGAATTTAGCAATATTCTTTTCCTAGTGATATTACCTTGTATATGTGCTCTGAGGGCTCATCAGACACAGCCTCCATTAGTGCAGCAAAACACAGCAGAGCAGTGTGGAAATCAGTTTGAGAAACCCAAATCCAGCATGGGGAGACAGGAAAAGAATACTTTTTTTCATAAGAGAAAATTATCAGTAAGGCCACAGGGTTAATTATAAGTGGTGTAAAAGCACATGTTTCCCTTAAGTACATCTCAATTCTCATGGTCTTGTTTTCCTCAGAGAAATCAAACTCTGTCTCCTCTCTCATGTAAGCAAATAGTTTCTCCCTATTTTTTAAGTTAAAAGTAGTTTCATTGTTTCTGTCTTCCAAAATTGCCACTACACTTAGCTACAGTGGAAATCCTGAATGCAGCATGGGCTGTGGTCAGCAATGCCCCACACCACAGCAGCTTTGCAGAAATAAAAGCAGCTTTGCCCATTCTACTTCCCTGTATCATCTGCTTGGAGCTTGGCCCTACCAGACATCATTTTGCTAAATCCCACAGAGCTTAGATGATGAACTCCCTGGGGCAGTGTGCTGCTGTGTCTACATAGGTCCTGTCACCAATAGGTCTGGGGATAGCTGATATTACTGTAAAATAAGTTATTTGTTCTCAATATTTTAGACATTTTAGCTTCTAAAAATGTCTTGCTTATCCCTCAGTACTGAAAGGATGTCCTTTAAAAGGAATGCCTTTTAGGAGTCAGGGAGAGGTTTCTCTGCCACCTACTCTGGGATTATTTTGGCATCAATTTAGAAGACCCATTCAGATCACTAAAGCCACAGCAGAAGAGCTGTCAGCCCTTTCCAGCTCTGGGTTCAGCAGCTCTCCATTGCCATCTTCAGGCTGGGACCAGCCTTGGTCCTTCCAGAAACCCAGAAATCCCGAACGAATACAGCAAACACAATTCCTGTTTACCCAACATTAGCAGATACTTCTCTCCTGGTTTAGAGAGTAAATTAACACCAACAATGCTGTTTAACACACTACTTCTTGCTGAGAGTCCAAGTTTTATCATCAAGTTTTCTTTAAATTACATAAATTGAAACTGCCCGAGTGATTTTAGATCTGTATCCTCCATTGTCCCCCACCCGGAAAAAAACATTTTCTGACAACAAATAAAAGCTGAGGTTCTTGGGGGATTTTAATCATAATTTGTACTTAAAGAGGTCTTAGCCAAACATTTCACATCTGACAGACACAGTGGTGGGTTTGGTAGAGATGAGGTTTCCAAGGATTTCAGGGTCTCTGATGAGAAATATCACACAGGCAGCTTGGAGCTGTAATCACAGAACAACATAAGTAATACATCTTAAAAGAAATCAGAAAAATGTGGAATAATGTAGGTGTCCTGGTCCAACAGCCAGCCTAGATGAGGTTCCTCAAACCCAGCGTTGTCACCTGGTGAGCAACTCCACACCCCTCCACCACCTTGCCAGTGTCCAGACAGTGTCTGACCACCATCATGGCAAAAAATATTCTCCTAATTAAATCTGGTTGGAAAATCACTTTCTAGGAACCCAGAAATCATAGAATGGTTTTGGTTGGAAGAGACCTTTGAGGGACATCTGGCCCAACCCTCCTGCATTGAGCTGGGACAAATGCTGCTACTCAGAAGAACATTCCAGCAGCCAAACTCTCAGGTCTCATGGGAGTTTGTACCAGGTCCCACAACAGTTTATACTTTTCTCCACTGCCTCAGTCCCTGAAATCCCAGCTCTCAGGGCCAAAATGGATGATCCTGGTGCTTACCACAGCCACCTTAGCACCACTCAGGTAGTGTTCTCTTTCCATCGGGGTGTCCACCGTGCATCCTTCCCAAAGGGCAGCCACTGTCCAGAGATGGGAGATGACCAGTCCAGCCTCTTCAGGAAGAAGCTGTAGCTGTCTGCATACTCAGTAACCCAGCGGCCCCTGCAGAGAACATGGAGCAGGGGATGAGGAGAGGACCTCCTCTCTGTGCTACCTGCACCACAACAAGGGACCTGCCTCCCCTTCTGTGGCATTCATCCACCCAGCCAGGAATCTGTGTAGAGCACACTCAGATGGGATAGGAGGGAGTGGGAACAGCCTGTCTCCATCAGGAACAGGGCAGATGCTGCAAAACACACTGCTGCCATTGGGATCCATCTCCCACCTGGACCAGCCATTACACAGGCACAGTCTCCACCCCACATATAACACCAGGATCACGGATTAAAATCTGCAATGCAGAGCTGAAATATATGTGTGTGTTAGGGGAAGGTGGGGGGCATGAGGCAGCGGGAAGGAATTGCCTTTCCAGTGAGAACTGAGAGCTCAGGAGCAGTTTATGCCTGTTTGGTTCATAGTGTGCAGATGAGTCACGTTGCAAACAGATCCTGCCCTGTTTGATTTGAGAGAGCCCTTCCCCAGGGGAAGCCTGGGCATGGAAATGATGAGACATGTCTCCTGCCCCAGCCCCATGGGGATCTTCTTCCCACAGTGATGAGGCTGTCCCAGCAGTTGCCTCCCCACTCCTATCAATCCTGCTGCAAAACTATTTAAGAAAAGGCTGATCAGGCTTTGGGAGTGGATTTGTTCCCAAGGGAATTTCTTTGGGCTCATGGACAAGGAAAAATATACTTGAAAAACACCTTCCAAGCAGCTCCAAAACCTCCCTGACTTACTCCTACCCTGTCCCCCCACTCCCAGCAGCCACCCTCTCCTCCCCATCCCATTTCTCCCTTACTCATTGAAGCGGCTATCTTCAGGGAAAATGGGAGAAGGCCTTAACTCCTCTGTGTAGAGTCCAGCATGGACTCCTGTCAGGGGCACGTAATCTTGCTTGTAGATACTTTTCCACTCAAGGTCAGAGTAGTCTAGTGAAAGAGAGTCCAAATAATTTAGAGGTTTTTTTGGATCTCTGTCTCTTATCTTGCACAGTCTGAGTGTTCCCCCTTCCCCTGAGCTCCATAGGCTGTTTGTGCTTCCAGCACTCCATTTGGAGTTACCATGATGAAGGGATTAACCAAGGGAAAATGCAGGAATTGCTTCCCTGGTGTAGATAAGGTAATTTAGATAAGATTGTTCAGCCCTTATTTTCTATAGCCTGTGTGAGGGAAGCCACACAAAGCAGACCTGGAAATGATATCTTGTGATCTTCCTTTTTGGATACTGACTTGTCACCTGGTATAAATTCTCCTATACTGTCTATTTTCTTTTCCATCATGCCACTCATCAAGGAAGACATTTGTGGCTCACTTAACCCCTAACTGAGGACCATCACATCTGCTGTGATATCTTTTCCAAAAATCCCTGTGGGAGCTGATTTGAAGAGTTACCATCTCCCATCTGACTCTCCAGAGATGTCTTATCTGTGTGTGAACAGTTTGGTGTGTGTCTTTCTGATCAAGCAGATCTAACTGGGGATAAACATGCAGGGACAGCACACAAAGAAGAGTCACCCATTGTAGACAGATTTTCTGGGTATTTTAAAAATTACACATTCCTATAATGAGTCTTTGGTAGAGTATTTTTGTTGTTTTCACTGAGGCTGAGGTTACAGGTGCCTCACACTTGCATGACCATGTCAGGCTGTTAATACAACACAGCAGCAGTTCCTGTCTTATGACATTATTTCCAGGGAGACCACATCGAGCAGGGCTGTGGTCCATGGGATGGGCTGTCAGGAAATTGGGGTGAAAGAAACACCATTTACAACACTCCAGCCTCTTCTAGAAAATAACTCTTTTTCCCTGCCCTACTTCTCCCCACTGATGGGCAGATGGTTACAGGGGATCTGTGAACCCTTCCTGTGTCACTCCCTTTCCCTTCACTCTCCTCAGTCTCTTAGAATTGTATTAAAAAGCATGAAATCAGGCTGAAGGCCACCAGTCATTGTCATGGGGCAGCTGCCACAGCCTCTATTCACTGACCTTGCATTAAAATAGATGAGCTCTGGTTATGGGTTTTGTATTTATCAGCATTGTTCAGCCCTTCCCTGTACAAATTCTGGGCAAATTGTTGGTAGGTGACCAAGTTTGCAGATGGCAGTTCACATGGCACCGACTCCTCTGAGACATGGGAGGAAAAGAAGGTGAATTAGTCAGGAATCACCATCAATTACTCACCCAAATCCTACCCTTTGGATAGTGTAAGATGGAATCCCAGCTGGCAAAAATCAGGGGAGACCAGTCACTTCAGCAGAGTTTTGCTGAGGTGCATTCATTTTTGGTGGTTCATGACACAAGTAGGGAAAGGATTTATGTTGGTGCAAAGCATGTGGAAAGAGCTCACTGTCTGTACATTGCCCTGGAGTGCTAAAAGGAGACCCTCTGTAGCAGGTCTGTGTGTGAAAGGGAGAAAAACTGCACTGCTGGGACACACAGGGGAGAGCAGGAAGGAAAAAGCTCACAGGACTTTTGTCATTAGCATAAGACAGCTTCACATGTGCTTAGCAAGGAGATCTTTGCAGACCTCAGATGTAAGTGGGGTCCAGATGGAGACACATCCACCTGAGCTGCTTGTCCAGACTCTCCTTCTATTGATTGAGTGGAGAGAGAAACCCTGCCAGGGCTGACTTCACCTCATTGCCAGGGTGGCATTAAGCTACAGGAGATGGCTGTGTCTTTGCTCCCCTCTGATCATGAAAGGATCCAGACACAGGCATCCCACACTGGGAGAGATCAACTCAGGGAACAGAGGGGACATCCCTGGCACCGTCTCCTGTTTGCTTCTGGAGCACTGCTGAGCAATGACAACATTGACTCTCAAGCAGGATCTCAGAGAAAAATCCCCACTGCTTTAGGATGGTTGAGCATGACTGAACGATGTTTGGTAACCACTCCTTTTGTTTTCCTTACTTCCATGAGCATTTTTATCCATGCAAGCAAGCTGTTAAACTGTGTGGCTGAGGGCTGGCTACCCTCCCCTTTGCTGCATTTGCTGTCACACAGGTGCCCTTAGCAGAAGGCATTTGAACCACCCAAACCCCTCACACCCAGCCAGAGTCCTTTTCCCTCCCTGCAATTCTGCAGCGTGGGGTTGACTGCATCTCCCTCTATCCCAACACAGCTGTAAAGGTAAAACCCTTGGAGACCCTTGCTAGAAGTGACTCTTCATGCACCAAGATGTTTCTAAAGCCCCAGATCCCTACATCCATGCTCTGAGCTGGCCTGGGAGCTGCATATTCATGGTGACTGGGTGCCATGCCCATGTGTGAACCCTTGCCAGGCTCAGCCCAGCACCAAAGCATCATCAGGATGCTGCCATCCATGTGTGTCCAGACAGCACGGACCAGAGGCTGTGGGGCTGGCACAGGCCCAGGCAGACAGACCCTCAGGCAGCTGGACACAGCCAGTCAGCTGCTCACCAGCAGTGCCAGCATCACGGCTTACCCTCAGCTTCAGCTACTGGAGCAGGAAGGGGTGGGCAACAAGACAGGTCGTGCATGGGCTCAGCCAGAATCTCCAGTTTCCTCCCCCATCTTGGTGACAGGTCAGAGGCCTCGATCTCTGGCAGGTAGCACTTGGGTAGGGCTGCAACAGGAGGGTATGAAGGTGTCTGCAGAAAAAAAGTCGGGTGTGAATGGAGAGGCAGCAACAGGGGAGGGCAGCTGCTAAAGCATCGTCAAGCCTGGGCTTGGGTGGGGTCAGCATCCCTGGGGATACAGTGGCCACAGAGCAGCTCTGTGGCTCTCACTGAAGTACAGGAACCATCACAGCCTCCTCTGTCTGCCCATCTTACAGCTTGGGATTCTGCTGGGCCCCGGGTGGGCAGTGGGAGGGAGGGAGGGAGCTCTGGCAAAAGCTGTGGGAGAGGGAATGCCTCCAGGGTTCATGTCAGGGAAAGACTAAAGAGGATCCTGGTGTGGCTGCTGCCTCCAGCCTCTCCAGCTGCACACTGCAGCTCCAGATGATTTTTAGGGGCTCAGAAAGAGATTCTCCTGCTGTGAGCTCCTCCAGGCTGCTGGGCCAGCAAGGACCATCCTCACAGGGTTTTTCTATTGCTGTTTTGGATCTCTGTGGGTTTCTGTTTGTCCCTCAAACTCCAGGGTTCCCAGGGCAATCCCCTAATGTTTTTCCTTTGCCAGGCTTACAGTAGGGCAGGTGGAGGCTGCAGAGCTGCAGGAACTATCTGTGTCTGGGGGCTTCCCCCACTGAGGATGGCCAGAGCTTCTCCTGAAGTATCTCCAGAGGGACAAGAGCCTCCAGGAGACCCTGGAGGGGATGGCTCACCAGCCAGTGCTTGCTTCCTTAACCCAAGGAGTTTCCCTTCCCCTTGGGAGTAGGTTAGTGCCCCGAATTTCAGAGATAAAAACATCACAGTTGGTTTACCCTCTTAAAAAAGAACAAATCCTACCAGGGCCAAGAGGGAAACCTGGGCCTCCCAAGTACCTCATCATTACATTACCCAGTGGGACAGCTTTCTTTGGCAGGCCTTGGGAATTAATAAGGAGCCAAAGGGAGCTGCAGCCCAAGAGAATCAGACACAGCTTCCTTCCTTCATATCTCCCAAGCTACACCAGCATCTCCACAGGAAGCGTGCAGCCTTCCAAAAACCAAATTCAAATTAAATATATAAAGGAAAAGTAGAAAAGAAGAAGAAACTGAGATGCACGGCTTGGAAACTGCGCTCCAGCAGGCAGGGGTTAAACCCTGCCCTGCCAGCGGGGCTCCTGGAAGCAGAGCAGCCACCTAAGGCTGGGACTGCCCGGGAAGCCTTGGCCAGCCCGGAGAACAGCGGGAGCCCCGAGCAGCAGCGCTAATGAAGGCTGCTGGCAGCAGGAGTGCTCCCCGGGGCAGGAGAGGGAGAGGAGAGGGAGAGAAGAAGGAGAAGGAGAAGGGAGAAGGGAGAAGGGAGAAGGGAGAAGGAGAGGCAGAGTGAGAAGGAGAGGAAAAAAGAGAAGGAGAAGCAGAGGGAGAGTGGAGGGCATCCCAGGCTGCTGCCCGGGCGGGGATGGCAGCGATGTCCGCAAACAGCCCCTCTGCCCCGGCGGGCACCCTCACACAATGATTTCTCTGTCGTTGCCCCCCCCCCCCCCTTTCCCCCCCCGCCCCAACTTTTTTCCCCCCCCTCGTGAGTGTATGAGCCCAAAGCACTCCAGCAGCCGAGCATGCCCCCCACCACCTCTCCGCAGTGGCCCAGTGCAAACCGCAGCTGTCCCCACCGGGCTGCCACAAGCAATTAAACCAGGGCAGGCGGAGCGAGGCAAATCAGATTAAATAGCTCAGGGGGTCGCTCGCACTGCAAGGAGATTAGAGAAAAAAAACCCAGCCCCAGCCTCCCCATAGAAGTCTCCTCAAGCCCGTGTCAGGGCAAGGAGCCATCTCCATCCCGAACGCAATCCCCCTGAGCAGGGCGGTCCCGGGATGAGTCCAACCCTGGCGAGCCCCAGCGGAGTCCAGAACCCAGGCACCGGTTCAGCAAGAAGTCATTAGTGCCCTGACTTAATGAATGTAATTAGCATCACTCCCCACCAACAGCTTTACCGGAGGGTGCAAGGGGGATTTCCCGCGGGAGGGATGGGGGCACAAACCGAGGGCATTTGGGTGTGATGGGAGCTGCTGGCGGGTGACAGCCGAGAGGACCACAGCAGTGCAGACAGCAGCCACTGCTGTGACCCTTGGGCACCGTCCCCGGCTGAGCTGAGAGGGGAGCTGGCAGCTTGGGCTGCGGATCCAAGGCAGGAAAAGAGCACGGTACCGGTACGTGTGCCTGGATGGGTGAGTGGTAATCGCCGTGCCAGCCGTAGTCCTTCTGATAGATGCTCTTGTACTGGTCCAGTGCGACGGGCAGCTGGAAACACAAGAAATCACTAAGTCTCGGGGGAAGCCTTTAAGTACAAACCCAAAATGCTCCCTCATAGCTCCGGAGAGGATGAGCTGCTCTTCTGGGGCCAGAACAACAGGGCGATTCCCTGCTCAGTTAAGCCCCAAGCAGGGTGGCTGGGAAGGCCCTACGCTCTTCTGGCAATGTTTTCTTGGGCTCTTCTTGTCCCAGGATTTCCCTTGCAACAAACGCCTTCCTTCTGCCTTCCTCAAACCTCCTCTGAGTGCCCAAATGGCCCCAGGCAGAGCATTAATACAGAGCTGCTGAAATACTTTGATCAGCTGCTGAGGTCCAGTGTCACTCAGGTTAAATCAGCACATGCTTCCATCTTCTGTTTCAGTAACATTTGCTATGTGCTTATCACATATTTAAAGAGCTGGCTAATGTCAGTACTCGTTCTGGAAAGCCATTGGAGAAACTATGGAGGAAAACTCTGCCAGGGGATATAAAGCCAGTGACACCTGCACTAACACCAGAAATCCTTGCAGTGCAAATTTATGGAGACAGGGGCAGGATTTTAGGAAGAGAACATTATCTGTGTGTTTTCTCCCTCAGCATGCACCATGAGCACTTCTGGAGCCAGGAAAGCTGGTGAGATGAGCCTTCAGGCTGGCTCCAGAGCTGTTTCTATGCTGAAGCATCAAACAGGATAACTCATCAATGCATGGCAAGGTGCTGGTTGCAGGTGTTACTGTCATCTCCAGTGTTACACAAACACATCCACCACACAGGTTGTGGCCTGGCCAGCCCAGGCAGGAGCTGCACTGCCATGTCCCTGTGATTAGGGACACTGCAGCAGCACACAGCATCTCAGGGAGGGCTTCATGTGCCTTGCCAACAGACACCTACCTTGGGCAAGGACATATTTCATATTCTCAGTCCTTTTTGTCTAACATTTCACTCTTTTTCCCCTCTGGGCTTCCCAGTGTTTGCCTTTGGCCAGGATGCAGAACTCTGTTTTCTCCTGTTCTTATGATTTTCCCAGACCAGCAGACCCAGTCAAACCTACTACTGAAACACCTGTGAGGATGAGAGTCCTGTGTGTACTTCACCTTCCATGGTCTTGCATCTCTAATTATCTCCATGGTGAATCAGGAACCTGGACTAGAAACATCACTCAGTCAAAAACCAGCAGCCCAGGTCTCCTCCATCCCACCTGAAGGGCTAAGGGAACTGGAGACCTGAAACTAGCTACTGGCAGGAAAAAGGGGATTCAGATGGGGCTGAAATACTCAAATTGGCAGAGTATGACTGATTTCAGCCAACTTCAGCAGAGTAAAATATACCCAGCCAGGATGAACAGAGATGGATACCTCAGGGGATACGGTCTGTTGGAACTCGGAAGGGATGTGATGGAGACATCCCAGCACCAGCAACCCCAAAGTCACCCAGAGGGTGAACAGGTGGGGCCCCTCCTGGGGCAGGGAAATCAGTGATGGGATCCAACAGTGCCTGTGTGGTCACTGTGTTTCCAGGGTCAAGGGAAAACTTCATTGTGACACCACTGAACTTCAGAACCCTGGAGACCTTGGTGGAGGAAGAGGAGCCTGAGGGGGCTGGTGTTGTTTCTTGGAGGCAAAAGAACCCAACAATCATGCTGGGGAGCTGTCACCCATTTTTTCAGCTGCAGCCAGCCATGCTGGGGACACATGGCCAGGAGAAGGACAAAGCCTGCCCTTTGTGAGCTCTTGAAGCACCCCACCAAATCCTGCTAAAGAGGTGAGTAAAAGGTGGGACAACTGAGGAGAAAAGGGCATTACTTTGTGGATGTGCTGAGTAGAAAGAAACAGCATCCTTACCTCCCTGCATGGAAGGATGGGGAACACTGCAGAATTAGGGCAGGCAGGGATCTCCACTCGGACTCAGAGGGTAGCTGAGGACACCTAACTATCCCCTTCAGATGCTGCCATCCTCTTCCTCTGATGAGGCATTAGAGGATGCTCAAATGGAGTCCTCTGTCCCATGAATAGAGAGGAACACCCCACTGGATACACACAGCAGTATTTAGTCTTTAAAAAACGCCAAGCCTTGACTGGGTTTGATGCATTTCACCAAAAAACTAATCTTGCCTAATTTTGGGTGTACACAAGGAGAACATCTACCTCTGAGCTGATCCTTCCTGACTTCCTGGCTCATTTGGGATAATTTATGTGACCAGTGCAGGTACATAGCTGGGGCTGAAATAAATCCAGAAACCCAGGTTTGGTGAGCTGAATCTCATCCAAAAGTCCAGTGTCTGTAGCTGCACATGAGCCTAGTGCGGCCATTGGTTCAGAAACAAGATTTTCTGTCACTACAGGGATGCAAATAGTAGTGAATGTTGGTGATGAGGCAGGAAGATGAGATCTCAGCTGCAGGAGAGCCAGTCACAGACCTGTGTTCACAGGCACCGTTTGGAATGAGCTGAATTCCACAGGTTATTTCTCTGTTATGTTCCAGTGTGCAATTGGAGCTCAGGGATGCCCTGGCAAGGGTGGCGTGCTGCTGACAGCTCTGCTCTGGTGTCAGGAAAGACTCCTTTGGCTTCACTGCATTTTATGCTAATTAATATTAGAATAAATAACACAACAAGGAAAGAAACTATTTCCAGAAATGTGAAACTCTCATGTTCTCCTGTGCTTATATTAAAGGGATTACACTCCATTTCCTTCTTAATACAGCTAATGCTCTATGGGAAGCCCTCAGGCCAGGGATTAAAGCACTTATTCAATTAATTAGGAACAAACTTCTGCCTTAAAGTCAAACACACAAATATCAGTAAGCCCTTGAGAGTGTCTTCCTCCCAAGGCAGAGAAAATAGATCCTATTTCTGATGTAAATGAAGCCAAGCCTGCAATCTAGAATTACCAGGAATAATAAAAATTAAGAAGAATAACTTTTAAAATATCACTATTCTGTAACACAGCAGAGTAAAAAAAGGACAGTCCCATCATCTTGAACTCAGCACTGCAACCCCCATAATGGGAGGCAAAATCAGGTCCTACAAGGATAATATAAATGAGATACAATTTTAGGATATAACATTGGTAACCAGCTCCAAGTTGCAGGCACAGCAGTGTTTGGGAATATTTGAAGTTAAGGGTGAAATCCTGGCCTAGTAAACACAAAAAAAGAAAATGCTTATTCAGTAGGATCCGAATTTAACCTAAGGTGTCTGATTCATTACTGAGATAGGAGACAATTTCCAAAACCTGGCTCCAAATCCTAATCTTTCTTGATGATAGCTTGATCCTTCCGTCTTCTCGCAGGCACAGCTCACATGAAATTAAAAGGCATTTTGCCAGAATAGTTTGTGCAGGAGCAGCCACTATTGCTGTTCAGTTCCCCATTTCTTCCTCCCAAATATCAAAAAATAGTTGGGGCTGATAGTTGCCAGCATAGTCCCAATTAGAAATAGAAGGGAACCAAACTCACAGCCCTCACTTTCCTCTGCCTTCAAGAGAACTTATTCACCTCCTCTTTGCTAATGCAGACATGGAAGAAGCTGTGCCCTGCATGGCTGCTCTCCGTGTAGCTGTCTGCACATCCCTGAGATAGAAGATTGGGCTGAAGACCAAACAAATATCTGTAGGAGGAAATTACTCTTAAATAATTGGTTTATTTTCACAATACTCCAGGGAGATGATGACTCCAATTCCCAGAGTCAGGAGTTTAAACCATTCACCTGAATGGCAGTACCCCTGTTTCTCAGGGCAATGACAACTCCAGACATCCAGGAAGGTGTTTAGAGGGTGCTGGTGTTTTTGGCCTCTCCACATTGAACTACATGCATGCACAAAACCAAAATACACATCAGCCAGGACCAGAAAGTCAAAGGCAGACATTTATGTGTTTGAGTAAATTCTTGGGAGAATTTGCCAGTGGGTCCAAATGTGTGAGAGCTGAGCTCAGATCCTTTAAAATCACATAGGAAGAGTTTAAGTTAGAGTCAAGGACCTCAACTATAGTGTAAAACAATGAGATTTGTGCACCTGACCCGTGCAGATCCTTCCTGGCATCCTGCTGCTCATTCCCCCTGTGTTCAGAGGTACCTGTGTACCTCTGGAAAATCGATCTCATAGTCTCAGTAAGACTGCAGTTGCATATAGGACATGATGCAGAGATAAATTTCACCTCAGTTTGGCCCTAACTTACCACTTTTGCTGTCTTTTTCCACCTGTGAAACACAAGAGCTCTCTCTAGGTCTGTACTGCCCTTGTGCAAGGCGCTGCTCTGGGAACTGGCAGGATTTGGGGGAACCATCTCATCTCAGTATTAGCAATTCCATGCACAAAAAAACATGGCCAAGGAGGACATACCTCCCTGTCAACCCAACACCTGACAAGTGCTCCTTGGGCCAGGAATAAGATTCATTGCCCCTATGAGGATGTTGAAAGAGGGAAGTGATGGGTAAGCAGGACCCCCAGTGCGTGGAAGAGGCAGGGTGTAATCTGGGAATCTCCATTCAGGTTATCACCACCACCAGGAGACAAAGTGCAATGAGGGGACTCTTCTTCAAGGGATGAGTGTTGACAAGCCCATTCTGTCAGCAGGAGGTCAGCCACCCATTTGGGTGTAAAAACATGAACTTTCGTGGCAGTGCAGCAGTCCAGCATGGGCACATTTCCCATGGAGTTATTTATTTCATCCTTCTCCCTTGATTTCTGATAAATTGGTGACTGCTTGTGAGCAGAAACAAGCAGCATCTTTCAGCCCTAATCTGAGGCCCCTGTTGGTCTCTTCCAGTCACCTAATGCTCTTTCAGGACTGATCCCTCAAAGCCAAACTCCCTGTTCCACAGACACTCCTCTGTGCAGATGACAAGGACAGCTGGTGAACTCAGTCATGGTGTTCTAAATCTTTGGGCAATTCTGCTGTAACCTGCTAAAACAATCAATTGTTTGTCCCTGATAATCCCCCAAAAATCATCCATCAGCAGAGGATGGTTGAAATCTCATCACTGCCTATGTGATATGTCCTGTGATATAAATCATGGCATATTTATGCACCTGTGTAAGGCAAATACATATAGGTATTGTCAGAGAGCCTAAATCTGCTCCCTAATGCCGTTGTTTAAACAGCCCTTTAACCACATCACTTTTCTCCTCGTTAGGTTAAGTTGCTGGAGGTGAAAAAGTCCTTCCAAAATGGTTTTCACTCACTCACTCAGTCCAAAGTAAACATGCCTCCGGGACCATTATGGGTATCAGGTATCCGAGGCTTTGTTAAGGGCTTGCCTGTTAGGTAAATTCTGCTTCTCTTTCTCCTTGGAAGCGGCAGGTTAAAATTAGAGACAGGCTCACACGAGTAAAGCACAGCAGCATTACAGAGAAACAGGAAAAGAAAGACAAAATTCAGAGCAGGGCACACAGCTGACCCGAGTCTGGTGAGTCTCTTGATCTAATGTAACTCTGGTTACAATATGACATTGGCTTCACTTATGCCTGCCACTTGTGATCACATTCATCACAGATCTCATGGTCTGTGCTGGACATTTTCACCAGCAGTCAGCAGAGCCACCCTATGGAGCCAAGAGCCCAGAGCAACAAGCACAGCCTCTGCTAACAAGACATAAAGAGGAAATGTGTATTTTAGCACATCATGAACACCTTCCAGATGTATGCCCACAGGCCTGGAGAAGCTCCTGGGCTTTCCCTGAGTGTCACCTCGAATTACAACCACATCTGCTTCCTAAAGGCAAGTCTGGCAGGACAATGACCACTCTGAAGAATCTGCTCATCCAGACTCCATCCACACCTGACTGCAGTGAAGAGGAGCTTTTCCACTGACTGCTCCAAGGTTTAGGCTGGCTCTGCCACTGGGAGATTCTCTCACTGCATCCATTAGAGCTGTTCAGCTGATCTAAACTTGTCGGGGAGAATAAAGAAACCACCTGCTTCCAGTGACAGGAAAAGTAAAGCGAGATCAAACAGAAGCAGGAGGAGAGAATTTAAGCAATGCAAGAGGTGGCTGCATGTCATTTCAGAAGTCACCTTTTGTCTTTGATCTGTGCTTAGGAAGTGGGCACCTCCTGGATCAGATGGCCAGTGGAGAAGTGTGCCACCAAAGTCATCCCACCTTGAAGTCTCAAGTGTTTGCTTTCCCCAGGGATCCTCCTTCTACTTCCGTCGCCATGTAAATCATCTGCCCTAAGATTTCCTTTAGAAAAGCCAAATAACACAGCTTAGGGAGCAGGGGGAAGGGAGCAGAGAGCAGGGAGCAGGAGGATCACCAGGATCATTCACTGTAATAAAGTTGAGCCTTCTCTTTTAAAACTCTATTACAGATGCACAGATATGATCCCTAGAGATCAGGGACTTACTGTAAAAGCTGCTATGCAAATAAAAAAGCCTTGTCCCTGAAAAGCTTACAGTCTAAAGACATGAGACACATCAAGACTTTGACTGGAAGGATTTTAAAGACGAAGCACTTTGAGACAAAGCAAGCTACAGATCACACAGAAAATCTGTGGCAAAACTGTGGATAAATCCTACTTTGCTGAATCCTCACTTTTGCTCTTAACTGCTCCTTGGACCACTGCCTGAGTTTTGCTAACAAAACTTTTGTTTTAGCAGCACACTTTGGAGAAATAAAACACTGTGCCATTTTCATGTGACAAGAACATGCAGCATCTTTCTGAAGGCCAAGATTCATATCAGGTGTGAATGCAGATATTTGCCAATCCTGGGCATGCAACAAAATAAACCCCCTGCATTTAGTTTGTTGATGCCTTCAGTGAGTGTTAACAAGTGGAAAAATCACGGGGAAGAGAGAGCCTGGTCTCAGGTTACCCCATAAATTGGTTAAGGCTGCAGAGGGGATTACAGTCCCAGAGCCATCCTAAGCATGGAGATGTCATTACGGCAAAATCAAAGGTAACCATGGGGCTTGGCAGGTAACTGTCAACAGCCACGGGAAAGAGCCAGCCTGGGAAGGAGCTCCACGTCAGGATGAAATTCAGTCACCTTTATTTTCATTTCAGGTGAGGGGTCAAGCAGAAAAGCTATCCCCAGCGGCCTTTATTTACAGTTTTCAAGGGAGCGGCTGATGAAGCATTTAGAGGAAGAAGGATGAACCTGCTCTCCCCTCACTCAGGGAGACCAGCCTGATGACAGACAGGGGATGCTGTAATGGCACAGGAGCTGGGAAGGAGCCTTTTATGAATGAAATGGCCATGGCACTCACAAAACTCCCAGTGACTCAAATGGAGCCAGGACTTCATCTGGAATATTTGCAGGGAGCCCATGGAAATTTTCTTCCCCTCAAGACACTCTCTGTAGCACAGGAGCTCACTCCCAGCGCTGGTAACAACACAGAGCCCCATATGCAGATTTCAAGGCATTTTTCCCACTTTTTTTTTTAACATTTCTTCTCTCCATCCTCCCTAGGCAACCAACCTGAATTTCTAAAAAAACACTGTATGATATTTTTTTTTTCTTCTAGACATGCTGAAAATTTTCCACTAAAATCTTGCAAGTTTTCTGTATTTCTCTGGATCTCTTGCTGTAGAATGAACAGAGGAGCTATAAATGTTTTTGTGTTGTCAAGCTGGAGTAGCTAGATCCATGCTTGAAAAAATACCAGGCACTGTTCTGTGTTCTGAGCTCACATCCACACAGCCCAGCCAGCACTCCCAGTAACAGGCTGGTCCCATGGAAACTGCCCACTGGAGAAGTTTATAGACTCTGAGCCATGCCTGGGCATGGGAGAGCACTGTAAAACCCAAAACATGCCTGGTCCCTGCTAATAACTGAACAGCATGGACTACTACAGGTCACTGCCTGGGCCCATGGCACGGTCGTGCTCAGTGCAGCAGTGGAAATACAGCCACTGAACACTGGGCATTCAGTCTTCTTCTGTGCTGCTACCAGGTAAATGGAAGATGACTTGTAAGGGAGTTTTAAGTCCTCTCAGCTTCCAGCTGACCAGCACAAGGAGGAGGGGGTGATGGCATCACACAAAAACCCCACAAGGCACAGAGCTCCAGCTCCTCCACGGACTGTGGGCTGCAGCCAGGCTTCCTGCCATTCCCAGAAATCCCCACACAGACAATGAAACAGACAAAAAAGGGCAAAACTTCTCCTTTTCTGCTCAAGCACTGGAAACCTTCCTTCACCCTCCCTCCTCTTTAAAGACCTAAACCCATTCAGCAGCCAGTTTTGCAAGGGTTAACCAGCATGAAATGAATGTGGAGAGACAGTCCGGGACTGTAATCACTTATTATTTTCAGGTAATATGCTTTATCTCTGACTAATCTCCTCATCTGGAGAAACACTCACTGCAGACAAGAGTCACTGAGGTTATCTCTGATGATGGGGCTCCACGGGCTGCTGGCTGCGAGGGACTGAGGAGAGGCCAAGGAGAGGACTTCAATTATGGCCTGAACTATGCTCTGGTAGCTGAAAGGCCATTGTTTAATCTACTAGAAATCATCCATTTTAGCAGATAAAGGGATTACTTTGGTTTTCTTTTCCCCAAGAACAGCATGTTATTCCAACTACTAATGGAACATTTGGTATTTAATTAAAGAAAAAGCACGGGGAGAAGCAACACAGGCATCAACATCACTTCTGGGGAAATTCAAATTGATTGTCACCCTTTGATGCTGCTCAATCACCTCTATCTCACTCACCCTTCCTACAACCCAGATTAAATCATCTGGTTCTCTCCATCCTGAACATTTTTTTTTTCCCCTAAGGGATCCCATCCAAAACTTTGGGACTATGTGATGTGAATTCACCGCTCTGCAGGAATCTCCTGACTTGTAAAGAGCCAGATTACACTCTCCTTGTCAAGAGGAGAGTTGGGAATTTGATTTTGCCTCTTCCACACGTTTGGTGTTGGTTGCTGTCTGTCAGGGCTCTGTCTGCCTGGCTCATTAGAGTGACCTGGTGATGCAAGTCCCACATTTGGAAACTCAAAGTGGCCTCACTGCTCGCAGATGAACTGGAACTGCTGCATGCATGAATCTGTTCCTTGTCCTTTTTTCCTCACAGGTCCCTTGTCTTTGTCATCTCCATGTACAGAAATGTTTGCCCTTTATTTTTTGTCCCACAGACTAATGACCATGAAGGGCAGTTACAAGTAATTCCCAAGTGCTCCTCTGTGCTCAGCAAGTACAGGTCCCTTTTTTTATATCCTCCACCTCTTCCATCCACAGACTGTGGACCCAAAGGGCCTGTGGGGGAGTATTAAGAGGCAGGTGCAAATGTAGGGCATAAGGGCCCACACCTCTTTTGAGAAAATTGTAAACAAAAAGAAAAAATCCAAATGAAAGGCAATAAACTAATTTTTGTTTACATCTGAATCTTAATCCTCTTCCCTTTACCAGAATAAAGAATATGTTCAAAGAGATTATCCATCCGTGCAGCAGTCAGAGTTTCCTCACAGAGATGACTTTTTGCACATCCTCCTGCTGACTGTCCCAGTCCTGGCACACCCCCAAAATCACAAACACCAGCTGTCTTTTTTTGTTTTGCCTTCCCGACCGTTCATTTCTTTGCACACAAAACAAGGACAGGGACCAACAGAGTAGCCTGATTTTTTGCTTCCATAATTTTTCTGTGTCTTTTCGTGGCTGTTTAAGTTGATCTATGCCCACATGTACCAGCTACATCCTCCTTCAGATCTCTGTGAGGCATCTGCTGCTGGCTTGAGTGGTAAAATGTCTCAGACAAACGGGGCTGTCCATCTTGTCCACCTGGCTGCTGCCTGTCAGTGTAGTTCTCATCCTTTCTCCCTTTCCTCCTGGTCTTTGCCTGGCTCCTGCCAATGTTTGATCTGCATCATTCATCACGGGACACAGCAACCTGACTCTGCACGTCTG
Source organism: Certhia americana (assembly GCA_018697195.1). Taxonomy (NCBI): domain Eukaryota; kingdom Metazoa; phylum Chordata; class Aves; order Passeriformes; family Certhiidae; genus Certhia; species Certhia americana. The sequence continues at coordinate 61,093,789 of CM031860.1, read as the reverse complement.
ATTAACCAGCACCACCACTGGAGATGTGATCAGGTTTTTGATCTTCTCTCTTTGCCCAAAATCTTTGGTGACTGTAACTCCATCCTTTGCTTTCTACAGGCAGCTCCAGAAGCTACTGTGAGTTATTAAGTCACCCTGTCTGTTACCAGTCGTTGTGTTGAACCAGTTGTTCAGCTTGTTCTTGACCAGCACTGCTGACCTCACCTCTTCATAATGTTCTTCAGCAGCTTCTTACACATATCATATAGCCCTAGGACACTCCACACACCTATTGCAACATGCCGGGTCAAATGACTTTCTGAAATTGTGCAACTAAAGAGATGAAGTGCTTCTTGATATCTCTGAACTTGGCAGGGATCAGCCTCTTGCACTGGTTTTGCTGTACTGTCCCTCCTGCCTTGTGGAAATGAATCTACCTTCTGACTCCTCCAGCAAGGAGCACAGTGAGGAATTTGCTGGGGATCAGGAAATGCATGAAGTTTGGAAGGTCCCTTGTGGGAGAGAACTCACCTACTAGGAACCCTTTTCCTTGTTTAAGGGAACTTTACTTTCCTGATAACACACAGGTGCCTGGTTGGGCCAGTGACCCATGCCACAGCTACATCAATCCATTCTCAGCCTCTCAGAATTCTCCTTTTCACTTTCAGTAGAATTACAGAATGGTCTAGGTTGGAAGAAACCCTAAAGATCATCCAGTTTCAACACCCTTAGCATGGGCAAGGACATTTTCTACTAGACCTGATTGTTCTCAGTCCTGTCCAGCCTGGACTTGGACACTTCCAGGGATGAGGCAGGTTCTCCAGTCAATCTGTGCCAGAGCCTTACAACCCTCACAAAGGATTTCTTCCTAATATCCAACCCAAACCTGCCTTCTGTCAGTTTAAAGCCACACCCTCGACAAAGCCCTTGTAAAAAATCCCTTTACAACTTTCTTGTAGGCTCCCTTCAGGTACTGAAAGGTTGAAATAAGGTCACCTCATTCTCCAGGCCAAACAATTCTAATTCTCTCCATCTTCTTTGCACCTTTGCTAGCAAGATCTTCTTGTCAGCCTGCTTCTGAAGCCTTATAATCTCTCAAATACTGAGAATCTCTTGATGGGTCATCTTTAAAAACTCTGGTAATATTTCCCCCATCTCTTCAGCCTGTCCTCCTTTGAGAGCAGGGTGATCTTTTCAACATTACTGCAGAAAGCCCAGGGGAAACCCAGGTCTTGCTCTTCTTCTCCTTGTTAATTCTGGTCTTCCTAAATGCCAATCAGAGCTTTTCAGCTCTGTTGTCTGTTTAGTTTTTGCACTTGCACTTTCTTTTGCTTACATAGAGCCTGTAGAGCCCCATGGGAGCCTGCAGGCCTTTTCATCTCTGTCCTGGTTAGTATTGCCTTTGCCAGTTTTTGACTTGTGCCAGTCAGTCACAAATGTCACTCACTGGGACCATGAGTGGTTCACTCCCAAGGTCAGGTTTAGGCATGCCTTGACTGGTAGCAAAACCAACCGAAATTCTTCCAAGAAAACAAGGAAGTTCTTCCTCAGCATCAGTCCTAGGAGCCCATAGAGCTGTGAGCATCAGGGAACCTGGTCCACAGCCCTGAACAGAAAGGCTGATTTCTGTAAGGTGACAAATCTCGAGTTTACTGGGTTTAGATTTTTTATGAGTGTGATTCCTGCTGATGCCTCTCTTGTGTTTTGCATCACTGCCTTAAAACAAGGTTTTTCCATGCAGCATCACTCCCTCGTCTGTCCACTTGACTTTCAAAGGCACACAGGATTATGCTGAAACATCTTTAACTGTCTCATTAGCAGTGAGATTTTATCCAAACTGATCTCAGACTCCTGTTTCTGCTGGCCAAAGCTTCCATTAGCAGCAATCCTTTTGCTTCCCCTCATCAGACACTGACCAAGCTGGAGACACCAGACAGCCAAGAAGAGTGAACAGACTTCAAAATGTTTCTTTAGAGTTGCCTTTATAGTGCCACTATAGTCATCTGTCTCTGTGTGACCAGAGCCCCTTCCCAGCTATCTCTGTGTGCATTGAGCCCCTTCTCCATGTCCTGCTTCAGTTCTGGCCCCTGATTCCTGCTCTGACTTTGTCCTTTATCCTCAAGCTCCAGCTCTTGCACAGATATTTATAGACTGCCAACAAGTCACCCACAATATTCCCTTCCTGTAAGTAATTGAAGAGAGTTCCTTGAGAGGCTTCAAGGCAGAGCTACACATGGTGTGGTGGTATCTGCTCACAAACTTGGTCCCAGTTTTATTTTAAATCCCATAGGGTATTTGTATTATATTTAACTGGATAATAAACAACTTCATCCCTGTTATTTTATCCTTCTACTCATGATTTTATAGGTGCCATCACGATTTCATACAGCATCAATATGGAGTAATTATAATTTCTTGTTCGTGTGCCACATTCACCCCAAAAGCACAAGGAACAGCTGGTTGTTCTAAAGAACCACAATAACCTTTAAAAAAATTATTAATTTTTGATGCAGACTCCATCACCTACTCAATATCAGCTTTTTTTCCTAAATGAGTCTTTTTGCTTTTCCATATCAAAAGATACCCTGCCTATTTGCCTCCCCTTCCCAGGCAGAGATAGCTCTGTGTTAGTGAATTGTTCTCTTCCTTATTTAACACTCCATACCCTCAATTTTAGATTCCGTCACATTTGGTAGACAATGACCCTTTATTTTCCCCCTAAATTGATGACAGAAACAAAATAATGAACCAATTTCCACCAAATTTCCTGAGAAGAGACTCAAGGATTCATTTTTTACAGTGAAATTCTGAGATCTTGGTTTAACCAGTTGGATCCACTTAATTTTCACCGTGGTGATTTTATACCAGTTTGTAAAATCCACCTCCAAGATGGAACTAACCAAACACATTCAGAAATCAGTTATATCAAGAGAGTTATATCTCTCTTGCTGGAGAACAACAGCAACTTAATTTGACAAGGTCTATTTTCTATCTACACACACTCGTTGACATCAGTTTCACTGCCTTCCTTTAAGAAGGAAATTAAATCATTAATTAAGTGATGTACCTATACATTTCTTGCCTTAACAGTGAAGGGCTGAAACTCTGAGCATCACAAAATCATTTGCCCAAAGCTTTTAGACAATGAGCCAATATTTGCTTTCTTAGTTCTCTAAAGTCCTCCCATGTCCCAAAATGAAAAGCCAGCATTAATGGCCCACATAGTACATTCCTGGTTCATAGGGTTCTGAAGCCCTTGGCTGTGAATTACCAGGGCTGTCTGATCATAAAATATTTCATTTATGTGGTTGCTATTTAACATCATCCCCAGTTATTAATGGAGCCCAAAACGCTCTTTCACCAGCACTTGAAACTAACACACTCTCTGATTTTTTCTGCCCCAGACAAACATGGAAAAGAAATACTAATTTAATACTCCTCCATTTCCTTGTAGTGGTGGTGGTGATGGCAGCCACTGCCTTTATCTATTAATAGTTTCGATTCTTTTTACCTTAGCTGACCATAAATTTATGTTTTTCTGTTTCTATTACTCGTTCCTGAGTGGAGGTGGCTTATTCAGATGAATTAGGACCAAAAGATTTTGGTCTTTACCTCTATGCTATCGGAGTGATCACTATAGGATAACCAGCCCAGAGCACCAAGCTATATTTCAAATATCCCATTACACACAAAAAACATTTAAAAAGCATGGAGATGCTTTATTTCAGCCCAGCTCAACTTCTTGCTTTAGGCAGGAGGGAAGAGGCCCCTTGCCTAACATTCCTCACAAAAAAGACACAACCCAGTAGTACCAAGTCAGGCACACATCATTGCCAAGTGGACTTTTTTACTGTTGCAAAAGTAAAATGAGGAAGGATTCAATTCATTTGATCAGAGCGAGGACTTTAAAATACTTTTTATGAATCCTAAGCCTGAGGAGAGGCTGGAGGAATGCAGGATGCTGAGAATTTCTGCAAACGTGTTTCCAAACCCCTGGAGCGTGTGCTTAATCCAGCCACAAACAGGTGACTTCCCTCTGTCTCCCCCCAGGTTCCTTTTCCCAAAAAAACACAAAAGTCAGGCTTCTTTCCCAGTTTTGGTAAAATCACTTCTGATGCACAGAGTTACTGAAGCCTGGCCACATCCCTCAGTCCCTCAAAACTCTGAAATCTCCACTTGCAACTGTCTCACTCCCAAGGTGTCTATTTAATCCCACTTTTATTAGGAGCACAGCTCCAGGTAGTTTACAGGGGTTACAAACAATGAGGCTTTTATCAAAACTTTGGCTAATCAGTCACTAACAAGCTCTCACTCAGGAAGGGGCTAGGCAGGCCCAGCCTAAAGCTAACCTGAGGGGATAAGAAAAAGGAGGTAAAAAAAAGGATTGGGAAGAGGGTGTTCTCAAACCGGATTAGTGCCTCAGTCAGCCACAGAAACACTTGTGAGAGCACAGCAGCCATAAAAAAACAGTGAGAGGTGGACACAGAGCAGACACTGCTCCTTTCAGACAGAGTGCTTGCTCCCAGCAGCCTAAAGTGCTGCAGCAGCTACAGCTTGTGACAAACTCTGGTTTGTTCCTTGCTTTATGGCTCGGTCCGGGGGCTCCATGACACTCAACAGCATAGAATTGCACTGAGAAAACATTAATATAAATAATCCATAATATTAACCCTCAGTTTGCAGCCTGCAGAGTTTAACAGAGACCGTGAACTCAAAACCAAACCAAGCCTGTTGCTGGTAGCCTGAATATTGTGGGATGAGGGCACCTCCCCAGGAAACATTGTAAAGTCTGAAAAATCAAGAAAAGGTTTGAAAACCTCTGATCTTATCATAAGGTAAATTGGCAAAATTAGATCACAGAACTTCAGTCCAGTAGATGACTAGATACAGAGAGAGCAGAATATACATCATTCTCCTTAGGTGAGGGATAAAAATTACTTTAACCTGTGTACACGTACACAGAACAACCTTCCCAAATTCACAGCAGTGAAACATCTATTGCACACTTTTAGATATTCTCTGTTAGCCATTTGCAGGACAAATCAGGGGTTGAGTGAAAAAAAGAGATGTTCTTATAGCATATTAATAGAGAAGAATAGGGAGGAATATGCTTGGCTCTAAGGAAGGGAGTGATACTAGATCTAAAATTTAATTTCAGCTGCTCTTAGTCAATTCTTTATTGTTCTTGAGTGTGAAGACACTGAAGTTCTTCAAGAGAAAAGATAATTTTCTCATCTTGCCTCTGAGGATGAAGAAGTCATTCCCAATTTCACTGATCACTCTGGAGAAAGACACAAAAGAATTTTTACTGAGCAGATTTTATGTGGACCATGGAGCTACAACCTTGCTCCTTGCCAGCCCTGGGGAAAAAGCAAGACTTAGATTGCAAATGCAGCCAAAACAAAACAAACCTGCAGAAATCTGGAGCCATTGAAGAGATCCTGGTTTGTCTATCCTCCAGGTAAAGCCAATATGGGCTGTTGTGTTCTGTTCCCCCAACACATACCCTGCACCTGGAGCTCAGCATCCTTGGGAAACAGCGAGAGGTCCAGGTGGGTGCAGGTATCTGTTCCCACTGCTGGGCTGGGCATTCAGGTCTGAAGTATTTTCAAGGTTCTGTGTTCAGCTGCACATACACCTGAGATCCACACCAGGAAAGTGGAGCCTGTACCTACATGCTCAGAGGAGCAGGGCCTCAGAGGCACAGCCAGTGTCTTCCTGCAGGGGAAAAGTGCTTGCTGCCTGCACGACAAGGACAAGCTCAGCACCTAAACCAACAGTGGGGACAGCACCAGGCAAGGATGGGGAGGATCTTGTTTTCCTGCAGCACTTGGGAAGCCTTGAAACACTTTCCAAGGCAGCTGGCTGTAGAGGCTTGCACTTAATCCCAGCTGGCTGGGGATACAGTTCAGCCCAACTTGAGGTGCCACGGGCTCCTCTATCCAACACACCTCACTGCCCACTCATGGAGCCAACCAAGCTGCTAAAACCCAGCCCCAAATCTGCTCCCACTGATGGACAGTAGCCTCAGATTCTTACCTTGAAAGTGATCTCAGTTTTGTGTTTCGTCATCTCTTGCCAGCTCCCCGGTGTGTTTCTGCAAGGCAAACCTCTCCCAGAGATCTCTGGAAAAAAGGCAGCATTTAGAAAGAAGAGAGGCAGTGTGCTGGATCTCTTCATGCTCTCCTCATGCCTTGGCAGAAGGGAGCAGCAACAGGTCTGTACTGAGCTGATGATGTTTTGAGGCAGCACTGCATGCTACTTGCAGGATAAATGCATTAAGAAAATTAAATATTTTTACAGCCGTCACACCATCAAAGCTTTATTCTTTCCACTCTTTAAATTAAGTGTTGGTTTGCATATCCATGCCATCCCAGCTATGTAATAACCTCTCTAAAACTATTTTTGTTTCACATTCCTTACTATTTGGTAAAGCAAGCTGGAGTTTTCTGAGGACACACATTTTTATTAGAGCTAATTCAGCATTATTTTCTAACCCCTTTCCTTTGTTGGAGGCAGAGAAATCAGCTCAGGGAAGCTCGAAGGCAACACCTCATGCCTGTGAGGGGAACTGCCTTCCCCGCCTCGCCATAGCTGGGTTGTTCCTCTAGATGGCTCTGCCTTTGCCCAAAAACATCAAATCCCTGGAGCAAAAACCTCAATTTCGAGCGATACGGCGATATCACTGACTGCTCCTCTCCCACCTGCAACGATCGAGGGGGTTTTGGCCAAATGGATATCCACAGATTTGTTGTAATTTTAGAGAATAGTATTTTCGGCTTAGCTTTTGAGACTCAGAGGGATATTGCTTTTTAAAAGTCTACCTGTTTCTTGTCCTTCAAATGTACTTTCTAGCTGTTATTTCCCTGTAAACTGCTTGGTTTGGATACCTGTTGCCCCGTCAGACTTCAAACCCGGCATTTTCCAGCGCGACCCTGCTCTAAAAAAGATGAGGAGCTGTTATAAATCTTAAAGAGAAGAAAGCTGAGAAGTGAAAAGGCGCCTTGTGAAACGTAATGTAAACTTTTCTCCTGCTGTTCTGGGTATCCAAATACACATGGGAAGTTTTTTCCCAAAGGGTGCAAAATAAAATAAGCAAAAGCAACAGTGACAGCAACAAAATAACAACAGAAAAAAAAAAAAAAAAAAAAAAAAAAAAAACACAAGCACACCAAAAAAAAACCAAAAAAAAAAAAAAAAAAACCCCAACCACCCCCGAAATATGTCTCTTTTTTTATCAAAGGAGAAAACCCCAAATCCGAATTATTTGACTCAGTCACTTTTAAGTTATTCTCTGTCTCAAGGAACGTTTGTTCACTTGTTTTAAAACGAAATACAAAGTTGAAAATCCTTCGGCTATTATATCCCTGCTCAAATCACACAGGGAATGAAAATTTGGGATTGGAGTCAGCTCGGGAAAGCTTCACTGGTTTACACGTGCTTTTATGACTATTTTATGGAAAACATAAAATGCAAAGACTTTTCCAAAATGCTCCTCTCTGCCGCAAATCCAGTTGTCAGACCAAGACACCCGGCGCTTGCAGAGAACGCTTCGTATATACACCAGGAAAGGGCATTTTTTGGCATTTTTACCAGCAGAAAACTGAATAACAACTCCATATAACAACGGGGCATGAAATGTACATCTCATGTGCCAGGTATTTAGACAAAGTCTCTAAATCTTCCCGCATCATTGACCGCATTTTTGGTTTTACACGTGTGCTTTGCCCCGGACCAGAAGATTTTGCCGGAGCTGCCGATCCCGGGTGTCGGGATCGTTATGAACACCGAGAGCTTTTTCTCTGCAAAAGGATGCGCTTCCCGTCAGGCTGCCCCGAAACACTTATTCACTAAATCTCGCCCCGCGCCCTCCAGCCCATCCCGCCCGTGGTACGAGCGAAGACTCCCGGTGGTGTTTGTGTAATTTCGGGCAATTCTGTATCCAAAGCAATTCGTTATCCGCAGCTAATGAACTGCGATCTCAGCCCCGGCTGTTGGGAGAACGGGCGGCAAAACTACACTTCAAGAACAGGGTTTAAGCGAATCCCTCCCTTGGCGTTCCCGTCGGGGGAACCGCAGCGATCGATGCTCATCCCCCTCCGACCTCAACGTCGGGGCCGAAGGGATCGCGAACGATCGCATCCGTGAGGAAAGCAGGACGGCATTCCCGAGCGCCGGGGGCAGCGCGGACAGCTCCGGGGAGGGGGCGGCCGGTGCGAGGGCGACCGGGAGAGACCCCCAGGTCGGGGAGGAGGGGGGGACGGGCACAGCACGGGGGGTGGGTCCGGCTCGGGGATGCTGCCCCCGCGCTGCCGGGAGCCAAATCCCTGGCGCCTCCCGCAGCTCCCCCGCCGGTCCCTCCCCCATCGGCGCTCTCGGGGCCCGGCCTTGCCCCCCTCCGCCTCCCTGCCCTCCGCCGAGCCGCGCTACTGGCTGCTCCCTGCGCGCCGCCGCCCGCCCGCCCAGCCCCGGCCCCGGCCGCGGGCGGGGAGTCCGGGCGCACGGCAGCGCCTATAAGGGCGCCGCGCCGCAGCCCCCCGGGAGTTTTTGGTCTAAGGCCACCGGGGCCGCGGGGCGGGGGGTGTCGCCGGGAGAGGACGGGAGCGGGGGGAGCGCCGGCCGCCCTGCATGGCCAGGGATTATGAGCGCCGGTGAGTTGCAGCAGGCGCAGCCCAGAGCCTCGGCGCCGGCGGCCGCCCCCGCGCCCCCGCAGCCCCGCAGCGCCCAGGAAGCCCCCGACATGGCCGTGTACTGCAGCGAGAACTTCAGCGTCTACCCCCAGCCCAGCCTTCACCCGCCCGGCGCTGCCGCCGCCGCCGCCGCCGCCGCCGCCGCCGCTGCCGCCGCCGCCGCCTCCTCGGGGCAGCGGGCGGGCGGGTACGCGCTGGGGGACTACGGGGCGCCTGCCAACGCCGGGTACCTGTGGGGCATGAACAGCCCCGCGCCCTACCTGCAGGGCCCGCCCGGCGCCGCCGCCGCCGCCGCCTCGCCCTTCCTGCCGCCCGCCTCGTACGGCTGCTCCCGGGGCGGCCAGCTCGTGGGCTCGCCCCCGGCGCCCGGGTCGCCGTCGGCGGGCGGCGCGGAGCTGAGCTGGCTGAGCCTGGCCAGCCAGGAGGAGCTGCTGAAGCTGGTGCGGCCGCCCTACTCGTACTCGGCGCTGATCGCCATGGCCATCCAGAGCGCGCCCGAGAGGAAGCTCACCCTCAGCCACATTTACCAGTACGTGGCCGAGAACTTCCCCTTCTACAAGCGCAGCAAGGCCGGGTGGCAGAACAGCATCCGCCACAACCTCAGCCTCAACGACTGCTTCCGCAAGGTGCCCCGCGACGAGGACGACCCCGGTGAGGTGCCGCGCCGGGCGGGAGGGATGGCTGGGCAGCGGCGAGCGGCGGGGGCGGATGCCAGCACCGCCAGGAGAGAGGGGCGGCAGTGTCCCGGTGACCGGCGGGTCCCCTGTCCCCTTCCAGTCAGGCACTGTCCTGACACCGCGCTCCCCGTCCCCTCGGGGCCAGCGCTATGATGAGACCGCGTTTCTCCATCCCTTCCAGTCGGATGCTGTGATGAGACCGCGCTCCCCGTCCCCTTAGGGCCAGCGCAGTGAGGAGACCGCCCTGCCCCGTCCCCTGCCCCGGGCGCTGTGATGTGACCATCCCCTTTCGCCCCAGCCCGGCGCTGCCCCGCGGGAGGTGTAGGCGGGGGCCGGCATGTCCCAGCCTTCGCCCCCTCTCCGAGCGGCCCGGGAGCGCCGGTTGTGCAAGGCCCGGCTCCTTCGGCCCGTGATTCACGGCTCTCCTCCCTGCCCGCCGCTGCCCGGGCCGGCCCCGGGGCACAGCCGGTGCCCGGCAGTGGGCGGAGGCGCGCCCGGACAGCGCTGGTGCGGTCCGGCGGGGCCGGGACGTGCCGGGCTGGAGCCGCTCAGGACCTTGTGGGGTCACTGAGCCCGTCCCGGCCGTGGGCAGGAGGCGAGTGGGGACAGCTGATGCCGCCACAGCATCTCGCAGCAAAGCTTGTGAGAGGGGCAGCTTGTCAGCTCAGTGCTGCGGGCCCGCCGTCCCCTCAGTGTGCCTGGGTGTGCCAGCCTGCCTCCTCTATCAGCTTTTCTATGGCCCGAGCACTGCCTTGTCACCCGCTGCTGAGGTGGCTGTACGTGCCACAGCTTCTGTGGGGCAGCCAGAGCAAAGGGAGCTCCTCTTCACATTCTCTTTAGCCAGGTCGGAGGTAGAGGTGCAGATCTGTTTATGCTTTGGAATGGGGAGGTCCTCCTCTTCTGTTGCCTTAAGGTTCACTTGGGCATTGGAGGGAAGGAGGTGGAAATGTCCTGGGTACAGTTTTGGATCCATGAATGGGACAAGAGAGGGAGGAGGAACAGATGCAGGAGAGATGTGGGTTCTGTGCCAGTTGGACAAGACACGGGTGCTGCTTATCTGTCAGCAGCAGGGCTCACTGTTGCAGAAATTGACTTTCTCTCTTGTGTCCCCTGTTTTCCACCAGGAAAGGGAAATTACTGGACCTTAGATCCCAACTGTGAGAAGATGTTTGACAACGGGAACTTCCGTCGCAAACGCAAGCGGCGCTCTGAGCCCAACGCCCCCGCAACCGCCTCTGCCGCCTCCTCTCTGGGGGGCCTGAAGGCTGAGGAAGAGCGACCCATCCCAGCCACAGGCAAACCATGTGGAAACAGCCCACCCCCAGAGCTGGACCCCTCACCCTCTGCCAGGGATCACCCCAAAAGCTCCTCTCCCTCCAGTATCATTTCATCCACCCCCAGCTGCCTGAGCACCTTCTTCAGCGGCATGAGCTCCCTGAGCGGCGGAGGCAGCCGGCTGACGGGGGGTCTCAGCAGTGATCTGCATCACAGGAACTTCTCTGCTGGACAGCTGAGCAGTGGCACTTTCACCCCTTCCAGCAGCTCTTCTCAGGAGGTGCCTTCCCCAGACCAGCTGCAGCGGGTCGCGGGACCTTCCCCTGCCTACTACAGCTCCTTCCACCCCAGCAGCAGCAGCCAGGGAGCCCAGTACAACCACTACTACAACTTCACAGTCAACAGCCTCATCTACACGAGGGATGGGACAGAGGTGTAGGGTGCTGGGGCAGCCGGCCGGCCAGTGCTGCAAAGGGAATGGGAGTTGGACCATGCGCTTTTGCAAACAGCATTTCAACGTGGACGCTTCCCAGGAGTTCTTCCAGGAAGACTGATCTTCTCACCTTTCAAAACAAGAACACCCCTTAAGCACCAGCAGAAGGCAGATGCAAAGTTTTTTTCCCCATCCAGGAAAACATTAGGTGGTGTAGATGGTTTGCCATCTAAATTCTGCAGGCGTGAACTGAATTAATGTTTCCAGAGGTTTCTAATTCTGAATGTAGGACGAGAAGTTTAAAAACCATAGCCATAAAGTGGTATTGGCAACAGCCAAGCATAGACATCCAGTGAGTCTTAGAAGAGAACAGAAAAAAAAAAATGAAGAGATTTCTTATGAAGTGCCTTGTACAATGTATTAAAAAAACTCTTCTGCCAGCAATTGCCTCTGTAAGCCCTTGCTTGTGCCCTGATCCTGCAATATGCAATGCACAGGGGAATATCCTGTATAAACACCCACCCAAAACCTCCTCAAACCCATGGAGGGTCTTCCTGTGTCTGGCATATTGTACAGCAGGGCCGTGTCATGTAAAACAATCTTCTTTCCCTGAGCTTAGTACCAAAGATAACTCTAGCCACGCAGCTTTAGCACAAGAATAAACACTGGGGTATTTTTATACATATTTGTACGTAATGTATCTCTTCTGTACATACATTTCTATGTGGTTTTATATTTGTAAATTATGCTGGAGCTGTACTTATTTATAATGTGTTTTAAACTTGGTTAAAGTTTATTTTACTTTGTTTCCCCCCTTTTTGTTGTTTTGTTTGTTTTGAATTTTTTGTTGGGTTTGTTTTTGTTTTTAGTGTATTATTGAAACTTTTCAGGCTGAACAGCTGTTGGGAATAAAATATTAACAATTGTTAGATATTGGCCTGGTTGTTTATCAGTATGTTTGAAGTCTTTTAAAACACTGTGGGAGACAGGTTTTTCTTTCATATCACTTGGGACAAAAGGTGTAAAAATTTATGAACAATTTTATCTGCAAAGTAGGGCAGAAAGAAACCTGCTTTGGTCCCAGAGGAGACACATCTGAGCTGGTTTGCAGTTTCTTGGAGTCTCACTGTGCAGTGTGGGCACTCTTTCGTTTTTGTTTGTTTGTTTTTCTCTACGGTCTGAATCGCAACTGTCCTTTTTCAGCCCAATTTGGTAAAAAAAATAAAAGCTTGCAACAGTAAAAGAGGCAGGACTGGTTCCAGCACGGTGCCAGCGAGCGGGAGGCTCAGTCCGTTTTGCAAATGAGTTTCTCTAATGGGATTGCACCTGCTTACACTTTCGGCCAGTGAAGAGGTGGGACCAGTCAGCTAGAGGGCCAGGCAGCTCTTCTGGGAATCCTTCCTGATTTCCTGCTGCTGGGAAAGGAGAATCCATCATCCCGTAGCTAAACAATCAACCTCTCCTTTCCACGAGCTGTTTGTTAGGGGCTGTGTGCACTTAGAACATAAATGTAAGTGTCTTCACGAGGAATGTAGCATCCACAATGAAGTTAAGCATGAAATTGCAGCTGTTTAACATACAGGCATCTGCCGTGATTTAAGGCCATCCCTGCAGGCTATTCAGAAAACAAAGCAGTTGGCAGCGCCTCTGCACTGGCTACCTGCAGAACATACAGGGCAGTGATGCAAGACAAACCGCTGGCCTGATCCAAAATATAATGAAGCCATGACGAAACATCAGATGACTTCCATGTGCTTGGGATCGGGACCAAGTACTTGCCCCGGCACTGTCCAACCACCCTTTGTGCAATCGCTGGGGCCAGTGGGCGGGTGGCAACTCCTGCCTCTGCCCCCTCCCCCTCGCCCCTTCCCAGCACAGATACCATCTTCCTGGCTTTAGGGGTAATTCCTCCTGATTTTAATTCCTTCTCAGGTGATGCAGTGGCAGCGATAATGGGACGGAAAGGGCGGACTAACACTAGGAAAAGGACAAGGTGGTCAGTCTTGTCCTGCTTCAATCCCACCAGGGGTGGAATAGCTTTATTTGGAGTTTGGACTGCTGAGTTTGATCTAAGAGCAGTGGAGGGATTCCCAGTACCTCTGAAAGATAAAGATCCAGTCCCTAAGTAAGCCAGGAGCTGCATAGCTGTGTGTCTAAGTGACCATTGCACCCATCTCCACTCTGCCAGCCTGCTCTCAGATCTTAGCAAGTGTTGAGCCAATGCAGGACACTCGTGTGTGTCCAGCTCATGTTCTTCTTCCACTCAGATTTTTTTTATTTACCCTCTTCCATCAGCTGTGTCCCTGCAGGCATTACCCATAAATGTTTGAGGATGCAGAACCAATGGCAAATTCACGTCGCCACTTCAATCAGCTGCATGTTTCTGCACAGTATCATAAACTTTCGCTCCTGAGGATCCCAAATCTGACAAATTTGTATTGCAGGGTGGCCTGCACCTGGCAGTATGTCCTCAGCAATATCCCATGGCTCAACAGGGTTTGTGCCACTTCAGTTGGCAGGGGTATAGCCAGAATCTGCCAGAGTAGAATCAGATAAGGATTCACCCACCACAGTGCTCCAGCCCTGGTTCTGAGGGATGGTGGTGTGCTCAAGGGAGAGGTCTGACTGTCCCCAGTGCACCTGTCCAGCCGTAAGCACCAAACCCTGCTTGTTCCAGCGAAAGCATATCCTTAGTTGGAACCAGGGAATGTGGACCTCCTCCCCGGCGTGCTCAAGAGACACTTGAGATTTCAGCAAATAGGCACCCAGTCTGCAGAGGAGACAGTGAATGAGCTAATGGCAGCCTTTTAGGTTTCCTTTTGCCATTGAAAGAGACTTCTTTTTAGCAAATCTTGGGAGAGGGAGGGCAAGAGGATTGAGTTTAATGAAAGGCACTTAAAAGCAGCAGGGCTTTTGTCATGGGTTTAGGGATTTACTGAGACTCCCCGATTGAAGGATGGGGAAGACAAAGGCAATTAGCCTGCTGTCCCACCCTGAGAGTCCCCACTCCTCTATAAATGCCAAGGCCATGCCTGGATTGGCAGTTCTCCATGACAATGAGCCTCTCCAGCCCAGGTCAAGCGATGGCCCAGAAGCCTTGGGCATAGCCCATTTCCAGGGAAGTCAGCCGAGAATTGTCCTTCCTTAGGAGAAAGGCTCAAACTTCAGGCCTTCATCCTCTCTGCTCTGGTACCTGGGGGGATCATCCTGTAAAATATGTCCTTTCACAGAACTTCTGGTTTAGGGGAGCAGTGATTTCATACAGATTAGCTGGTAGCCCACGGATCCCAGCTGCTATACACTAAAGTTAAGCATCACACCAAGTCTCATCTTTGTTCGTGTTCTTCACTCTTTTTAGGCACCCAGAGCGGTGCCTCCCCAGCTGTGGCACTCTCTGTGAAACCATGGTTGTGCTGATAACTGCAAATACAGCTGCCTGGTACCTCTGCAACACTCCCGGTTCACACAGCTCCTAAAACAGGCATTCCCTGCTTGAAACGAAGCGCGGTCCAGAGGCATTTCGAGAGATGCGTTGGCTCAGTAGCACAGATGTTTGCTGGCTCCTACGTGTGGCATTTCTCCAGCACGGGGTCGTTTAACTCTGCTCAGCGCTGGCCTTATCGACCTGCCAGCAAAGGTTCGGGCAGGCAGGCACCCACTGCAGGTCTGCACTTGAGCTGCTCGGCAGTACAAAGGCTCTGCCAGTACAGCTGGATCAGCCCAGTCCCCTAGAGGGGACCCAGCTCCCATCAACAAAGGGAACTCTTGTGCCAGTAAAGCTAACCCCCCCATCCCCAGCAGCACCGGCGTTGTGGGGCGGTGGGAGGGGATTCCAGAGGCAGAACAGAGCCATCCGCGCTGGGTTTCATCGCCCGCCAACTCCTTCAGAAGTGGGGCTTCAATTACTGCCACTGGCCATGGATTGTGGTTTGCTTCTCCTCTGAAGGTGGAGGCTTTGATTTGCCCTGTCGCTCACCAAGTCCGTGGAATTTGGCCACAGTGTGTTATGGTTTTATTGCCTTTTTTTTTTTTTTTTTTTAATGCTGATTAAGGGTGATTTTTCCCAAAAATTTTTAGGAAATAGTTCAATGGATACAACAGTGTTCTAGGAAACTACAAGTATCCCTGCCCTTGCCTTTGCTATATTTCTAGAGATTAAAAAAAAAAAAAAAATCTTCATCAGACTTCTTGAGATAAGGCCCTACAAACCCTGCAGATCTCACCTGACTCTGAGTGCCACGTACCTAAATTCTGCCCAGCTCAAAAATGGAAGCTCATCCTGTCAGTCTTGTTCCAATAGCATACAAAAGAGGAGGGACAAAGACTCATTTTGTAGCTTGACCAAAACCAGTCAAGGTGAGAATCAGGCCTGGCTGATTGTCCATGGATGGCTGATACCTCAGCTAGAAATAGCTGCACCAGATGGAGACTGCAATCATTGGGAAATTGTTATTTCTCCTTAGCTTTTGGAGAGTAAAAAGACTAGATTTATTGCCCTGTTAGAAAATCCCTTCAAAACTAATTTTTGTTCCAAATTCTTTTTTTTTTTTCTGATTGCTAAAAGGAGGAAAATGTGGATTTGCCTTTTCTTTTTTGTCCTCTTTGGCAGAAATCTCCATCAAGCTGAATTTCCGCCCTGTTCCCCCCCTCAACATTTTCTATTAAAAAGAAAGTTGATGGAATGTTTTTTGACCAAATTACTGAGTGCAATATTCACCTGGGTAAGGTGACGAGAATTTGCCCCTCAAGGAATAACTGAAGTGTAATGTAAAACATCAAAGGTGTTAGTTTTTTTTTTTTTTTTTACCTTATTCCTGAGCTATCTCTGAATCATATCAAATAATCTTCTCGTTTCATAACACCATACAATGCAGGCTAAAAGTGTATGTGATCTGCTTTGTGTACTGCTGAATGGATGATTAAACTGTCTAACCTGAGGGATAGTCATCCAGGGCCTGCCCCAAACACAGTGAAGTCAGGGAAAAGACTCCCACTGACTTCAGAGGGCTTTGGAGCAGACCCATAATCAGCCAGGCTCTCATATACTTCAGGTGGTGTCTATGAGACTGCCCGGGGACACGTAAAAGGAGCTAAAGATTGCACATTTGTGAAATGAAAGTTGTAGGCTGATCCAGGCTCTTGGCTGCCCTAGGAGAGCAGAAGCTGTCTCCCTGTCAGCCCCAGCTCCGGGGATCATTTCCCCTTTCCTGCAGCTCATTGTGTCTGGGATTTATTGACAAAGCAAAGCTCTCACCCTGCAGCTGATCCACGATTGCCATAACAGTGACAAAGCAGGTCAGGACTGATGGGTAACCTGCCTTCAGACCCTTGAAGGGGTGCTGAATTTATATCCAATTAAAGTAAATAGCAGAGCTGAGCTTGGCCATTTCCCTCCCAGCCAGTCCGGAGGGTGGCAGAGCCCATACCTCACCCCATCACTTCAAGGCCTCCACAAGGGGAGTAATCCTGGAAGACACAGGAGGAGTGCCACAATTCTAAAACAGTGGAGGGAGTCAAAGTGAACACGGAGCAGAACCAGGCTTGGGCTTCCTTCAGCAGAGTGATAAACAGGGATAAATTACATTCTCTGTGTGTGGAAATTATATTTACATTCATGTGTTCTTCTAGTCTAGACAATGGACATCTAATGAAGCTGCCAGGAAACGGGTTCAAAGCAGACCAGAGGAGAAGGAGGTGCCTTACAGGTGATGGAGATACTCTGGGATCTTCTTGTTTCAGGAGATTGGGTATCACCCTAAAACATCTGCCTAAGTAAGGGCAGATAAGTTGCTTTCTGCAGGTGCCTGAAGAGCTAATTTAGGCCAAGCTTTTAGACACCCCCAGGGCAGGAATTCATGGATACCTGCAGATATGGGACATCTGTCATGTGGGGTCAAGGTATCCGGTTACAAATAGTACCCTGACCACCAGAGAAGGAGGTTTCGAAGCAAGACACAGTTCTAATCCATAGGTGAGCGTCCTTTGTCATGGGAGAAGAAAACTCCTGCCAGGGAATTTCTTTGAGGTGTAATAGGAAGTTTTGATGAGCTTTTTCACTCTACTTATTTTATTCCTGTTCATGCACTGCTGTAGTCTGTGCAAGCACCTTCCAGAAATGCAGCATGATCGGTGTATTGTCTCTTGCTGCTGCAAGAACTGCTCATGAATTGTAAAGCTGTTGGATTTAATGACCTGCTGAGCCACTTACATGCTCAGAAGTTGATGGGATGGAACAGGATTCACCCCAGGGTGCTGAGGGAGCTGGCAGAAGAGCTCAACAAACTCCTCTCCATCATTTATCAGCAGTCCTGGGTAACTGGGGAGGTCCCAGCTGGAGGTGCCAATGGGACACCAATCCATAAGAAGGGCTGGAAGGAGGATCCAGGGAAGTATAAGCCTGCCAACCTGACCTTAGTGCCCAGCAAGGTTATTGACCAGATCATCTTGAGTGTGATCACACAGCACATACAGGACAGGCAAGGGATCAGACACAGCCAGCAAAGGCTTTGTAAAGACAGGTCCTGCCTGACCAACCTGATCTCCTTTTATGACCAGGCGACTGGTCTAGTGGACAAGGGGAAGGCTGTGGATGTGTCTAGGGCTTGAGCAAAGCCTTTGACACAGTCTCCAAGGCACACTCCTGGAAAAGCTGGCAGCCCAGGGCTGGTGCCCAGGGAGGTGACACAGTCACTGTCCCTGGAGCTGTTTAAGGGAAGTAGATGTGGCACTCAGTGCCATTGTCTGTTTGACACAGTGGTGTTCAGTCAAAGGATGGGCTCGATGATCTCAGAGGTGTTTTCCCACCCAATTGTTTCTGTGATTGTGCTTTCAGGAAAATAATGTTTCTTATTTATCCAGTCTGCTCTCCTATTCTTCTAGAACAAGTTGTTTGTGAAGGGCAGCCTGGCTGGAGATGGCAGGTGAGAGTTGTGGTGCACTGAAATTTGCAGCTCCACTGTCCCCAGCATCTGGGGCAGCAGTTTTGAAACTGAGCTCAAATCATGATTTGATCAGTAGCATCAAAGCCATCAGATGTCTCAGTGGCAGAAGGTTGGACTACCTTTGCTGGGCAGCAGGAGAGCAACAGTCCTGAGACAGTGTGGTGAAATGCCCTGGCCTTGCACTGCTGAAACTTCTTTAGGGCCCTCATTTGGAGCAGAGATCCAAAGGTGAAGGGAAACAGATTTACATTCTGGTTAGGAAAATGTGAATTTGTGGCTTTCACAAGCAAAGTGAAAATAAGCCACAATCTCTTCAGACAGAGCTTTCAGCTCATGAGAAAGGCAGGGGGGACTTCGTCCCTGCTTGCATGTAAACCCATGTGAGCTGATGGGGAGCAGCTGGGCTCTGTAGCTGAGGCTGTGTGTGACTAAACACTGGAAGAGGTTGTCAAAAGATAATAAGAGCTGTCATACATCGGTCGAGAAAAAAATTGATGTCTTCCTCCTCTCCAACATTTGTCCCTTATCCTTGGCAGCACAGTGGGGAAGCAGACCTGACAAGAAACCAAGGAGACCCTTCAAGGAATTAGGGAATTTGTTTATTATAATGTAACAAGAGATGGTATTTATTTTCACTGTCCCAGGCAGGGAATATATGAGCAGTGGGAAAACCACACCAATGAGCATGTCATGAATGTTAAGGTCATTTAGCATAACTCTGAATGCTGTTTTATTCCAGACAGCAGCTGCTTGTCACAGTGTGAAACTTCATTCCCTGCCCTGAAAAGGTGACAACCCGAAGAGACAAGTATGACTGAGGAAGTGTTACAGGCGCTGTTTTACTGCAAGGGGTCAAGGAACATCATGGGAAAGCGATTTGTTAAAGGTCACACAGTGCTATGGCAAAGTTAGGTGTCAAATACATGCTCTGAAATGCCTCCATCACTAAACTGTCCCCGCTGAGTCAGCCTGAAACACCCTGGCATGGCTCCAAATTCATCCTTCCTTCATGCTGTTACAGGAAAGCACAACAAATCCCAACACTTTTTGTCTAAATCTTATCTGTAGTGGCTTTACACAGAAGCATGGGTGCTGCTGGGGAAACAGTGGCCCTGCCCAGGAAATCCTGCAGCATTTAATCTTCCTCCTCCAAGCACCACAAGTGACCTGCACATCCAGGGACTGGGTCTCTTCCAAGGGATTCTCACAGGATGTAAGACCTGGTCTTAACCATAGGACAACTGGAAATGTGCTAAACCTACCATAAATAATACAAGCAGCTGAGAGCTGCAGTGACCAGAAACTTGTGATCCCTTTCCACACGCTACAAATCTGCCGAGGTTTTGCAGTGAGAACATTTTGTTTGCACATCACAATATTAGAATAGAAAGGGTTAAGATGCCTTATGAGCTGAATCTTGCTCTGGAGATTTGATGATCTAATTACAGCAGTTCAGGTCCCTTCTCTACCTCCAGTGCAAACCTCTTTGCATCCAGGAGTGATACCAATCTGCTTCCACCCAGTTTGAGCTCTCTGAAAGCAGCAACCTTGCTTGCACTTGTGCAGCTCCACAAAGACACTGCAATGCTCTAAGAGCATCCATTCTTTCTGTTTCTGAGTGTGGAGGGATATTTTTCCCCACCAGTTTTTGGTGGACAGATGAGCTCCTGGGCTCTGGTGAAATGCTTCAGATGCAGGAATGCTGCGTTCCTCCTTGCCACTGGCAATCTGTTTGCACTAGAAGTAAAAGCATGCCCAGAGTCTTTGTGAGGAGGGTGCTGGAAGCAGGAGGAAGGATGACTTCTGAACTGATTTCTTTTCCTGGCCAAGTCACCATGACTTGGATCCTCAGCTGCTAGGAGGTGTTGTCTCAATAAATCTAGGAAAATATTTCAATTTGCAGCAGAAGAGCTGCCCCAGCTCCCTTCATGTCAGACATCCAGGTGTGACTCTGTCCCCTGACAGTGCACAGCCCATTTCCCCTGCTGCTGACAGGGCCTGGCCACCTTGCTCATGTACAGACACCCACCTGCAGACACATGTGATCCAGTGTCTTACCTGCAAGCTACATCCTGCCCTCCTGCCCACCTACATGCCTGGCTCTCAGATCCTCACCAAAACTCCCCAACTCTTTCTAACAGTGGGAGTGGTTTCACCAGCTTCAGGTGTTTCCAGCATTTGAATGTCAGATGTCTATATCTGAGCTAATCACCTTTTGAACTGACAGAGAAATTGGGGTGATACACCTTCTTGGGTTTGGGGTTTTTTAAAATATTTTTAGGTTTTCTTCAGGAGTGAATTAATTTGCCCCTAGATCCCTACTGCCAATGGAGAGATTTGATTGAGGTGGCTCAGTTCCCTCTCCACAGAAAAATAAGTGTGATTAAATTAATCAAGAGCATGAAGGGCAGGGAAACAGTTGTACTTCACCAGGCCTGGCCTTCAGACTTCAGACCATGCTGCTGCAAGGTGGGAGATGTGGAGGGAAGGAGGGGTTAAACAGGATAAGACAAACTCATCAGGAACCACTCATTCATTTCACTGCCCATGGAAGAGGTCCTTTCTTTTTTTTTGCTCCAACACCTACAGGAGACACTGTGTTTCTCGAATTGTTGAAGGAATGAGGCCAAGTCCCTCTTCTAATGCAAATTCCTTTGGATGCACCCTGCCATTCACAGTATGGACAACTTCATTTTCTCTGAAAGCAGCACAGGGAGCCATGCTGGGCCCAGGGTGGCTGAGTGACACCGAGAAATGGATTTCAATGGCTCTGATTGTGAAATGCTGCTCAAGCAGTGAGGAGGAACAGCCCACATGGACCCTCCTAACCAGTCAGCTCCTCCAGCTGTCTTTCACTGGAAGGATGCAGGCAAATTTGCCCAGTGCAGGTTTTCCAATGGCATTGCTGCTTAGAGTCTGCCAACACCAGTCCAAAGAAGTGAAGGGAAAATCTCCCTTTTTCCTTGCCAGGGACCAGTGGGGAAACCCTGTTTTCCTCCACTCTCCTCAAGGTTTCCAGTCAAGGGGAAGAAGACCCTCCCAAACTATCCTTTCACATTATGTTTTCAAAAACTTCCTGGGATAGAAAAAATCAGGACTGGGCACACCAAATCGCATTTGGACTTAAAACCCTTCTGGGTTTACAAAGTTTTTTCAAATCTTAAATGCATTTCTAGTCCTGACACTTGTATTGAAATGCACTGCATGTGTTAATTTCAAATTCTTTTCTTTTTCCATAATCTTTTTCAAGTTTTCCTGCACTGAGGAAATAAATCCAATTACGTCCATGGATGTTAGTAGAGAGCCAAATTTAATTTTCAGCTCTGGACAGTCCTTTCTTTCTTTTTCTTTCTTTTTCTTTCTTTTTCTTTCATTTTCTTTATTTTTCTTTATTTTTCTTTTCTTTATTTTTATATTTTAATTTTTTTCCTTTTTTGTGTGTGTGTTGTTTTTGTAGTTTTTCCTTTTTCTTCATCTTTTCTTTTTCTTCTTCATATTTCTTTCCTTCCCTTCCCTCTAATCCTTTACAGAAGTTACACCAGTACCTGGACTCTGCTCCTCTGCACGTTGCCCTTTCTTGTGTAGGCTGAAACTGCTGGAGGTAGAGGTGTGGCACTGATGTTTGATCTTATTTCACATTAAAACTCTTCCATCGAGGGCTGATCCCCCCACGCACACCTTCACCTTGAAGAGCATCCTACTCTGTCAGAGCTCTGCGGGAGCCAACAGGCAGGGGAAGGTAATACCTGTTGTAAGTAGGGCTGGCAGGATCAGTCCTCCAGCAGGCTGCCATCCCCACAGGGCATGAAATCTGTAGCCTCCTCCAGAATAAAGGTGAACGTGATGGCACTGCCTGTAGACAGATCATGCCTCAAAGCATATTCTGGTTCCAGCTGAGGATGAAACCTCACCAGAGCCAGGATTTAGCCTGTGAAAAAATCTACAGGATGCTCCCTCTGAAGAGCATCTTGGAACTGCCTGCATTGTCTCTATTCCTGTGAGGGCAGAATTAGGCACTAAAGAGCACCTTAATCTGCAGCCTTTTGTCTTCCCAAATGCAAATGAAAGGGAGTTATGCAGTGAGTGATTGCGCAAAGCAGAGAAGCACTTGCTGTGTGTTAGGGACTAACAAAGATGACTCAGGTGTGAGGAGCATGCACTCCCTGAGCTGGCAGGCAGGCTGCAGGATTGTCACTGATGTACTCACTGGGATCTAGGCAAATCCTTCCGCTGTGTCACTATAGTGTTACAAACACTGAGTAGTTTCCTCGCAAAATGTTTTGAATGTCGCTAGATAGAAACAGCACTTCAGACCTCTTTTCTGCTGCTCATCTCTGTGCCTGGTCATTTATTAGCTCAGTTCTCCTCTCCAGGAGCTCACAGGGACATCTAGCCCAGCCAGGCAAGCTGCCCTACTGCAGACATCTCCGGGGAAAGCACAACCCTCTCTCAATCAGGTCTCCCACAGGACTTCTGGGCACTTGCCCCATGACGGAGGAGACAACAGCTCAAAGGAGGAAAGGATGGGAGCAGCAAACCTTGGAATGCTCTTTACGTGGGATGTCCGTGCTGGGGACAGATCATGGAATCAGAGAATGGTTTGGGTTGGAAGGGACCTTAAACATCATCCAGTTCCAGCCCTGCCATGGGCAGGGACAACTTCCACTAGACCAGGTTGATCAGAGCCCCATCCAACCTGGTCTGGAACACTTCCAGGGATGGGGCAGCCACAGCTTCTCTGGGCAACCCATTCCCAGTGTGTCTCACCACAATCACAGTAAAGAACTTCAGATTTTAAGTGGAAGAGAAGTAAAAGCCTCTGCCTGTGGAGGGTCACTTTTTGGGCAGTATCTATAGCAGGGGAAGCAGGAAAGGTCATGTCTGTTCCCAAGGCATGAGGAGGTCACCCAGCCCCATCTGACTACAGGTGTGGTAGTTGGAGCAACCAATCCTAGGTCTGATCCCTGTGGTGGCTTCAAGATTTCCTTTGACTAGGTTCCCAGTGGAGGCCTCCTCTGTAGTGTTTCATGGACTATTCATTGGCCAGTGGAGGAACCAAATTTTGGCTCCTGTGCCCACAGGTACCACCACTACCACCACCACCACTGGGGAACACCCAGAGATCAATACTTCTTCAGTCCCTCCTTCATCAGCAGGTTGGACTGGGGTATTTAGACATGGAAAAGACATGGACAGCTGTGAGAAAAAAATCATCAAACACCATTGAAAAAGATCAGGGAGTGAGTGAGACACACAGTGAGTGATTCAGTGTGAATAGCATGGCAGAAAAGCCAGAAACATGACAAATACCTGTGAAAGAGTCAAAGACAGGGATGAAGTACAGACAATTGTGCTAGTAGCTATGAAACAAAAATACAATCAGCTGAATTAGAATGGTTTCTCCCCAGCTCCTCCATTGCCACTATTTGTGATAATTTTAAAGTCAATATTTGCTAGAGACACAAAATGGCCCACTGGGAGAACACTGAAGGTTTCTGAGGAAGAGTGGTTTCTGTACCTGCTCCTACCTCTCCTAATTACTTGGCATTTGACATCACCTCAGTGACAAACAGCCTGCCATGTGTGTCCAGCTTTCTGAGGGTCTGTGGCTGTTTCACTCTCCTCTGCTGCACGCACACTGAGCACAGGACTCCTTTCCCCAGCAAACTGGGGTGTCTGGTAAAGCCTGGTAATGTGCTTTGTGATCATTGATCCATTTGTCTCACCAAGTGCTCTTCTGGCTTTATCAGGGCTCTTCAGACTATGGAGAAAGACAATATTTCCCCTCTACATTAAAGAGGTAAATTCCCGAGGAAGCAAGAAGGACTTGCATTGAAATTACTGTAGGGTGATGTGTTCCTCAACTGGGGTGGCTCCAGCATCCCAGTGTCTTTCCTGAACTGAGGGGCCCAGAGCTGCACACAGCACTCAGAGTTTGGCCTCACCTGTGCCCAGCACTGGGGGGACAATCCCTGCCCTGGTCCTGCTGGCCACGCTACTGCTGACACAGGCCAGGTGCCATTGGCCTTCTTGGGACAGATTGGCCACTGCTGATCAGCACCCCCAGGGCCTTTTCTGCTGGGACACTTTCCAGCCACTCTGCCCACAGCCTGGAGTTCTGCAGGAGGCTGTTTGTGGCCAAAGTGCAGACCCAGCACCTGGCCTTGTTGAACCTCAGACCTTTGGCCTTGGTCCATCCATGCAGCCTGTGGAGATCCCTCTGCAGAGCCTCCCTGCCCCTCAGCAGATCAACACTCCTGCCCAGCTTGGTGTCATCTCCAAACTGACTGAGGGTACCTTCCTCCCCTCATCCAGATCATCAATAAAGAGATTAAACAGAACTGGCTCCACAACTGTTCTCCTGGAGGACAGCAGTGGTGACATCACTCTCTCCATTCCCCACTGCTCCCTGGGCCTGGCCATCCAGCCAGTTTATCAACCAGCACACTGTGAACCCATCCAAGTCATGAACAGCCAGTTTCCTCAGGAGAACACAGTGGGGAAGGGTGTGAAAGGCTTCCCTAAAGTCCAGGCAGACAACATTCACAGCCTTTTCCTCATCTGCTTAGAGTGTTACCTTGTCAGAGAAGGACATCAGGTTATTCAAGCAGGACCTGCCTTTCACAAGACTTCCAGAAGAGTCACTGTTACCTCTAGCCTCTATCTCAATTTAACTGAAATTCATCTCGGACATTTCTTTTTGGTGGGTTACCTCAACAGTGACTCTGCCCTATTCATATTAGGCGTAGCCCTCACTGTGGAATATCCCAGTGAGCTGTGGCTCTAAGGTCACAGCAAGGTCACAGTGCAGTGTAGTGCCATCAGCATCCCAATGTCCTGTGGCTGGATAACATCTGGCCACTCTAAGTTCCCACAAGGACGTGTGTCATAACCTGGACATAACCTGAACGTGTGCCATGGTGGCTGGGTACCCACATCTTCCCCTGCTCCCATATCCTGCCACCATAAACACAGATAATCCCCAGCTCATGCTCAATCAGTCCTTCTGAAACCACTTCATGGGCTTGAATTTAAGCTCTGCTTTATGACCGAGGGAGCACAATCCTTGCAAAGCCCCAGTAATCATAATATGTAGAGGCAGAATTGATACATGTGGGCTTTTTCTATCACTCAATTAAATGGTTAGTTTATGCAACATGCCGTCTTTTTGAATCAAAGCTGGGTCACTGTTAGGCTGAGGTAACATTAATTATTTTTCCGCTTGTCGGATCCCATGAAAAGGATGTGAAAATGGCCTGTTTATGAAAGAGTGCGGGCAAAGGCTGTGAGCTGATTATGTCAAACATATTCAAAGCTTCCTCTGCAAAAGGGATTGTGATCAACAAAGCATAGCCCACACCTGCACCCATTTCACAATGAAAGTTGTTAGGACCACGAAGCTATTGGGGGAAAAGAGAGGTTGCATTAACCCTTTTGGGGAACGGGATCCTCCACTGTAGGATTTACACACATGCACAAAGTTGCTTTTCTTAATCCCTCTAGGGGATCCCAAGAACATTACTCCAGGAGCAAAACCAGTCTTTCTCACCTAAGTTTTTCTATGCATTGGCTTTTCTAAGCTGGCTGGAGCCATCAGAATGATGAATTTCCTCCTGCTCTTTGCTGATCTCCAAGGGAAGTTGCAGAGAAGAGCTGTGAGTGCTGAAATAGCAGGAAAGCAGTACAAGCTCAGCCCCCAGTCCCAAAAGTTCTGTTCAGGGCAATCCTGGCACCCTCAGGGCAAGTGCCTATCACAGGGATCACAGTGCTGGAGTCAGGCCACCTCCTTAATAAAAAATGTATGTGCCTGGAAGGCAGGAAGAGAGAGAGGTGTGCTCTCAGGCAAAGCTGAACTGAATCCCAACTGCAGGGGAGTTGCTGTACCCCAAGTTTTTTTATTTACCCCATTTTCTTGCAGCCTTTTTGGTTATACTACTGCTGGATAAGATGGTCTGGATTCTGCACTGTGCCTGGCTGGAGCAGGAGGCTGGACCAGAGTTGTCCTGCGGTCCCCACCAACACAGGTGATGCTGTGGCAGAGCTTCGTCCTCCTGAATTCTTGTGAGACTCATGAGGCTCTGGGCAACCTTGTATGTGCTGCTCTGTGGGGGAAGATGGGACAGAGCAGTATGCCAGCATCTCTCTCTACATGCTCAGTATCTGTTCTCCCTTTTCTCATTTGGGTGGCAATGCTCAAGAAAATAGATTTACAGCAAGTATGACCTCCCTGCCAGCCTGTGATGAACCCTGGCCAGGTCACAGTGCAAGCACAAATGGCAAAGTGGGTGCGTTCACCTGGCATTTTCCTGCAGCACCCCAGGAATTATGCAGGAAAGAGCTCAGCCTTCAGAGACCTGATATGTGGCCAGAAATACCTGGGCTTTGGAATTCCCAGAAGGTCACAGTCCCACCTGTGTTGGAATTTTCAGCTTATCCTGTTGGCTGGTACAGATGAGCCCTCCATGAGCAGATGAGCTCTATGACAAACTCCTCCGAAGCCATCTGAAGTCAGCCATGGCATACAAGATCCACCCCAGGATAAAGATGGTACTAAAAATTCAAGTTTCTGTTTATGCCTCCTGTGGTTCAGCAGATTTTCCTGGCTCTGTCCTCTAAATCCTTTCTGGCTTCTGTGCCAACTCAGCATTGTCTTATGGCAAGACCTGGGACAATCCTTTAATTCAGCAAAACTTCTACTGATTAATGTAAGAATTCTGCCTTAATAAGGATGCCATAGACTAATTGCATTTGTTCTAATTAATGCTCCTGAGGGGAGATCTAGAAATGCCCTGCTAAGCATCACAAACTATAAAACCAGATTAAGGAAAATCTCCACCTGACTTATCAAGTTTGAAGTTTTCCCTGATTCATTGCATGATGGTAAAGAAAATATTCCTCTTGTAGGTATTAAGACACTTCCAGAAGAATCTTCCCACATATGCTCATGTGAAATAATGTTGAAATAACTCTACCCGGATTACAAAGCAAAAGGAATTACAAAATAAACCTCTAAAACTCTCATGTTTTAACATACTCAGCCTAGGTTTTGGAGCCTTTAAAGCTGAAATTATATAAAAAGCATTGGCTAAATGCTCTTTGGTTGGTCTCTAGTCTTATGACTGGGCCATGGTAAGTGGAAATAAGTAAGAAAGCAAGGCATGTTGCAAAAAAGGTGTCAGTGACTCAGGTAAGAAGGGGAGGAGGTAATTTTTCATTATCAAGTGTTCTCAAAGATACTTTAACCTTGTTTGGAAACAAACAATCAAACAAAACCTCCAAATACATAATCTAGCAATCCTCATAATTAGCATGGAGCAAGGAAAAGTGAGTTTGGTAAACAAAAACTCAGCTGAGAAACTCTTCTTGATTAATATGAACAGCGGTTGTTGGAATAATTGTTTTATTTAAAAATCCTTCTTTTTTTCTATTGACAATTTAAATCCCTTCCCTCAGGAGTTTAAAATAGCTCCAAATATTTAAAAGGAGCAGAGGGTGAGAACACTTTAGCTTAACAAATGCTACTAGCTCTTTTGAGAGCATAATGAAAGACTTTATAAATGATGGAGAATAGTCACTATTTGATTGTAATTATGTAGAAATACATTAGATCTCTCAGTAGTATTTGTGAGGGTCATTACACAAATCAGACTATGGCTTTCTGCACAATAGTTGGTTCAATCATGAATACACCTCTTTAGAAACCAGAATTTCCCTCTTGCAGGATATTCTCTTGTTTCAATTATTTATTCCTAAAACTTCAATGAAAAACTAAATTACCATAATTTTCCTGGAAATTATACCCTGCAAAATGTTAATAAATTGCAAGTATCAGGATGTGGACATATTTTCAATACATTTTCCCAAAATCTTAGTGTTTTAATGCACTAAGTGGTACTTTAAGCCAAAATGTTTGATTTTGATTTTTGAAATATTTTTCCCCTTAGGAAAAAAATTTTAAAATGCTTTTTAAACTAATAACTACTCATGACAATCTTGTGGTGAGAAAATAGCAAGATAAGACCAAACCAGCTTTTAAAAGGACTTAAATATTTGTGGAAAAATGTAAACACGAACGCTGTCTGAAGAAAAGTTTGTGTTTCCAGCATGTGACATTTACAAGCAATCCCCTCCTCTGGCTGAGAGCAGCTGCTAATGCCAATGGCCCCTGGCAGCCTCTGCAGCTTCTCTCCCTCCAGTCTCTCCTGCAGGTGTGACTTTGCCAGCTCCAGGCACTGTGAAATTATGCTGGTGCTGTGTGGGCTGGTGTGGACACCAGTGCAGCATGGCCAGCAAGGCTCTTGAGCAGCCCCTGCTACACCTGGAAAATCACTTTATCCTGAAAATTATTTCTGCTCCTGGAGTAGCGACCAAGGTGCAGCATGCTCAGAGCAAATAGGTGACACTCATCTGATCACAGGCGGGTGTCTGCCCAGCCCCTTGCTCCATCTGAGATAGCCCCAGGCTCCTCTTCTCATCAGGGGAGAGAAACTGGATTTCTCAGAGCCTCTTTAATTCAATATCTGCATCTGACTGATGAAACAAGCCCTACTTGGCAGCTCAGGAGCAGACATCTTCCATACAGACATCTGCAATTAGAGGAGATGAGTCCTGACTATCTATCCACAACTGATTTGGCTATTCCTCTTCCTTTCCCTTGGAAAACCACTGAAACACCTGACAACCATTCCAGGAACAGGAGAGCTCCTCAGGCACTGCCCATAACATTTACCCGCTGTGACATCTGTGACATCAGCACCATGAGCTGCCTTTCCTCAAACTTTTTCTCTTTCAGTGTGAAACTGAAGTGAGGACTCAAACCCTGTAATAGCACAGATATAGGAACTACAGCATGTATATAACGCCAGCTAAATTCTGTAGGGGCCCCTAATATACCTTTCTATGGCTTTCACATGTGCCCTGAATTATTTATCCCCATGTTCGCATCACACCCTTGTGGAACAGCAGGGACCCCTCACAGCCTGGCTCAGAAGGTCCAGCATCACTCCACAAGTGATGTACACAAACACTGTCCTTAGTCTGGGAATGGGAAATGCTGACATTCTGACACAACAGCAAAGCAGGAATGAAGTGCTTATCTTAGTCATCTTAGATTGTTCAGCAGCCAAGATAACACCAACATATCAGAGGGAAGGAGAGGATGGACTATTATTTTTAACCTCTCTCCTCCTCACTGGTGGTGGTTTTCAATGACATGTGGTTTGTTTTGTTTGTTTTTTCGTCACTGGAGCTGAGTTCCAAACAGGTAGTGCATGGATTCAAAAGCTGCTTGCTTTTTTAATTTTTTTTTTTAATCTTCGCATTTTAACCTGGAGATGTAGCTTCTCTCCCTCTTTGTATTTCTCCTTTAACCACATCTTTCTCCAGCATTTCCAGTGGCTGAGGCAGTTTCTTCTCAAAGGAAATGCCACCAGGATATTTAATGACTTTCCCTCTCCTCCAAGGGCTTCACTCATAAGTATACATGGAAAGATACACAAGAGATTATAAGAGGAGCAGCAGGCAGCCAAAACCAAACTGATTTATGTATAGTGTGTGACATATGGCAACATAAGACAAGATCTCTGGCTTATGGGCACTCTGGCAAGACACGAGGTTCATCATATGGCAACGCCTTGTGCTTGCAGAGCTCCCATTTCTACTGCTCTGTCCTGTTTTCTTCACTTCATCTTCAGGCCTTCAGTGAGAGGACCCCAAACTTCCTTGGCCAGTTCTGACTCAGGCATTGCTTAGACACATGCACAGGTGAGAGCCGCACAGCTTCAAGGGATAAAGCATTTCAGGGAACATTTTTATCCCATTTTCACAGACCATAAATGCAGGTAGTGATATCCCATTGATTTACCTTAGAAGGGAGTGTGAGGACAAGTCGGTGGTTTAAAGCACCATCTAGTTGTGGGTTATTTTTTCTATTGTCATGAAAAGTCAGGGCATAAGAGCAGGAAATCTGGCTCAGATCACCCCTCTGCCTGGCCCAGTCATGTCTCCAACAGGACCAAGAGCAGGGGTTTGGGAAAGGGTTATCAAGATAAATCAAGACCCTTGTCTTTGCTTTAAGGAAGCCTTCAATTGTTTCCGACTGAGCTGAAATAATAGCCAAGGATTCACTATTATCTTAATTGCCTTTCCTTTCTTTATCCCTCTTTCCCTGGAAATGAGTCACCATGTGAGACAGGGAAGTCAGGAGGTGTCTGCTGTCAATGGGAAAAGCAGCTCTCAGTCAAAGGCAGTGGGGCAAACCTGCTTCCTACAACCAGGAAGGGAGTGGAAATTTCCATGGGGCTGGTGCTTGTGGGTCCTGCCAGTCTTGCCTGCAAACCCTCTACCTTTGATTCCAAGGTCTCCTCACAATGGACTTTTTAATGCATCATTCTGCCTTTGATGACTACTGCCAGATTATTTTTCTTATCTGACTTAGGAAAGATCTGACAGGATCAGTTAGCTAGCTCCAGGGTAGGTTCTTTGAAAAGCAATGATTTAACAGGGCTTTCTTTTACCTCCTCTTGGGGTTCTCTAAACTTTCTGGTTTATCCAGCTCTCTGATACACAGCACTGCCCTCAGAGATGCCTGGACAGGATCAGTGGAGGTCCTGGCACAGCCTGACCCATGGCTGTAATTCCTCTCTCAGCGGGGCCATCAGGATGTGGAGAGCATCTCCAAATACAGCCCCAGGACAAGGGGAGGCCTCTTGGGGCAGCATGGATGTTCCAAGGTGCTTGGAGTCAGCAAGGGGGTAAGCACCTGAGATAATCTACACTAAAAGTGGCTGCCAGAAAGCTCTGGCTGTTCATTCCTCTCCCCTTCTGGACTCTGCACAACTCTCTGTCAGGATGGAGGGAGAAATGATCCCCACTCAGCTGGAGCTGGATGCCAATGAACATTCAATGCTCAGCTGGCTCCGGTTGGTCCCGAAGATGCAGGGTTTGCTGGGATGGAGGGGAGATCAGCAGCCATCCCAGACAGCTGTGACCCTGGCAGGAGAATCAGAGGGACACCAGGTCTCAGCATGCACCAGGCAGCTGGGTGATCCCGTGGGAAAGGCAGCCACACGGAGCACTCCGTGGTGAGAGGTGTAGCTGGAGGAGCTGTGCTGTGGGACCAGGGGTTCGTGGCACTGTCAGACACAGAGTGGCTCACGGAGGGGTCGCATGCTTGAGCAGACCCGAGCAATTCACAGTCAGAGCTATCAAAGCAATGACTCAGCTCCTTTAACACGCTGTCTGAAATCATGTTCAGAAACTATAACACAAAATTTTAATGCTCCATTGTATCGTTACAGACAGGCCAACAATGATGTTTTACATCTACACGTCACCTTCCACACCAGAGATTCCCATTGGGAAGGTCTGGAGCGAGTTCAGGGAACTCTGGGGGCTAATGGCATTATGTAAAATGTCCATACAGGCACACAGCAGCTCAGTGAAGTATAATCCTGGTCTCCTTCAAAGCTGGAAAAATTTTAATGGGGGAAGATAATAATTTCACACAATGTGGACACACAGAGGATTTTGAATTTACCAAAGTTGCTGCCTGTGCCTAAGCTAATGCTTTCACTGTAGCCCTGTGGAGTAAAGGGCAGGCAGAGACATCCCATCACCATCCAAACCAGTGGAAGAAGATGGGCACGACCATTGCTCATCTGCAAGAAGGTGGAGAGACACTTCAGTGCTAGGATGACTGGAAAGCCCTTTCTGGAAAAAAAGGGAGCCCAGGCAGGAGAGAGAAAAAGCTGTGGGTAGAGGGAGGGGGCTGTGGGAACAGCACAAGTCTTGCAACAATGGGGCTGCCTGTCTGCTGGGACGTTTGCCATTTGTCCAGATTGGAGCTGGTGATACAGCAAAGCTCTTTCTCTCTTCATTTTTTTGTTATTCAGACCGATAGAGCGTTTCTTTGGTTGCCATACAGAATTAATTTCAGATCTGATGCCAGAGGATATTCGATATGAGATCTAAACAGCACTGTGTGTAAATTCATAATGCTGTCTGTGCCGGAACATGTTGCAAGACTTTGAATCTTGCTCTATGTTAGTGCCATCAGATACACCTTAATGCAATCAAGAGTAACACGCCCAACTAAAGAAAAGATGTGACACACTTGCTGTAAAGCTAACAGAAAACTCGCCAAAAAGGAACAAAATCCCATTTGGCAAAGCCTCAGTCAGCTCAGGGGAAATTCAGCATTGAGAGTGTGTAAGTGCTCACAGTGCCCAGCGCAGAGGGTATGGAGGGAATTCTCAGAGCAGAGAGGGAAAAGAGGCGTTGGCAGCAAGGTACTTTAGATAACATTTCTCCTGATCTTGCCTGAGATTCACCCTCTGCTCCGAGGCTGGGAACAGCTCTCCTGGATTCACCTGTCTGGATAACGAGCCTCCTGCCTCCGGCTCTGCACTGCCTCCCTTCCTGCCCAGGGAATTACACTATAATCCCCACTCTTTAAAAGGTTTCCTTCCTACAATGTATTTGGGAAAGCTTGCAGATGGTGGACTCGTAATTGGGCAGAATGGGCCATTTGCAGCCCTCACACCTGGTGCACATGTAGCTGAGCTGGATTCCACATCTATGGCAATCACCACATTCTTCCACATCAGAAAGTGGAACCCTAAGGTCTTTCAAAATGTGTGCACCCATTTAAATTTCTTCTCATGCAGGTGTCTGTCACCCTCTGTGTGTTTGGCTGTTGCTGGAGGGAAAATCTGCTGTAGATTAAATATGGAAATCTACTGATGCAGAAATTAGGGTGTTCAGAACTCACTAGATCCAGATCACTTTGGTTTTCTTCCCCTCCTTTTCCAAGCACACTGTCATTTGGCTGTCCATTCCAGAATGGGATGCAGCACATGCCCAGCAAAAGCCTTGTGCTGTGCAGGTGCAGCAGCCTTTAGCAGATTCTGCCCTTTAGCAGATTCTTCATCAGACAGAAATATGGGAGTCTTGTATTAAATGGTAATTGCTTTTGCATGGTTTCCTGTAATTTTAATTTTAAAGTGTGCAAAAAATAGACTAGATACCTTTGGTATATTTTTTGTTCATACTCATCATCTTCCAAGTGATAATTCAGTATGCAGAATGTGAAAAACTAGAGAAGAGACTCTGAAACCTGCCAGAGAATGTGAGCCCACAGCCAATGTTCTGCAGTAGTGTGGTGATCTTCATACAGGTCCAGCACTCTCTGTCATTCACTTCCATGGTCAGTTTTCACAGCTGGCCCTATAAAATTAACTCAAGTGGTTGTGATGTCAGTGGTGTCAGATTTGAATAGCTTGCAGCATCCAACATTTTTTTAAGTGAACCACAGGATCATTTAATCCATCATGGTGGAGAATGGGATTTCTGACATCTGTTTTTATTTTCAGATGTGCAGGATATTTGTCTTGCCATCAGTATGGCCTTCTTCATTCAGACTGAGCATCATTCCTGTTACTTTATCCCACAGCCTTTTTATGGGAGTGATCCTGCAGAATGACAGCTGTCACTGAAGCTGGTGCTGAGAGGGGTGGCCACATGAAAGATGGGGGATGTGATGAAAGATATGAGTGTCACTGTGAGTGACCAGACTATTTGACACCTTTTACTGCAAAAGCAGCTCTCCAAGCCCCACAGCTGCCTTCCTGACCTGCAGCCATTTCTTTTTATCAGGCAAATGAGTGTTTGACCCTGTTTTTCTGATGGTTCACCATTATGGGAACTTTCACACCCAGAGCAATTTTGTGGTCAGAGCACTGGGCTAATAAGCAGAAAATTAAGTTAAGTTGTGGCTTTGGAATAGATACCTACACGCCCATGAGCCAGCTCCCCATCTAGAAAATGAACATATTAATACTTTCTTACTCTATTGATTGTCTTCTGTGCTTACCCCAGAAGATTTTTGACAGAATGTCTTTGGTTGCAGAGTAATTGTCTGGAGGCCTCTGAATTTGGTGCCCCTGTGGCCACTACTGTGCCTCTTCCTTCCCTCTGCACCAGCCCTCACAGCCTCACAGTTAAGTTCTTCTACAATATGACAAAAATTAAGTATTCCCTAAGACAAGGTCTGAAGGCCCATCAGCATTTTGGTTTTGGGAGGTGACTGCCTACCGTTGCTGCTTCTGCTGTGGCACAGAGCTTCTGACCATCCCAGAAATACACTTCTGTTTCATTTGTTGATTGTTGAAATATTTTGGATTGTTAAAAATGAAAAGACCTGTTCAGTGCTGGGCACAAGGAAGGGACCAGGGGTCAGCCATGGTGATGATCTAGGATGTGAAAGCCCCCACATATGAAGGAGGAATTTTTTTTTTCTGTACAAGACAGGATCTCATGTGTACTCAATGCACACAAAAGACAATGGCTCACAGTGAGAAACAAAAACTTTCCTTTCCTCAAAACTTCTCTGAGACAGTAAATGGACTCTGCCTATAATTTTATTAAACAACCTGGATACTATTTCACATGCAACTTAACATATGTTGAGTTACTCTGCCCATCATGTTCCTCACAATATTGTTAATGATTCATACAAAATGGACATGCATAGTACAATGAAAATAAACAGAGAGGGCAAAGGAGAATCTAAATGCAGGTAACAATTAACTGTGGATGAAGAGCATTATGATCACTGTTCAATGACCTGCACACACCATGCTCTATTCAATAACTGATTATTCCCCTCTTCAGGTGATCCGACTTCAGGTCCCCTGCTGCTTTTTGCAGCTTTTACAAAAAACAGAGTAGTAAATCTCAGCTCTAAGAGTTGTAATCTGAAGACACTCACCTATGTGCCTTTTCTGTCTGCTGGTGGAAGCTCCAATTACAAGTCTGAGTTCAAGCACAGAGGAATGAACGGTTGATAATAAAAAAATATCTGTATCAGTCATAGCCTACAAGGAGAGACAGAAAAAAACTGGTACTGCTTAGCATAAGGAGGAGAGGACAGAGTGGAAATGGGCTCTTGGCCTTTGTGGGAAAGAAGGGGATGGTCTGTTCTCTGTGTCCATGGAGCAGCACAAACAGTAATGGTGTCTGAATTCGTTGTAACCATTAGGAAACATTTCCAGCAGCAAGGTCAGGATGCAGTGAGGTGGTTTTGCTGAGCAGATCAGAATGTCTGCAGTACCAGACACCTTCAGTAAGTGTACCGAGCTCACAGAACAGACTTGACGTGTGGAGATAGTTTTTTAAGTCCCTTGCAGACCACTTATGATGCCAAAAACTGATGCATTGGTTAGATAAATTGATTTCTAATACCTTTACACCTTTTTTCTCTATAATTTTAAAATAGAAGATGACAGAATTCATGCCCCTGGAGTGACAACTGTAATCAGACAAGGTAAAAAAAAAAAAAAAAAAGAAGAGCAGTTAATAGGATTATCTGAGCATCACAGTTTGCCAGACCAGGACATAAAAGACAAAATTCATAAATCATGCTAGAAACTTAAAAGTTACTGAATCTGAAGAGAGCCAAAGTCCCCCATTTAGTCCTTGTCTCATCAAACTGGTGAGCAAGAACATAATCATGCAGTTCAGCAAGCCTTCAGCATGTGTGTGCACTTGGTATGTACTCAAATATGAATATATGTATGTTTGTACATCCTAATTTTCAGACTTACTTTACTAATGGTAATGGTGTAATAGTGATGCAGAGTGGAATCCCCGTTGTCCAAAAAATATTTATTCTCATTCAAAACCATCCTTACAATGGTGGAGGTGCCATTCAGAATAGATAATGTAAACACATTTTAGTAGCAAAACTCATACCTGAATTTTTAACTGTACACATATATCATTTGTGACCATGTTAAGAATAGAAACAAAATGCTATTTCTTCTGATTTTTGAGATACTGGCAAACATAATTAATCATTTTCTTGTCTACATTCTCTGTATTTCTGATTAAGCAAAGTTAAAACTGCATGACCTATTCAGGTATGATGTAGCATTTGTGGTCAACTGCATATTTTTAAAACCTTGCATAGATGGGAAGCATGGAGATCAATGATCACCAGCTACAAAAAAATCACAGGTCTTTTGAAGCTGTGAGCATTAAAATGGCACAGGCTGCTGGGTGACAGTATATGAACATTTAAAGCCACAAATCACACTTGATGATAATTTTTTATTAAAATAATGATCACTTAGTATTGCTGTGAGTTATTTATTTTTCATGTGCACAGGTAGATTTTAGAAGTCCACATATCACTAAGTCGTTAGGAAGCAGACATTGCTGTACTGGAATTACATTTATTATCTCTAATGCTACTTGAGGACATGTGGGCCAACCAATAATGGGTTTCTGTGGTTCTTAATGAAGGACATTTCCTGAGCAATAAGCAGAATTTGCTCCATGTCAAAAATTGTTATATATTAGACGACAGTGGCAGCAGTAACTGCTTGTGATCATATCCCCTGAGTAGGTAACACTACACTGAGCTTTGTAGAGTTAACTTGTAAACATTCCTGGGGAGGGGGATTCCTCTTGGGAGTCGGCTTTGTAATGGAGAACATTGCTAACCTTGGCTTGGTTGGGAATTTATACTATTTCTAATTCCTTCTTCCTGCAGCTCCCATGCCAAAGTACGAGTGCTTTCTGCTAAAATAATTTAATCCATGAATTGCATTCACTTGTATCTACACCAGAAATTCCTCAACATCCTTCAGATGTCAGCTGACAGAATGCCTTGCTTCCTCGCATGGGCTTGGCCAGCTCCTGGTAAGCTGACACACCTTTTTCTCATCTTTCCCCCTAACACAGCCTTTGCACATAGACTGTCCTCAGCACTGCATGTCTGAGGTTCCAAATACCCTGAAGCCTCCCAGTCCCTGGGAGCTGCTCTGTGAAAGTTAGATTGATTTTGGCACACCTCAAAATTGGCATTGTGATTTAAGACCTTAAACACCAACTCGACTTCTAAAGTTGAAAACTGTGCCTTGACTGCTCTTCTCTCCTATTTCCCAAGGCGTGGGGCAGACACAACTGTGTGGAGTTACACCAGTGCCATTTGCAGAGCAAAGAGGAAGCACCAGGATAGAATAATGCCCTTGGATGTGACTTTGCAGGATGCTGGTGTTCTGTGTGCCTGGGCTGTCCTGTTATCCTGGGAAGCAGAGCCTGGATGCCAGATGCTGGCCCAAGTTCAGGTGCACACAGGCCTGTGAAGACCTGGCCACTACCAGCATTGCCACCAGAGCTCTGAGAGGGCTGTCAGAGGTCTGTGCTCTCCAGGGAACCACAGAGCTCAGGGGCAATGGAGCTCCCCAGAAACCTGAAACGAAGGACGAGTGTAAGGACTGTCTGAGTCCTGCGATTACTATTCTTTTGCTAATGTGCTTTGTGCTGTTCTCTTTATAAATTACTGAATTATCCTTAGGAACAAAAGGTATTAGGGTCCTGCAAGCTTCTCTCAGTTTGTGGTAGGACTAATTCATTAATGTGGCTCCAACAGGAATGTGTGCAATGTTATTTCTAATTGGACATGACTGGTCAAGAATGACTTGGCCTCCGTCCAGATCACACTGTCACTTATGCTGTATAATAAGCTACTACTACTGGCCCATGAATCAATTTTTAAACAATCTCCAGTAATGAACTTGGACGGCCCATTGTTGTTGACAAAGAAATGCACAGTCCTGCTATTGTCAAAGGGCTCAATTATGGGTGCTTGCTGATAAAATAGAGGAGGGGGAAAAGGGGGGGCGGTCTACGGACAGTAGTGACAGACTGAAAGAAGTGTTTCATCTCTGGGGTCCTTACAGAGGATGACAAGCCAAAAGGTCAGTTTCATAGAGGTTTAACTTGAAATGTCTGAGGACAAAAAAGGCATCTAGAATCATTAGGAAATGTGAAGTTTGACTTGCACCATTGGAAATCCTTAATATATTATTTTAACTGTAGAACTGACAAACTCTTTGCCCACTGGGTGGGAAAGAGAGGTTAAGGAAAGTAAGAGCTTTATATTTCTCCAGTGGGGGGGAATAAAAAGGTTAATTTTAGTAACTCTGGGAAGAGTCTGTGAGGAAACTGTCAATGTTTCAGCCCATTTGCCATTGTCCTGAGCCAGCGGAGTCAACGCAGTTAGCGGCAGAGGCTGCTGCCTGCACTGGCTGCTGGGCGCCGGGCTCCCAATGCTTTCCCCTCAAATAACCTCAGCAGTCACCGAAATGTCAGGGCTCTGCCCAGTTCCCCCTGCCTGAACCAGCCTCATCGGCACGGCTGTGCTGCTTCAGCACGGCACACTTTGTTCAGGATTACTCGCACGTTACCGGG
This sequence comes from Certhia americana, assembly GCA_018697195.1. Classification (NCBI taxonomy): domain Eukaryota; kingdom Metazoa; phylum Chordata; class Aves; order Passeriformes; family Certhiidae; genus Certhia; species Certhia americana. The sequence goes on along the minus strand of CM031860.1, from coordinate 61,055,538 downwards.
ATTCCCTGAGCCCGACAGCACGAAGAGGAGGAATATCTCTGCAGTGGTTCTTAGCAGCTGGTCTGGCATGGAAGAAGATGTGCTTGAAATACTCTTCCTAGCTGAACAACACCTTACAAAGCAAGTTCCTTGTCATGCCCATGTGGGGCCACAGTTGCCAACTTTTTTTAAAAGCTTTAAGAACACCATGCAAAGTGAGGGAGTTGATACCAGGTTTCTTCCAGCAGCAGAGGACATGCCTGTCCCAGAGGACACTGTTTCCCATGGAAGAAAGCCCACCCAAGTTAAAAAAAAAAAAACCAAATAGTGTGAAGTTTTCCAAGTGAATATGTCCACTGAGCTCATGAATAAAATCTTTCTTTCCTGGTGATTTCATCACAAAGATGGAGGAGAAGAGCGCAGGGGGGCCTGCACTAGGCAATTCCACAATGTATTTCCCAGGAGGATGAGTCACTTCTCCATCTGGATCAGACACCTTGTGTCTATTTCCCAGCCACAAAGCAGGACAACCTGAGTGCTTTTGAAAGGCCAGGCTCAAGCAAGACCAGTGAGAGGGACGTGATGAGGAGGGGTCCATCAGGGAAGTGGGGACTCAAGCACATGCAGAAACTTTACTGGAGCAGGACTGAATCTGGACATGCAAGGCTGATGCCTGCTCAGAAGTGGAGTCTGAGCCACACCTGCTGCTGGGAAGGCTGCTGAGGCTTGTCCAGCAGATGGGCTTTTCTCACAGGATAGTCCTTCCAAAGCCCTTCAGCAGAAAGGGGAAGGAAGGTGCTGAGGACACCATGCTTGGCACACCACAACACAGCTTGAGTCAGGGAGAGATGCTCCAGGAGCACACAAGGCAACACACAGGGACCTGGTGGAGCATGTTGTGCAGACACTTCATGAAGCAGCAGAGGACAGTCTCACATGGAAGCATATAGCTTGGCATTGCTGGCTTTTTGTTATTGCTCAAATTCTCAGCATACAGGAAAAATTCAGCTGAGACAAATCTGGGGAGACTGTCAGCAGACGATGCTGGGTGGTGGGCAGTTGGGCCTTTGCAAAGACAAGCTGCCACTATTGGAATATATCCTTAGGACAAGATCCTGTGTGGTGGCACTCCTTCTCTGAACTGCTGAAATAATCCCAGCTTGCAGGTGATTCCCAAATTTCTCAAGGAAAGAAAGATTCCTGTCCCCATTTTCCCAACTGGCAAGAAACCCTCTAGAACGTGCCCTCCTGTGAATATACCCAGACCTGTGGTTCTAATGGTCTGTGATTCACCAGGCAGAAATGCATCTCTACATCCAAAAACTGTGCTCTGGTTTTTCCCTTTGCTCACTGGGATAGAGAAACAAGCAAAAGGAAGGACTTGTGCCCAAGAAGAGAGAAAAGGGCTGTGGGGTGAATAGCCACAGGCATGGGGGGATGAGGACTGGCTTTCCACCCAGCACATTGACCCAAAGCTCATTTCAGTCAGCAGAGAGCTGAAGACAGCCCTTGTGCCTCCTGACAGAATTCTGAGATACCATCATGCCCTGAGCAAGTCATACTGCAGCAAGCCTGGTCCATGGGACAGAGCCAGATGTCCCAGCAGAGGTAATTCCCACATCAGCCAAGGTCTCTGTAGGGGCTGAGTGGAGGATAAAGGTCTTGGGAGCTGGAGCTATTTGGGCACTGGCTGAAAACCCTCTCCTTACAGAGCCAGAGACTGCAGGGGCCGTATTCGGTGCCTGTCTCAAGTCTGGGCGACCCCGTCTGTTCCCATTAGGAGGCCCAGGCAGTAAATTGGGCCCTGAATATATAATTAAGCAAAGGGCACCATCCTGAAGCCAAGGTTCACACTGATTTGTTGTGGCTGGGGTGGGAACAGCCCTTTGCAAATCAGTCGCAGGATGTTGCTCCTAGTCAGCTGGAAACTTGGTAGCTCAACTCCATAAAAGCTGGATCTAACGCTTCAGCTCCCCAGCTGGTTTCAGCATCCTGACCAGCACGCAATCCTGTGGCTTGCTTTTCTGCACGACAGTCTGGAAACCTTCCTTGAGAGCCTCTTGTTTTCTGGCTGCCAGGATTTGCCATGCAGATTCTTGCCAAAGGGATAATATAAACAAAGCATAATGTCAAGTTTCCCACACAAGTAAGATGATCTATTAGCACTGCACTTTGTACTAATTATTGCACAGTGGGTGGGGGCTTGTGAAAGGAGATTTATGCATTCAGCTAGCCTCACTTTTATTATTTGTAAGTACTTTTTGGCAAGGAATGAGCGAGATATGTATTTTATTGTTACACTGTTGCAAACATCCTAATCTTCCGCACTCATTAAAACCTCATAACAAATAGTAAGAATGATATATTGCAGCCACAGCGAGCATCTCATTCATCCCCAGGTGGGGGGAGGGGGACAAGACACAGGAGAGGGAGGAGAGGGCAAATGAGAATTTGGTTTTGTGGGCCATGGTCATATTTGCACCACTTGGAGAGCCCAGGTACCTGAAGGGGATGGATGAGGAAAGGCTGCTGGGACACCAGAGTGAATGGGGAGCTCTTGAGGTATTAGTGTGGAAGAACGATGCTGCTGCCTCAAAGTGTGAGTTAACACTCCCAGAAAGCAAAAGTCCATTTGTGCCCTTCCTGGCATGAAGCAGTTAAGTTGTATATCTGCTCTGGGAAGTCACATCACTACCCAGGAGCAGTCAGGCTTGCAAGACTTGTGCCCATGTGTCAGGTCCTGGCATAAGGAAGAGTCTGGAGCATCTTGGGAAGGCATCTCAGAGTATTTCTCCACTGCCTGGACCAGCAAAAAGGGCCCTAGAACTTGCGTGGTGCCCCAGGTTGTCCTTTGGAAATTCACTGCTGCATGTTGTACCCATGGGGTTGGTGTTGGGTGAAAGCCAAACTTTGTTTTGTTTGATGGAAAAAAAGGTCATTGGAAAGTGCTGCCACAGGTTAAGGGCTCTGATAGCACTTCCAGGCTGTCACAATGGTTTGTAGGGTATTTTTTTTACTGCAAAACCCCAGGTAAAGATCAGAAAAGATGACCCAGAGTTGTACATGCACTCTTGGCACCTTGGAAAAGATTGCAGGAAAAGATAAATGGAAAGGTGGAAGGAAATCCAGTAAGACACAGTCCCACCTGCTCCTACCCAGACCTGCACAGCACAGGTGCCAGAGCCATCCCTACCCTGGCTCATGTTTAGCTGGGTGAGATTACAGCTGAGGAGCTCTGCTCAGAGCTGGTGGGGTTTCTCAGCATTTCTTACCCAGTCAGAGCTCCACCTGCTCCACTGATGAGTCATCCGTAGGGATTGGGTTAAGAGAAGGACTTCCATCCTCTTTATCCATCATTTGTCCCACCCAAAATATTGTATTTTAAATAATGTCATCCAGGCTGGTCATGAGCCAAGGCTGCTGCCAGCCCAGGGCCTTTGCCCTGGTCAGAGCCCGTTCAGGTCTCTTTCCCTCTTCACCTGCTTCTTCCAAAGTACCACTCTTGTTCTGTCTCTTTCTAGCCTCCCATAAATTACATCACTGAACTGACTTTTGGTCACAAGGGAGGAAAGTGTGACCCAGAGGCCACCCCTGGCTGTCAGCACCAGACTGGTGCAGGGTCAGTGTGGAGTCTGGCAGAAAGTCTTGGACACTGTTTCCAGGACAGCTTTTGTGGCCACGTGTGTCAGGCAGACAGCTCGACCCTTCTCTAGGTACCTCCAGAAGGGGATTGAAAATAGTATTCACTTTTTATCCCTCCAATCTCAAAACTATTGGCATCATCTTTCTTCTTCAGTTTCAGGTAAATTAAGTTTTGGGACTGGTCAAAAACTACAACATAGAAGTTTTGAGATATTTGGGAATGGATCTGCATTGTCTTCTTCCCCAAGTTTGTATCGAGTTTTCCAGGTCTTGTTGGCTTATCCCCAGGATGTTGCTAAGGGAAAAAAGAAAAAAAAAAAAAAAAGAAACAAAAACAAAACAGATGGAAAGGGAGAGAAATTGTTGAATTTAGGACATCATAGATATTGGCTGGACCTTCAGCCTGTAGAAAATGTTGAAGTATAGAACACTTGAGAGAGATACTTTTTGGAGGTTTTGTTTGACTTTTTTTTAAGATGTCCCTTCTAATCCTAAAGGTTTCACCCCCTCTTCATCTGGCTGAGCTCTGTTACTGCAATGGCACCATTCTCCCAGGGGACCATGTGGGAACAGAATAACCACACACCCTTGGCCTTTGCCCTCTCATGGATATAGGAGGTGGAAAGGGGGTCCTGCTCCACCATCTGGAAGCATGGGCAGATTGTTCATTACACCAGAGTCATGACATGGCTAATAAAAATGCAGGGGATTAGGTCCACAGCTGTGTTGGATGCTCAGCTGGAAGAGCAGCACTGGGTGGAGAGGCTGGTTTCCAATCTTGCCATCAGCATGTCCAATAAAGGATGTTCTGGAGACAGTTTCTGGAGAAAGCCTGGCTCTTCTCTGGGGTAGGAAGCAGAAATAGGGGGGAGAAACCTTGTGCCTGAGACAGGAAAAATGAGGATTAAGGAAGTTGTCAGCAGGTACATTCCCAAATGTAGACACACACTACTGAATGAGGGATTGCTGAGGCTGTTGCTGCCGCTGCTGGTAGCAGGGGACCATCCACAAGTCTGCCCCACCACCCCACCATGGTGTGAAACCCAAGCAAAGAAACCTCACTCCACTCCTCCCCATCACCAGCAACCCCTCCAGCAGCTAAACCCTGCCTCATGCCTGCCCAGCCACACTTGCCCATCCTTATTTGACTTTTTTGTCTTTTCAGACCTTACCCTGATAATAAATTTGAGCCAGAACTGGGAAACTCCCTCCTTCAGCTGGTGCCTGCTGTAATCTGGTATTATTTTTGTTCTTACTTTCCTCCCCATTCATCTCCATCACAATGCAGACTATCCCATCCATCCTTTCTCCCATCTCCCCCAGCACGCTGCACTCAATCTCCCTCTGCACAGGCTCACCCTGAACAAACCTCTTTTGTCAGGCCACCCCACACAACAAGAAAATTAGCATAATTTGGGCATGTTGAGGCCACCACAGCAGCTACGAGCCATAATTATGGTGCATGTGGTTAGCACAGCCTGCAACATCAAACAGCGTGTTTACAACAGATGTAATCCCTAATGACACAACAGGTGTATAACAGTCAATACCAGCATTGTAGCCATCAAATAACTCCGTGGCACGTTCACATTGATCCGGTATTAATCCAGCCCCCTCAGGGGTTTGGGTTGTGATTTATATGACTCACTGGGAGGTTTCAGCACTTCTTTGGCACAGAGAACTGCAGGCAGGGATCAGTGTACAATTTACCTTTGCAGCGAGAGGTTTTTGGATCCCTGCTCCTAGAGAGCCAGGTTTGACAATGGCACGTTGAAAAGGAGGGTTGGTTGGAGCACGCAGGGGCATGTTTCTCTCAAAGGGTGATTCATGTGCTGCAGCTCCAGTGACTGTCCTGGTTTTACATGCTCCAGTGATGATGAATTAAAGCAGCAACAGGAGCACAGCCCACATCAGCTCTCACAGGCTCCTGCCCGCGCTGTGAATTTCCTCTGCATCCCTTTATACATCAGCCCAACCCATTTACCTTAGCGAGGAGGAAAACAGGAGAGCATGGGATGAAAGCATACCAAGGGAAGGGAGCTTCTGAACTGGAATCAAAGGAAAATCCCAAGGTAGCACATACAAAACCAATGGAAATACTTTTCCGCCCAGTCCCTGGTTAAATTGTTACATTTGAGACCAAAAAATGGGTGAAATTCAAGAGAATGAGGACTGTTCAGACAAATAACAAAAACATCTGCAGCCACCAAAGATACAGGATGCTCACCCAGGGCAGGCGTAGGAACCTGACTCATGGCTCTGCTCCTGCCTAATAGGAGTCACCCCACCTTTGACTACTAAAGGTCTTCATTTAGAAACTCATCATACACCTAATTTTAGTTTGCACCTCTACAGGCAATTTTCAGGAAAAGCACCAGCAATCAAATATGCACAGATTAAATTAGGAGCTGTCTTTTAATAACAAGGGCAAAATGCTGAAGGAGCATGGAAAGGAAGCTGGTGTTGTGTGTGCTGCAATCCAACAAACGAGCTTCGCTTGCAGTGGTGGCAAGCTGGTAACTTTCATGAGTATTAAATGCAATTAAAGAAACAAACACTCTCCATCATTCCCCAGAGTGAGAGATATTATCTGTTGTGGCTTTGTATTTTTACATAATCACAGTTTAAAGGAACATTTTTCCATATGTGGAAATTCCCTGTTTTCTCCTCCAAACTCTAACAAAATCCTTGCCTCTGGCTGGCTCCACTCTCTTCATGGCTCTCTATTATGGCACTCCTGCTTGCCCCAAGGCCCCAGGGAGAAGAGCTGGGCCCAAAACAAACGCCAGAGGTGAACGTGCTGGAGATCCAGTCCTACACCCAAACAGCACACATTCCCTCTGCTCGGGGTGCTTTTGAAAATTCCCCTCTTCACAGTGTTGAAAAGGTTTTTGTGATCTCACAGACCTCCTCTCTCAGGCTTCCCACTCCAGTGATGTGATCAAGCAGCACGTCCTACGCGTCACCACGAGCCCACCACCCAGAAACCTCCCGGGGTGAGTGGTACGAAGGGCACAGCCAACCTGGGAAGCTCCACCTGTACCACTGGGGGACACCTTGGGATCTGGATAATGGCTTCTTCCTCTGATCCTAATAAGGGGGTTGAGCTCAGCCTCACTCCAGTGGGTCACACATGGGACTTTCGCTCCATCAGCCCAGCTGCTCTGCAGTAGTTTCATCCTCTTCATTATTCAACCCAGTGACCAAATTATTTGCTCCCTTGCTGGGAAAGGGGGCCAGGTACAGCAGGCGTAAGAGAGGCTCGTGCCAAGGATGCACTGCTCAGGATATCCACATCTTGCACAAAAGGTTTGCATGTCCAAGCTGTCACACTCACCCAACTAGGAGCATCCACAGTGTCCATCTGTACCCCATTTCCTTCCAGCCACAGCCACTGTTCCCCACAGGCAAGACAGATGTGCTCCTCCCACAACTGCAAACCACTGTCCCCAGCACCCTTTGCCCTGGGTGGTGATTTCTGGCTGGCTCATGCAGCCTTTGTTGGATTTGTTTGTTTGTTTGCCACGCACACTGTTTGTGTGCTGTTTGCCTGCTGAGCTTTTCTCTGCCTGCATTCAGTCCATGGGCTGGCCTGCTCTGCTCTTGGATGGCATCTCACTCACTTGCAAGCCTGTGGAAGCTGCCTGGTTCTCCTGGCAAATCTCCAGCATCCCCAGGACCATTCCTAGGTGCTGAGGCAAGGGTCTTGGGGCATCCTGTGCTCCCCCATCACTTCACTGAAGCTCCAGTAGAGTTCTTCTAAAAGCTGTAAATTTGATGACCAAACCTTGAAGCAACAAAGGTCTGCTTTTCCAGTGGCAGCAGGAAAAAGTCTAATGGCATCAGTACACTGAGTGGGTCATGGTTATATAGTTATGGACGTTGTCTGAAGAGTGGTAGAATGGTTTGGGTTGTAAGGGACCAAAAGTATCCTATAATTTCAAGCCCACTGCCATAGGCAGGGATGCCACTAGACCAGGACAGACAATTCCAGGGATGGGGAATTTCAGTTTCTCTGACCAGGAGACCTAAAACCACATGGAAATCATCCAGGAAAGTTGAGTGATGCTGAGTCCATCTCAGGAGATGCTTGGGACCAGACCTTGAAACCTGTATCCAGTGGGTAACCCAAAAGGCTCATTTCAAGACATAAGACACCAGCCATGTGTCCAGGATCACTTAATAAAATAGGGCAAGAATGAGGAATAGTCCCACCATCTCTCTGCCAAGCCATGCTGTCCCATACATGAAATTCCTTGGGGAGGGGCTAAGCTCTGTGGTTATACTGACCAGACCCGTGCTGTGCTTTCACACTCTCCTGCATGCACATTCCCAATTTTGCGTGAGACAGACAAGAAGACACCAAGGCTTTGAAGTTTGTCTAAGACCAAGGCAGTTATTGCTGCTATTTCCCATCTGGCAAGACTTTGAGGATCTATGGCTCTTTCCAAATATGTTTTCTGGGAATGTTATCATATTAGAAACCATTTAGATATAAAATGTCACCGCTCATGGGAAAATCTTGTTAACACGGAGCCACCAGCGGAAGCTCTTCTTAAAAATTCCTTTCTGCTTGATAAAGGCTTTCCTTATCTAAACAGTGGTTTGGTGTCCTCCCCCTGTAGGCTGGTGTTGTGTCACGGAGTTGGGGAAGCCTCTTCCTCGAAGGCAGAAGAGGAAAGTCTAGATGAGCTGCCTTTCATGCCATTGTTTTGGTGGCTGGAGCCCGTAGGGCTCATGTTCATTATCACTGCCAGGGGAACTGCCTGGGCTTCTCTGCCTAAGCCAGGGTGCTGCTCTGGTACTGGAGCCCGTGGCCATGCACCCAACCATGTCCTGGAGGCAACATCAGCCCCTCTATGGGCAACGAAATTCTCCCCATCCCTCCTTTCTCTTTCACTCTTCTTCTTCCTCTACCAGAATCAAACCAACCTGAATATTGATCATCTCTGATGCTCACACTCATCCAGCCACACAGGGCTGCACATAACAGCAGCTATTTGATTTTATTTCTAATCTGTCTCTTTTTTTTTTTTTAATCAAATCCCTTTAAGCCTCTTTTAAATAGCTCAGGGACCATGCAGGGCTATTCCTCAGCTTTGTTTCTCCTTGTGCTCTGCCTTTTCCAAGCACCTTTAAATCCTTGCCATTTTTACCCTTTCTGCTCTTGTCAAGCATTGCCTACAGCAGAAGGTTATCTCTATGCTTATGGGCACCTTTGCCAAACAAGGATGTTCCCTGGTTACCTACATGAACTTGATGCTGCATTGCCTTCAGCTGCAGGAGCTCCAGCAAGGATGATCATTTTCCTGAGCAGCTCACAGCTTTCCACATAGGATAGAAATTTTAGGGAGGCAGTGAGGTGAGCTGGTTCCCTCCTGGGAAGGGATATGCCAGTGAGGCCAAGAAGAATCACCAAAACCTGGTGTCCAAGTTTTCCTAAACCAGCATCAGGTTATTGAGATTCTGAGGGCCCATACCAGGATATCTGGATCTCAAGCTCAAGCCTGGAGCTGGAGGCCTGGTAGCTTCCAAGGCAAGTAACTTTATAGAGCAGGAGAGGGAGAGTCCTATGGCTTTTATGGCTCCTGGCTTGCAACAGAGAGGCTGAAAGCCCGGAGGTAGGTTTACCTCCCCACCTTCAACCTACATGCCTAGGCCTCTGCTTCTGGTCCTTGAAAGTTTGCTGAAGGCCAGACCTTCCTCTCAGAGGGAGTTCCTCAGGATAAGCAATTCAGCATGTTCCTGCAGTGTTCCACTTGCAGTGTCCTGTGCCTGCGGCCGCTGTGATCCTGAGCTGGGGGCTGGAGGCACCAAATTAACCCAAATTCCCTGTGTGCTCCTACAGTGTCCTGCAGCAGGGACCTGCAGGAACTGAGTCCAAGACCCTCACCCAGCCCACCCCATATGAACCACTGCCGCTGAGGAGCCTCAGAGCCTGGACAAGGCAGCTCCAGCTTGTCCTTGTCTTGGGAATACCTGCTGTATTTTCTTAGCCTCGCACAGTCCTCCTCTTCCTCGGTCTTGCCGAGCTGCAAGGTGAGTCCTTACAAAACCTGAAGGATTCACTGCAGAGCATTGCTTGCATTTTTGATTCTGCAGTTCAGAGCCCTCGAAAGAGCCCTGCAGCCACTTAGCTCATGATGACGACTGATACCAAACACTGCTTCCTCTTACTGCAAGCGAGTAAAAATAAACAACATCCTACTGTACCCACCTCTCTCCAAGAAAGCACCATAACCAGTATTTATAGATAAACAGAGATACATTGCCTGCTGGGGTCTGCTGCAATGAATTTAGACCTGAAGATTGAAAATCCAATTGTGTTTATAAATCAGCTGTGACATGCCAGTGTCATGTCATCAGCAGAAGGCAAAGGGCATGTTTACTACAAGCAAAGGCACACGCTACAGTCATATGCATAAGCAAGTTTCTGTGCAGACAGGTTATTTTTTGCATAGTGGTTTTTTGATTTTTACATGACTTAAGGATAATGCTCTAGGAGCCTTCTTTTATTTTCTTAGTGCAATTTTTTTTTTATGGTAACATTGTTTTTTCCCCTTTTGTGATTGACTGGAGGTTTTGTTAGGTTTTGGGTTTTTTAATGTTCTGAAGAATGTTAGTGCTTTTTTTGGCACCTTATTACAGACCTCAAAAAACCTGACTAAAACCCTGGCTGCTTCTAAAGCTCCTGCCAAAGGAATTCATGCTTCTCTAAATTTGCTGTTCACATTTCTTGTTCAAACTGATATTTTTAATAATAAATATACTTACTAAGAATAACTGTTTACTATCTCTGTCAGCGCCATTCTTTCATTTGGACTCAGATCTCACCCTTGTGTTACCTATTCATTTTGAATAAAAATCAGCCCTATGTATAGACTCTGTGGGGACCCTCCTAATAAGTTTTCTGGTGTCCTTAGGACATGCAGCAATCAGCCAACCTGAAAGGTGGCATGTCACAGCCTCCTACCTGTCTGAGATCTCATAGGTGCCATGATTTACATGGCTAAATTCAGGCTTTCCCAATCCCAAATCCCTCTTTGTATCACTTTATTTTCCCTGATGCCTCTTGTCTCCAGCTCCACAGCCAAGGTTCCACATCCATCCTCTTCTATCACGCTAGCCAAGGTTTTTTAGCTGCTTTTTTTTTTTCCCTTTTTTTCTTTTTTTTTTTTTTATCCTCTAGACCAGGTCCTCTTATTAGATATGCCCTTTTCACTGACCCTGAATTATTGCTACCCATGGTCTTAGAAGAACAGTGCTGTTTGTTAGTCTAAGAGCACATGTGACTACCCTCTTCCTGGCCAACACTAGAGGTTGCACCAGAGATTTTTCAGGCCAAAAACCAGGCATTTCAGCAAAAGCTCCGAATGTGATCCGTGAGGTCAGAAGAGGACAAAGGAATCATCGTCTATTTGGGGACCTGCCGGAAGATACTAATCAGAAAGACGCGCACAAATTTATTCCGGAGCATGCAAGAGTTTCCCCGGGCAGAATCTAACCTCTGTCAGTGGCAAACATCCCGTTCCCGCTGCAACGGGGCTGCCAGCAGGAGCCGGGGTTTTAATGCCCTGGATTTTTACTACAGCCCGTCTGGAGGGAGCGGTGCCTGGCCGAGCCTGCCTGGCGGCGGCGGGGACCGGGACATTAATGGGGAAGGGCATCCCGGTCCATAGGGGTCTGGGCTGGAGGAAGGTTCCCAGCTCGGCGGCTCTTTAGGGTTTGCAACAATTTGCAGATTAGTGTTGGCACTTCCAAGGCTGGGCTGGCAGCGAGACCTTTAACCAAGACAGACAGATTCCCTGCTGTGGCACTGTTCAGCGGGCTTAAATGGAATAACGACGTCTCTCCAGCTTGGGTGATATTGGGTCAATCTTTTTCTGTTTCACTGTGTTTCCGCCCCCCTCCCCATCCCCATCCCATCCTCCCCCCGCCGCAGGTCACGGAGCAGCCCGGGCGCTGCCGCTTCTCTGCCTTTGTGCTTTGGGAGCTCGGGGAGGGGGGGATCATTTTTATAACTCTTTGTACCAACGCAAGCAGAGCTAATGGTAAAAGGCAATCAAATCTTCTGCTCCAAGGCATAAGCTGGTTGCCTGCAGGGTCAGGGAGGAATTTCGCCCACCCTTCTCTCCTGGGTTTGGAGGCTGCTCAGCATCAGCACAGATTATGCTTCACCCCCAAAAAAATCTCTTGTTCTTGAAATTCTTCCTTATTTTTGCTGAGGAATGATAAGCGTTTATGGAGTCCCCAGGGAAGCTTCCCATTAGCACCTACAGCAAGTAGGGTTGGAGGAGATGCTCATGAATTTGTTGGACATTAGGGCAAAGCATCAGGTTGCCTTTCCTCTAGGGGTTTTTGAGTGGCACTCTCTGATGTGTTCTCCCTCCACGGCACAGTGGGAGTTTTCTGCCTTTTAAGTCCTTTCTTTCCAACTGCAAATCCCTATGGGTGCTGGCTCTACTCAGACTAAACATTCATGTGTGCCTGCCGGCTGGAAGCCTTGGGGTGGGAGATACCCCCACCACCACCACCACCTGGCATCCCAGCCTGACCCTCTTCCCTGGGGAACAGCTCGCCGTAGCTTGGGTCAAGGCAATCCAGCAAGACACACGGCAAAAATGCAAGCAGGCACAAGCAGAGAAACAACCGTTGGGAAGGCAGGAGTTCAGAGGTAAGCCGGCTGTCCTCGGGTAACAAACTCTGGGCCACCCACATCAGAGCTCCAACCTCAGCTCCCTCCCAGCAGAAATGACCAGGGGCAAATCTCAAAGGCAGAGCCAACGCGCAAGGCACACACGCACACACACTCACACTCACACACACCCCTATCGGCACGGCCTCGCAGGGGAAGAGCCGGCACCAAAGGCATCTCGGCCTCTTCTCCCGAGGATGCCGGGGAGGATGAAGGGGCGGGGTGGCTTCATTCAGTCCCCCCTCCTGGCTCTCACCACCCTCTTTTCCCCCCCCAGACCCATGGAGGGGTGAGCCCACTGCGGCTGCCTCCCACAAGAAAGAAAACACGCACTTGCAAAGAAAAGAAGCTGAAAATTTTTTTTTTTTTTTTTTTTTTTTTTTTTTTTTTTTTCTGTTGCATTCTGAAACCAATAATTAAATTTAAAATATAACCCAACAACAATTAACGCAAATTAAGTGTGAGGTCTAAGCTACCGGCAGAAGTTTGATTTGAAAAGAGCAAAGCAAGCAGTTCTGGTTGGGAACTGGTATGAGATAGTTTGGTACAGATGGTCAGTGAGGCAGAGCGAGGGAAGGAGGGAGGGAAAGTGGGTAAGAAGACACAGTTAATGCGAGGTATGAGCCACAGATTTCATGAGACCCTCTGGAGTGGCATGTGGGTTGCAGCAGAAATTTTATCCTCTCAGATTGCACCAAAGGAGCACTTGGGTGGCTGTGACCAAGCAGCACTGGCTCCACTCCAGTGTCTCCAGCATGTTCAAAACCTTGCCCGAAATAAGGCAACCTTGCCCCAAAATCAGAGAGCTCTCACACTAAGAAGGACTGAGAGAAATGCTCATGGGTGTGATTGCACCATCCGTCCCCTCTAAGCTTCTTTTTGAGATATTGTCTTCTCCTGGGTGAAAATCCCACTCTCCTTTCCCAATCATGCCCTCCTACCGTGGTCGGGAAAGTTTGGTGCCTTTTAGATCTCAGCCATTAACAAGAGCCCTACTAACACACAGCTGTGTCCTCCCATGCTACAGCCTCCAGCTCATCCCTTTGGCATGGGGGGACCCCCGTGTCACTCGAGGTACATCTGTGTCTCTCTTAAGAGATAATCAGAGGGGTTTGTGTTGCCAGCCCCCAAAATTCTTCATTCATTCTAGGTCTGGACACTAGACAGTTTACAAACCCCCACAGTCAGTCCCCGAGGACAGCCCTAAAGAATCCCTAAATTGCTCTTATTTCTCATTTAACTGAGTCTCTTTGTCCACCCCAAAATCCTGAATTTTTCCTGAATTCACCCCAGGATCCCAAATTTCTGGGGATATGGATGATTGAAAAGTACCCTTTTCTCTCCTGGTTGTCCCCCTTGAGCGTTTTTCACTGGACAGTCACAGAACCGCAGCATCCATCATCCCATTTTCTTGGGATTTGAGCTCTTCAGGGTAACCCTAAAGGAGTGACTGGGTATTTTGGGCTCTGAGCTGCCAGCTGCTTCCCCCCACGCCCCTCCTGCCCTCCGCAGCCCCCTCCCCGTGTCCCCCACCCACGGCCCTTCGCCGGGGGAGCCGCGGCGCGGCGCAGCCTGCCCAGGGCTGGCAGGGCTGCGCCTCCAGAGAGACATCAAAGTCTCCCCTGGAATGTGTGTGGCTCTGCCGCGCTGCGAGAGAGATACGGAGCCAGGGATCATGAAAGAGATACTGCGATGGTTATCGCCCCATCAAATCAAGGGGAAGCTGAGCGTCAGGCTTGCCAACAATACCTGTTATTGTTCCTCCCCTGTGCGGCACTTTATTAAGCGCTATAATCATTTTAATATTCATGCATCTCCGCAGCCATTCCACCTCCCCTCCCCTTCTCCTCCTCTGTGCTTTTCAACATATTCCACATTGGAAAGTGCCTTTCTTGCATTTCCTGGGAACTCGCTTTCCCTCCGGGCAGCAGGTGTTTCAGTCCGCAGCGCTCAGGAACGTCCCTCTCCGCACCGGGAAAAGGGGATTTTCTCCTGGTCGTTTGCTGCGCTCTCCCTGCACCTCCTTCCATCCACCACCGCCCCCTTTTCCTCCAAGTAAAAGCTAATTAAGCACCACCCTGCTCAAATGATGGCATTGTTTCACACTCAGTGGGAGAGGGAATCTTGAAGTCCTTGTCCAGGCAGTGCTCCCACTCTGGAGGGGTGTGTGCTCCCAGGAAATCCCCTCCATCTCCAGGTGGCTCAAGAGTGGTCCGAGGGTGTCCCTGCACAGATGCTGTAAGGCAGATGCATTACACTGGTTGTGCACGGGTTGGGTTGTACCTGCCAGCCTTGGGATGAGCAATCCAGGCACAACAGCAATCCAGGAAGGTCCCTTTGCCCATCCTTTACAGGCTCTCCAGGCTTCGTTCCTAGCACAAAAAATAAATCTGACTGTGGGGTGCATCTAAGTGTGGGTGCCCCAGAAATCATAAAATCACAGAATGGTTTGAGTTGGAAGGAACCTCAAAGATATCTAGTTCCAATCCCTGGCCATGAACAGGGACATCTTCCACTATACCAGGACACTCAAAGCCCCATCCAACCTGACTTTGGACATTTCCAGGGATGGAACAGCCAAAACTTCCCTGGGCAACCTGTGCCAGTGACTTGCTATCCCACAATAAAGAATTTTTTCCAAATATTCAATCTAAACCTGTCAGTTTGAAGCTGATTCTCCTTGCCCTATCACTACATACCCCTGTGAAACATCCCTCCCCAGCTCTCTTGTAGCCCCTTTAGACACTGGAAGGTGCTAGAAGGTCTCCCTGAAGCTTCTACAGGCTGAACAATCACAGCTCTCTCATTCTGTCTCCATAGCAGAGCTAGCTGCTCCAACCCTTTGAGAAGCCCTTTGTGGAGCTGCTGCAACAGGTCCACATCCTTCTGCTGTTGGGGACACCAGAGCTAACCTCTGCTCCTCAGCACCAGGATAGGCCAAACCCCAGCCAAACCATAATCCCAAACCAGACTAAAATCTAAACTCATCACCTCCATCCTCTTGTCCCATCCCTGGACCAGTGGCAGCTTGTCATAACATCTTTCCTGTGGATGGTGACCACCATATTCCTCCCAACAGGTTCAAGTGGCAGGATGTTTATTCATGGATTACAGCCCCAAGAAATACCCATGACAGAGATTTACTTTGTGGTGTCCCACCCATTTTTGGCTGGGCAGTGTTTCCCAGGAGTGGAGGTGCCTGTCACCAGATCCCTGGGAGCAGCAGCATGATCCACTGCCTCTAAGCCCTTGAGAAAACAGCAAATCTGGGAGTTGTTTCATGGGCAAATAGTGCAAAAAACTCCTTCAAATGGCTGTTTAAGGGATTAGCTGCAGATAAGGGAGAAGAAGTATTGCAACTGGCAGGTAAAGGCTACTGCTGCAGATATTAGGGGTAATTTGGAGAAGGGGCTCCAAGCCTGATGTTGTTCTGCTTCACCTCTCCCCTGGAGATTTACAGTATTGTTTTCCTTCTGCCAGCTTAGTCCACCACAAAATACAGGGCCACATACTGATGCACTTTCCCCAGAGACCCCACCCCACTAGGACTGGTGACAATGTGAGGGATACTTCAGCAAAATCCAACATCCAGCAGCAGCACCTCCACCTGGCTTTCAGTTTCACACAGAGCCCACTGCTTGTCCCGAAGTTTACTTTCATTTTGAGGCACCTAAATTAATTTTTAAACTCCTTCCTCAGTTTAGTTAACTGAATGTTTTCACTTGTAAATGAGATGGGAAAAAGGTACCTCTGAAATCATTAGAGTGAAATTAAAATTTAAAAAAAGGTATGGTGGGAAAATTGCCCAAATTCCCCCAAGTAACTTGGGATTCCTTCCAAACCCAGCTTTTTGGTTACCATATTTGAGTAAAATCTTCCCCTGTTTGGAGTATTCAGAGCACCTGTGGTGAAGGGTATTGGTTATAATCAGAGCCCAGTGGTGGTGATGGAGGTGTGCAGGGGGACCCACGGACTGCCAGGGGACAGGTGAGGGGACAGCAGAGCCTGCCTGGGCCAGAGAAAGGTGACCATATGCCACAGTCCATGAACAAGCTCAGGGTGACCCATCCCAAAACAAGACAGAATGTCAAGGAAGGTCAGTTTTTGGTCAGGGGAGCGTGTCCCACTTGTGCCTGTCCAGCAAAGCCCCTTTGCAGGTGCTGGTCTGAGCCTGGTGCCGAGCCCATCCCGGCACAGAGCAGGGGTGCAGGATGCAGCCCCAGCTCCCTCAGCTGCAGCTGAGGTATGCACAGCTGGGGCTCCCTGGCAGGGCTCTGCGCCGCCGTGGAGTTCCCCCGAGTTCAAAGCCCTGCTGCTGACTTTGTACCCCGCTGGAAGACACTTCCCCTCGCCGCCTTCCGGGTGAGATTTCATAGCTGCAGGAGAGAGGCCTTTTCATCATTTAGCCTCAGCCTTTCTTTTTTCTCTTTCGCCCCCCCTCTCATTTTCTTTTTTTGGTAACAATATCCTATACACAAAGGAAACAAACAAATTAACTGCTGGGTCTCCAGGCTGAGGCAGCCTCACCCACACACAGCAGCCGTCGCCCTTGATCCCCAAAGAGCTGCATCCCCTGCACCATCCCACAGGCATGGCAGAGCCCATGGGGGCAGAGGGGGTTGTGCAGCTGTGTGGAGCCCCATGAGCCCCATGGCAGAACTCAAGGTCAGGAGGGGACAGCTTTGCTGGGGCAGAGGGGTTCAACCCAGGCCTCAGCATCAAGGGTTGGGGAGCTGCGAGGCTGGTGTGCAAACACGCCTCTGCTTTGTTCTCCTTCTCCCACAGGGATTCTCTTGGGAGCACGGAAGTTGTTGGGTCTTTTTCCTTAAAAGGCAGCATAAGTGATGCTGGAGTACCGGAGCATAACTGTGACAGTCACACCTTGTGTCTGGTTGCAAAGCAGCACAAACCCTAAGGGACACCAGTGGCTGCTTGGTGTCCTGTGGCCTCCTGCCCACCCCACACATTAGCAAAAGCCACTTGTGAGGCACAAGCCCATCTACAGCCAAGCCTCTTAAAATTGCCACCAAAGCCAGGCATGGCCACCAGCAAGAGGAAAGACACTCAGGAGCCCTCACACCCCAGTGGAGGTCACACATGGGGCTTCAAAAAAGCATTCAGGCATGTTCCAAAAGCCACCATAACGGCCTTTAGTCAGGGAATAACTGAGAGATTTACAGGCAAAGCTGAGTTCTTGGAGTAGGCAAGGTGACAGGAGAGAGTGGTTTTCTAAGCATAAAATCATAGGATTATTTAGGCTGGAAAAGACTTGTAAGATCATCGGGTCCAACTGTTAACCCAGCACTGCCAAGGTCACCACAGAAATGTGCCCCCAAAAGCCACGTCCACAGGGCTTTTACATCCTTCCAGGCATGGTGACTCCACCACTGTCCTGGGCAGCCTGGTCCAATGCTTGACAAACCTGTGAAGAAATTTTTCCTAATATCCAACCTTAACCTCCCCTGGCACAACTTGAGACAATTTCCTCTTGTCCTCTGATTCAAAATACCAGATTAGTCCCACTGGTGCCCCTGTGCCTCCATGCCCAGTACCCCACCAATTTTGGTTGGGATGGGGTTTCTTCTAGCAGGGTTTAGCTGCAGATGTCCCAGATACAGCACAGGTCCCAGGGGTGACAGTGAAGGCATGAAGTGGAGAAGAAAATCCATGCAAGCACACTAATGGACTTGGGATTTGGGAATATACTCATTTTTCTTCTTTGTCAGCTGGTTGCTGAGCACCTCACAGGGTACAAATCATCTGAGCACCAGCTCTCCTTGGAGCATAGTTGTCTGGCCATCAACCATTTAAAGATACAAGAGCAAATTTTGTTAATTGCTGGATGACCTGAATCTCATTCCTAATTTTGAAGCGATGTAAATCTAATATTTTACCAACAGAATAAAGTAGCCTAAGTTTATTCTGGGGCACGTGGTCATACTCATAGCTTATAGTAAATAGGTAAGGCAGGCAACTTAGCGGATAACAATTATGTTCAGGGGTTAGGGAATTGTTAGGAGCTGTTTGGCCAAGATAAGGTTTCTGACATCCATCACTGCTTCTGTCAAACCCAAGAGGTTGTGAGTGTGGTGAGAAGCTGCCATGGCACTGCTTTATTAAAATGCTTTCTTGAGTTTACCAAAGGGATTTTTAGCAAATATTGATTTTGCAGTGGTGATAAATCCCCTGCAAGCAGGTACTGTGCCCTGTAGCATTTAAATAACTGTTGCACAGCTATTTTGGGAGGAAATTCCAGAAATTGTTTAATTATTTTTGTCTGTGATCTATCCATTTATCTCCTTATCTATTTATCTGTCTATTTTCATCTATTTTATACAAAACCAGCACTCAGTCCAGACAGGTTGCTATTCCTGCTGCTGCAGTTCAGCTGAGTTTGCTGGGAGCCACAACTTCCTGAGAGTCACTTTAGGGCTCATGATCAACAGCCTAATGGGGATTTACCAAATTACTGCTCATTAACAGAGCTGCATCAGGTTACCATAAACAGGGTAATTCAGCCCAAACCTCCTTCACTGAAGGTATTACCCCTCACTGGGGCTTTGCAGCTCTCTGGCCCTTCTCATCTTCTCCAGAATGGAGGCAAAGGAGCAAACTTCCCTCTTTGAAGAGCTCAGATCACGTGGGAAAACCGCACAGAGCGTGGAGGGATCTTGACATACAAATGTGCGGCACCTCTTCAAAGCTCCAGCACAGAAGCTGTTTACACTGTAAATAAACAGACACAAGTAGCGGGTGCAATCCTTTTCCTCATGTTCCACTCTTCTGGGAAAGACAGGCAGCTCCAGAGGTACTGTGCCCAAGTGCAACAGCAAAAAATTCCCCCAATTCTTGTTTATTGGGTGGCAGTGGAAGGGGTCCTCTGAAATAAACTGGGAAAAAATGGGACATGGAGCCTTGAAACAGTGAAATAGCAGGACTTCATTTTAATCAGCCAGTTTTCAGAGAAGACACACAAAGGTGATGATGGGTTTGCTCCTGCCATCCCATGCCCAGGCACATCTGGCTTCCCTGCTGTCATGGTCAGTGCTGAGGAGTACTGGGAAATGGGGGCAGTTCAGGTCCACCCCTCCCAAAGAAATGCTTTCCAGGAGGAAAAAAGCAAACTTCAGATGAGCAACAAGTGAATCATTTACTTCTGCCTGATTATTAAAAGAAAATACAAACTGGGATGACAGGTTTAGTGAGTATGAGAGTTAATGCTGTGGGTACCAGGCTGAAGCTTCCTCTTATGGCTACAGGTTTTACACAGATTGTCAGGGGGCCCTGCATGTAGGACCCCAAAAGCAACCCTTTGTGAACTGTAATGGGGAAGAAGTAAAGTTTTTTCCCAGGTGAGTGGGCAGAGGAAGAAAGAAGAGAAGAAAAAGGCCTTGTGTTAGTGATGGGGAATGTGGAGCTGGGCAGAGCAGCATCTGTCTCTGGGGAGAGCAAATGGTGCCCAGCCAGTGTGCAGAGCACCCTGCAGCTGAGAAAGCAAGGACAGGAGTACTGAGAGCTGCTGTCTGAGGTGTGTAGAAGGTGTCCTGTGGGTGACCCTTTCAGCTATGGGACAGCTCTGTGACAGTTCTCAGGGCTTTCAGACCTACCAGAGCTTTGGCCTTGGCCAGCCACCACCTTTGCATCAGATACTGGAGGAGGGAAAAGCATGCCTGGCCACAAAAACAGGATGAGACCTTCTTATGGTCAGGGATGTCCAGCAGCCATCAGAGCCCTGCGCTCAGAGAAAGGTGTGGAGCAGCTCTGTGGGATCCAGCAGAACCTGGTGGGTTGGACCAGCAGCCTTGCATCACCTCTTGGCTTTCAGCCACCAAATGCACTTCCTCCTCCTGTCCATCCCTGTGGGATTAAACTTTCCTCTGCCAGGTGCTCTGTGGTTGGGGCAGGGCTCAGAGAGGCTGGGTGATGGTGGTGAGAGAGCTTTAAAATAACCCAGGGTGTGGACACCTCTCTGGCAGTCATGTTCTAGAAGGGTCTGGCTTGTCCAGACCTGTGCTGTGTGTCCTCAGCTCTCAATGGTGGGGGCCTCTGTGGTGATAAAATCAGCTGCAGGTTCCCCCACAGTGGCCTGGAAGGCTCCTCAAGGACCAAGACTGTCCTTGTGCAATGCAGAGCAAAGCCATCCTTTGAATGTCTGCCACATGGCAAAGCTTTGGGTCAGGCTGCTGTCAAGCAGCACCAGGGCTGGCTGTCAGGCCTTGGAGAGCTGAGGTTGGACTAGACATACTCCAAAGGTGTCTTTCCACATGAATGATCCCATGATCTGAGGAGTTTCCCTATGACTGCAGGACCAGCTAGATGCACATCCCATGTTGCTCTGTCATGAAGACATATCCAAAACTCCTCCACACAGGGTTTGGGTCACACTGTCTCTGGATGTAAGGACACCTTTGTCCCAGCCAGTCCAACAGAACCCTGTTGTAAAACAGACACTGCATGACAGAAGTGTGAGAGATGATGCCCAGATCCATGGATGGGCTTTCATCAGGAATCAGGCACCGTTGTATCTCCAGGCATAAGAGCCTGGTGCCACTACAACCTGAGCTTGCCCAGGAGTCACCACACAGATGTCCCTGCAGCCTGTCCATGAAGCACCTGTCCTCCAAACCAGGCTCCAGTCGTGGCCATCCCCACCTCTGGGTGTTTATATTCTAGCATTTTCCCTCTCATCCCAAACTATTTCTGAGGCTGATTCACAGTACCTCAGCTGGGCAACTAAAGCTGTCCAGAGGATGAGGTGGGTTAAGACTGTGTGTTCCTGCTGTGGGAAGAGGAGGGACACTGTTGCACTAGAACACGGAATGAACACACACACTCACTGCAAAATTCATTGTAAGGAAAAGAGGAAGTTTATTTGTGACCGAGATATATATATTATTTTAAAGGTGACCAAGGATTGGAGGGTGAAGTTGCCACCTCTCCAGCCACACTGGTCAAACTAAGAGTCTATCAATTTTCTCTTTTTCTAGAAAGGAATGCAAAACAATTATTATTTACATAAAAGTGTGTGAGAAACTCCACTACAAAAATGCAAACATCAGAGGCTAAGAAAAACTTCCAAATATCAGAGCAACGGGACACGGCAGGATGGCATCAGTACAGCTGGGAGAGTGGCAGTGGCTGCTCCTGCTGCTTCTGGATGGATGAAAGGCACAGGGACAGGCAGAGAGAGCTGCCAGTGAAGGGCATACCCCAACCCACTCTCCCTATCCATCAGCACCACAGACCCTGCAGCTGTGGGCTGGGGGCTTTTCACCAACTGAGCACCCAAGTGTTCCCACTGCTGAGGCCTCTGTGTGCCACAGCGCCAACCTCCCCACTGACAAGAGAGCATTAGTGATGAGATCCCCTGTGTTTTTGTTTGTGCTCGCTTTGCTGAGGTAATTGCCAGCAAACACTCTTGTTTGATAAGCAAAACATTGGCAAGATGCAATTTCTAAAGCATCTTCAGCTAAATTTGTAGCGGTTGTCTCCAATTTGCAGTCCTGTTTGTGTCTGTGAAGAAGACACACACTTTCTCAGCTCCTTTCTCATGTTCCCACTTGCCTTGCACAGCCATGGAGGTAGAAGGAGGATTCCCCTCGTTTTCTGCAGCTTGGCTTTGACTGAATAGCTTCCAGTTACCTTGAAACCTAATCTTCTTTTGAACTCTTTTTAAGTCAGTTGCATTCTTGGAAGGAGATGAGCCTGCGAACTTGTATCATCTGATGAGAGAGATAACAGCCCTGCAGAACCTACGCCCAGTGGCAGGCACAAGCCAGAAAACATCTGCACCTGCTCACATGGAAAAAGCACACGGGTGTTAGAGGAGGTGATTTGCCTTTCATGAGTTTGGGGACATTTATTCCATTGAGCAAGGTTCTCTGAGATGTCCTGGCTGTCTGTTTTGGGGCAACTGGCCATAGGTCCAATGGGAGCTCTGGGATGTGCTGCAAGACAAAATGGTGCTGAATGTCTCTAGATGGGGAAAATAATTCACTTTTTGGGGTGGTCTGGTACTGTACTTTGCAACTGGTAAAGAGGGTTTATAGAAAGAAGCTGAAAACCTTGCCATCCTTAGATCCATAACTCCCAAGTTCTGCTCTTTCTCTTGCCCTAAGATAGGATTTCAGCAACAAGCTGTTCTAAAAATGTAGGTCTGTCTTCCTTGCCAGTCTTCCTCTAGTCTTGTTTCCAATCTTTGCTTGTTTACAGCTGCCCATGTCCACCAGAGACCATAAAACAACTCCAAAGATCACATAATTCCAGAAGAACATGTGGTGGTAACTCCCATCTATTAACCATGGGGGGTATATATAGCTCTTCCCATTGTCCTTACACCCCAATCATTGGATTAAGATGTGACTTTTGGGCAGTCTGTCAGTTTTCTTGTGCTGATGCACATCCCTGTAGAATCCAAGTGTCTCTGACAAGTGCCTGAGCTCCCAACTGTAGATCCAAGGGTTTGGATGTTCACTTTTTCTCCTTCCCATGGAGCAGCCTCGCTCTGCTGTTGGCTTTGCATTAGCAAAGCTCTTGCCACTAAGAACAAACTAGCACAGACTACTTGAAAGAGACAACCAGACGTGCTTGCTCTCAGCCCTCCCTCCACCCAAACTGGCCATGAGACCAAAGTGTGTCTGCCATGGAGCAGAGGAGCATCAAAAGAGAGGAGGTATGGAGAGAGCGACAAAAGCTGCTGAGCGTAACATCAGGGCTGGATGCTGAGCATGAAGCAACCAACCTACCCAAGGGCAAAGATCTGGGCCCTCAGGACTCCTGTGGGGAGCTGGGGTGACGCCACCTGTTTCATGTGCCTTTTGTGCTCTTCCATGGCTTCTTGGATCCCCAGCTTCAAACACAGCTGCTTATCTCCCTGCATTACTCAAGTGCTTCCCTACGTGTGCTCTAATGCATCTTCAAAGCGCTGCGCTCGCCGCAGTGAACAGACCGGTTGATTCAATTAAAGAGACTTCTAATCAACAATGGTAGTGACTGTGAGGGGTGGGGAGATGATTTGGGGCAGCTGGGAAAAAAATTGCCCTAAAATTGCTCATTGTCAGAGCCATCCAAGGTGATACCTGTAACAACTCAGAAACCTTCTGTAAAGGTCTCACCCTCACAGGAGCAGAGGAGCCTCTGCAAGAGCAGACGTGTACTAATGGGTTTTCCTTTTTTAGTAGTGTTATTCCCACTGGGATATGAAAGAGCTCCCCCAGAGCATCTGGGCAAACAGCTAATTCCCCTGAAACCCAGGGCGGTTCATCAGCCCCAATACATTGGCTCTGAGTTGTTCTCAACACTCCGAATGCCAGATGCGGGTTTCAAATTGTAACAGCCAGGGCAAGCAAGAGGAAACAACCAGCTTTTTCCCTCTCGGAATTTCTTTGTTAATTAAAAGAAGGGGGGAAAAATGGTGAAAATCTAAATTCTGGTTACAGAGGGTTTGGGCCAAGTCTCAGCTGGAGCAAGACTGGGCTCTTGGGAAGAGCAGGCTCTTGGTCTGGAAAACCCCATGGCTATTGGAGGAGTTTTTTTCCTTTGTATATTACATTTTTTGAGTCATGGCATTGCTATTTGCTTTCACCTTGTTCTCAACCATGGTGAGATGACATCAGAGCCCCCCAATGACTGGAGAGGAGCCTCTCTGCCAAGCGTCCCAACTGGAATCCTACCAGTACGTGCTGGTCACATGATGGGTTTTGGGGCTATGGGAAAGGACGCGAGTGGGAGTGGGGCCGCCGGCTGCCAGCAGAGTTCATAGGGCCCACAGCCCGCTGCTGCCCACATCTGAGGAGCTGTTGGGAAGGCGAGCGGGCAGGAGGGAGCTGCAGACCAGATGCATGGCTCCGGTGGGCCGTCTCCAGCCTGCAGGAAGGCGCGCCCGCACCAACGCTGCCGGCGGCTGCTCTTTGATAGATGCTGTGGAGGAGCGAGATCGTGCATCGAGGGCAGAGAGAGAGAGAGGGAGAGAGAGATCCAGTCCGGGAAGTCGTGTCTATCTTTGTTCTCCTCCTACCTGATTGCGGGATGACTCATCCCCTTCAAACCAGCGAGGCTATTTCTGACACGAGGCGCTACTTGGCGTGAGTAAAGATGGAAAAGCCTGCCCCATAACTTGGATGATAAAAAGGATAATAATTATGCTTTATATAGCAGACTTACAAATAATGGCTTGCTGCTTTGGCTCTTCAAGACCACACACGCTTTTTTTTTTTTTTTTTTTTTTTTTTTTTAAAAAGGGGGGGGGGTGGGGGGGGGTTAATTTGGGACTTTTTTAGCTGGAACGGGAGATCTGTGTGGTCCCGTAGGCTCCTGTATAATAATTCTTTTACCTTAATATCTTTTGATCTCGTCTAAGTTATTCATCAGCCCTGAACAACACACTGCTTGACAGTCAGAACTTTTTATTGGTGAAATGGTGCTTCATTTCACCTTCAAACAAAAGCAGACTCGATATTGTGCCTCCCCAGGAACCCATGGGCAGGTGTCAGGTACCTTAGGAGAAATGGGATACTAAGTGGAGACAGGATGGAACAGGAAGAAAAAGGAGCAAGGTTGACAAAGAAAGTTACAAAGGAACAAAAAAGAAAAAGCTGTCCAAAAAAGATGAGGGGTATTGGAAAGATAAAAACCAGTAAAAAAATTGGAGTCTTTTTACCCATTTAAATAAAAAATAAAAGGGAAAATAAGGGCTGAAGTGAGATACAGGTGAAGGGAAATTAGTTCAAGTCAGCCTGAGGAATCCAGTGAATATTTCTTTCAAGCCCCACAAGCATAGAGAAAAGAAAGTCTGGAGGATAAAGTGGTCAAGGCTGAGGAAGTGGATTGAAATGCTCAAGTCCAGGGAACCCCAATGTCTCATCCTGCAGAAGCTGTCTGGTTGGGGAAGGCACAAGGGAGGACTGAAGAACAGCCCAGGCTCCCCGTATTTGATGAGGGAAGAAAGTGGTCTGCACAGCTAAACCCTCTGACCCAGGATCAACAGCACGACGAGTGCCAGAACATCTCCCAAACACCAGGAGGGACACTGTAAAGGTTTTGAGACTGGAAAACTGCTGTAAGACTTTGGAGTGGCACACAGGGCATGTCAGGTTCCTCTGGAGATGGTTGGTGCTGCTGAGAGCAAGGAAGCAGTGCCCTGTGTGTGAAACATCAGCTGAAGGGAAGGGAGATCACTGGTGGGACTCCCTAAGGATCAGTGCTGGAATCATCTCACACCTTCCCCACTGACTTCAGCACAAAATGGAACACCATGTTGACAAATCAGCTGATCTCAAAAAATGGGGGAGGAAAAAAAGGCATAACTAGTCTGGAAAAATACATGAACAACAATGACACCAGAAATAGGGTGGCATCGAAGAGCACAGAAGGCAAAGTGGCACACTTAGGGTGGGATTCATGTGACCTTGCATTGGCCATCTGAAAATATCCAAACCATTCTGCAACTGGAGAGAAAAGCAGGTCCAAAAATTAAGTTTTCCAGTAGGAATCAGCAATACTAACTGTTGTCACACACACAGTGTATGAGAACATCATGCAAACCAGTGTAGAAGGAAAAAAATGATGTTTGCTCTCGTATGTAGTTTTCCCCATGGAGAGGCACAGATGATGCAAGGGCAGATGGCAGGGTGCAATGACAGTGACATGGAGCTCCAAGGACATTTCCAGTGTCTCAGCAACATCCTCTTGGGAAGAGATGGTTACACAACGGTGCTAGCCAGCACTGGGACATGGAAGTGCAGGACAGCACAGCAGTACAGCCAGGAGCTGGCTACCACAGGTAGAGCCAGGAGATGGCTGACCAGCTTGGGGTTGGGTGCTGACACGTCCCCAGATCATGGCATGGGATTTTGATTTTCATCATCAAGTCTAGTTGAGACAGAGTGGTGATAATCAATTCTCAGGTCTCCTACCATTGCTTCTGTAATGTCTGAGGAGCATTTATTCCTCAGGGAACAGGGAAGGACTCTACCAAGGACTTTGTTCCTCGTGTAATACTATTGTTTCTACTACATCCGTACTAGCCAGGACTTCTACCAAAGCCAGGATTAATAGCTGAAGGATTATATTTCCCTGCTTTTCCACCCAGGTGCCCATGTTTATCCTGTGGGGTACAAAAAGATCAATAGAAAGTGAAAGGAAGCCTATCTCAAGGCATCTGCAACAAGGTCACCTTGGTTCTGACCTGGAGGACCTGCTGCTGCCAGGCTGAAGGTGCCCTCTTGTAAGAGCAGAGATGCTGGGAGAGATCTCTGTGGTTTGGTGTCCACCACATACATCTGTCCATGCTGAGACCTGTCTCTAGTGAGAGTCTTGGGCTCACAGCAGCAAACAGCAAGCAATTTCTGATCTCTGGGAAGCAAAGCAATAGAAGCAGAGGTGAGAAATACCATCCCAGTGAACTGTGGCAGCCGTTGGCCAGCTACCCAAATCAGAGTTTTTCTGTCCAGGTTTTAACTCCATCCTCGCAGCACAGCAGGCAGGTCAAAGCCTGCTTTGAAGCGAAACCCAGGCTGTAACCCATATGCCCAGGGCAGGCACAGGGCCAGGTTCACACCATGCATTAGCCCTGGCTCTCAGGGCTTGTGTGTGGACAGTCTGGGCCAAGGCTTTGGTGGAAGACTCACAGCTGCGTGGGAAGCTCTTCAGAAAAGGGGCCAGCAGTGCAAAGGCTGCCATGGAGCCAGGTGGCAAACGCTGGTGAGTGAACTGACCAGGACAAAAGTGGTCCAGCAGTGGTGGGCAGGAACCAGAATTGAGATCCTGCATGGAGACCCACTCCAGCCAAGCCTTGTGTTGCTCCCCCTGGATATGGATCGCTGCCAACACCAACCCACACTGGCATTGGGACAAACCCAGCAGTGGGCAGGACACTCAGAGCATCCAGTGCCAGCAAGAGCAGGGCTATGCTGCCCCTGTTGGGGCTTTGCAAACCAGGCCCATCACAGGGATATCCATGAGGGTATGAAAGTGCTGGGAGGGGGAAGGCAGAAAGGCAAAACTGCTAATGCACAGTCTCAATCCAGAAGTTCTGCAAGGTATCAATATCTTGGTTTGGGCTGGAAAATTAAAGCTGAAGAGCAAAGCATGGTATTTAGGCATGTATTAAAGAAAGAAATAGTAAATAGCAGGCAAGAATGTAGCCAGGAACAGGATGCTTTGCTATGAGAAATTACAAAGGCAGTTGAAGGCAGGAAAGAGCTGTGGGTCTGGATCTGAGTAGCAGAAGGAGAGGTGCAAAGCAAATCCAGGCTGAGCTGGCATGCTGACAAATATGTTTGTGCCCTTCAAATGCAACAAGATACAGTCAGGATCCTGTGCTGGTTTTCTTTGGGGAGCCTGGGGGTGGTGCTGGGGTGTGGGGGCTTGAGCTGGGGATGACTCTTCTGGACCTGTAAGGACTGAAAATAAACTGAGCAATGGGCTCAGTGTCAAGGACAGTCCTGGCCTAGCATCCCTGAGGCTCTGCCCTGGAAGGAATTTCCCCCCAGTGACGGAAATTGAAGCTATGGCTAAAATCTGACCTTCTTGTCATCAGCAGGGACTAGATGAAAGTAATTTCAAACTCAGCTGAGAAGCAGATCCATTGCCTAAAACTCTGTTTCCTTAAAGACAGTTGTTGGGATGTACTTGAGTATCCAACCTCTCCAGCCCCCAGCTGCTGCTCCATTCTCCCATGGACACATAAACCAGCCCTGAGGGTGTCTCAGACACCCCAGCACCTCTCAAATATCCTCAGGGGCCATATGAGTTTGACAAAACGTGGTTGTCAGAGTTGCTTAGAGGTGCTGGAGAGAGCTCATATGGACCAGATAACTCTATTATAGACCCCCAAACTTAGGGATTTATGCCTCAGTTCTGAGTCCAAACAGAGCTCCAGCTGGGGAATCTTTTTCCTGCTCATTGCTGAGCTGCAAGTTGTTTGGCCATAGCGGTGGCTGCTGGCAATTGGCTTTTACACAAACATAACACAAGGCTCTTAAGCAAAGCAAAATTCATATATGCAACGCTGATAAATCCTCATGAGACCAATGGAGCCAATGGGTCAGACAGGTCACATTTCCATACGGCACAAATCAGCTTTGCTACATCCAAATGAAGGCAATCACATCAATTTACTCCTGCTGGAGAAGTGGGCCCAAGAAACTTGATGGGAAAGCTGTTTCATCTGTCATGCCTTCACTTCAGAGAGCAGGTCGTGAGGCAGTTTACTGAGTGCAGTGCTCAGATGCAATAGGATAAGGCACTTCCATGCCTGGAAGAAACAGCAGTCTAGAGAGATTTTAATAATGACTGCCTTGCAGAAGGGTCGTAGTGCTGGGCATCAAATGTCCTCCTTCAGCCTGTGAAGAAGAGCTGCATTTAACCCTGGTGCACCACTTTTCCTGTTAAACCAGACTCCTAGGAAAGACTAATGCGGAAGAAGATGCCATCAAGGCAAGACGGTGGAAAGATAACCCATCAATTACCCAGCGGCTTGGGATATTCCTTCAAAGGCCCATTCAATTAGACATCTGATTTGCATGTCTTTCCCATTTGCTCTAGGTACTCATTAGGGGCATTTAAATACAACCCTGACTGCAGCCCCACAAAGCCTTG
The DNA here is from genome assembly GCA_018697195.1 of Certhia americana. Classification (NCBI taxonomy): domain Eukaryota; kingdom Metazoa; phylum Chordata; class Aves; order Passeriformes; family Certhiidae; genus Certhia; species Certhia americana. The sequence continues at coordinate 61,026,623 of CM031860.1, read as the reverse complement.
GGTGGATGCTTTTGAGAACCTCATTTTAGTTTATCAGAGTTGTCAGAAGTTGCAATTACTGTAGAGCAAGAAACAAAGTGCTTTATCACCCCTTTGAATCTGCTGGGATTAACACCCCTCTTGCAAAAATAAGTGTCTTTGCAGCCTTTAAAGATCCCAAAGATCAAGATCTCTTAAGCCTCATCAGAAGGACAGTCACAGTGGCCCCCAACACTGGGCTGATGTGTGGCTCAGCTCAACATTGCCCTTTTCCCATCTTTTTAGTAGATTTATGCCCAAGTAATTGGTTGCCATCCTGGTCCATGACACTCATATCACAGTTCAGACTAAGTCAAGACCAGCTGCTCTCCCTTCAGGAAGAGGCCAGGGCTGGTACTGGCTGCCCTTGGCTGCAGTATCTTGGGTTTTCAGCATGAGAGGGGACTGCCCTGCTGTCCCCACACAACAGGTCTGTCCTGTCTTTCCTCCCCGACCTTTGCTGCTTTGTCCAAGCCTTGTGCTCTCCATCCCAGTGTTTTGGGCTGAGCTGCTATTTCAACATCACCTGAGTTGAATTGGGATGGGAGTGACAAAGGACCCCCATCCAGCTGTGGCCAGGTGTTTGTCTGAGAGTTTGGATTCTCAGATAGGAAGCACAGCCCCACCAAACCTGGCCCATGGTTGGGACATCCACACTGTCCCTATCCCATGTGGGCACTGGTCTCTAACGAGCTCAAATCTACCTGAAAAGTGCTCAGGAGTCTATTTTAGTATAGGATGCAGAAACAAGTCTGCCTTACCCCAGAAAATCTGCCTAAAGTTTGCCCAAAATTTCAAAGATGGTTAGGAAAGGAGACCCTTGACTGCTGATAAATCCTTGAGGAAAACAGATTAAAAAAAAAAAAAAAACAAAACCAAAAAACCTAAAAATCACCCCTCCCTTTCTCCTCCCCCCGCTTTGGCAGAGCAACACACACAGACATGGTGTAGACACAGCTGCACCCGCACCAAGGGCTTTGGTCAGTGTAGTGTGGTATCGTGGGAGGCAGCACAGTGAACACGCTCCAGCAGGAGAAATCCTCACAGCTTTGGCCCAGTCTTGGTCAGTGTTTGTCTTGAGTTTGCATGGAGCCAGCCTCAAGGGTGACGAGGATTCCACATCCGTGTGTGTGCCAGGCCAGCAGACCTGGACCAGGCACACGGGTTGCACACAGCAGTACCCCGTCCCTGGGAGGGCATGATGGGTCCTGGGGGGACTACAAGAGAAAAACCAGGAGTGGCTCCCAAATGCCATCCAGCCTGGCCCCACCAAAACCTTTGTGCCTTTGTGCCTGTGCACCAGCACCCCAAATACAAGCAGACAGTGTTTTAAAAGAAGAAAACCATGTTAGCCTTATCCCAGCCTTTGATTTCTGCTTGGATGTTCTTGTACAAGGTATAAAGGTAGTGTCTCTAATGAGATTACATATTATAGTCAGTCAGGAGCTGTTAAAAGGCTGTTTCTAATGGGATTAAAATGTATAGCACCCAGTTATAGCCGTAATTGCATTACACCCCTAAGGAGAGCCTGTAGTGTAAACTGAAGGCAGGTCAGGGATGCAATGCACGATGCTTCACTTCAGTATCTCCTGAGCTGCTTCCCTGTTTTTCCTTTTTTCCCCTGTCTTGGATGAAGAACAAAGAGGGAGAAGATTTAGCAGAGTGTCAGGAAGTGACTGGAGGCTAATCCCTCTGCTGACACTCCCCAACACCAGGGGGAAGTAACTGAGATCAGCCAAATTGGCATATCAAAAGCCTTCTAATTATGTCACTGGTGGTTTAAGCCAATTCCTAACATTCTTATTCATGGAGTTTCCAGCACAAGAAAACCTTTCTTAATCTGAGCTGCTGTTGAGCAGAATTTAATGTCATGGATGGGTTTCTCTTTGTTGGTGCTGGGGATGCCAGGATGGCTCCCTACTCACAGAGAACAGCCTTGTGTGATGAGGACATGGCAGGGTATCTCCCTGTTCCTCCTGTGCTGCAAAATTTTGTGAGCATAGATTTATCTGAAAAATAAAGATTTATACATGAAAAATAAAATCCAGCCTCTCCTCCCCATACACTTGCACTTTGGTCATGGACAGTTGCAGTAAGTGCAGACTAGTTTTTCCAAGAAATGATGCTGACAGCAAAGACTCTGCTTCCCTGCGTGTCCACCCAAGGCTGTACAACACCACCCTCCATGTCACGAAATCCCACTGGGCATTCACCTTCTGGTGTTAAACCCAGCAGGGTCAACACTGAAGCAGCTTGTTCAGCTCCATCTCAAAATCTGGGTCTTAAAAATGCTCTTGAGTAACTCCCTATCCCAGGTTTTCATTCCTTTGCTGCCACCCCAGTGCTATCAACAGTGAGGGTCCGTGCTGGACTGCACGTGGAATGTGCCCACAGCCTTGGCAGTGAGGACGAGCCAAGGACCCAAGGCATCCTGGCAGCCAGTGTCTGTCCTACCTGTTTGGCCACACGCCTCCCTTTAAACAGGGACAGCCAGCTGTTTTGAAGGGTGTGAGTTTAAAGCAGTAATAATACTCGGTCCGTAGGTAGCACTTTTCATCTGCAGCTTCAAATCTCTTGACAAATATTGCTCGCAGTAGCAGAGATCTGAAAAGAACAAAGGAATTGGGTCTGTGCCCATCTTGCTCCTTTGTAATATGCAAAGAGGGCCAGAAATCAACTTTGTTCATGTTAGATTTTATTTTCTTTTCTAATGTATTACAAATGCAGATTTTCATTGCCCAAGAGAAAATTGTGCATCCATATCATGAAGCAGATACTGAACAGGTGACACTCAAGCAAACAGGGGAGTGATTTGTTCTCAAGCTACTTAAATCACCAGCTTTTGTACTTTTCTGTTGTTATTGTTGTTACAACTCAAGAGCCTGCAAAACACTTGGGAGCAAAGAGACTTCTGGTAAGAGCTTGGCACTGTCAGCACTCAGTGATGATGAGATGCTCCAGCCTTGGCTGAGATGTTGGACCTGCAGTGTCCAGCAGCTCCCGAGCCACACGTGGGCTGTGCAAGGTATCCAGCCAGGACACAGGGACACCAGGGCTTTGAAAAGCTTCAGTGCCCCTTGCCTTTGCAAGGCTGGGGTTTGAGTCCACATTTGAAAGTAGCTCACAGGCACTTCAAATTTATTTTTCTGGAAATCATCTTTTTTAATGATGTAGTAAAGCATCAGCTGGTGAAGAACCAGCACCCAGCCCTTCCAGCTCTTTGAATAGTATCTGCCCTCACTCAGCAGGCACTCCTGCCTGCAAGGCCACCCTCCATCACCCCTCTGAGGCTTATCCCTGAGAAACACCTCTCCCTGTCTCCAGCATCCCTGGCACCATGTGGGACCACCAGTGCAGCTGGGGAAGGGGGGATGATTCAAGCAACAACAGCCCGTTGGGCCCATGTGTGGCCAGCCAGGGTGCCCAGCAGACCCAGTGATGTGGGCACTCCCTGGGCCCCAAATGGGAAGGCAAAACTATCCCAACCTACACAAGGCAGGGTGAAAGTCTGGCACCCACCTGCTTGCTGCCCCACAGTGCTCAATCAAAGAGCTTGGTCCAGAGAACCGTGTGGAGCAGAGCATATCCTGAGGTGGCTCTTGGGCAGCATGGGAGTGACACTGGGGTGCTGGCCATCATCAGAGCATTTGGGCTAAGAGGGTCCCTGATAACCTTGGGCACTGGGAGAAGGGATGGAGTTGCAATGGTCCTGGGGAGACAGCAGGGAGGACAGAGATCTGAAGTCACCAGAGAGGTCGCCAGCCTGTGGACCTTGGCACAGGTTTTTAGCAGAAGACACTCTGGATCATGGCTCAGCCACATCTAAATTTTTTTCCAATTAACACCGTCTGTTTTTCTGACCCAAGAGCTTGAGATGGATATGGGCTAAATGAATAACATATTCCCTCTTTCATAACACAATTGGCAAGAGAACGGGTATAAGGTCCTGCCTGTCCCAAATCCCATCAGTGTTTCACTGCAGGGATGTTACATCCAGGAATAGGGCTGGTGACAGTGGGGACATGTGGAGCCCTTTCCCAAGCACCTTCTGGCTAATAGAGCAAGATAGGGGTGGTAGAGGGAAACAGGCTTCAGAAGCAGGATGCAGACACCTGAATGTTGAGCACTGAGCTGCACTGTCAGACTCATCCCTCCATCAGTCTGCCTGACCTCCAGGGTCAGCTGGCAGAGAGGCCACCCTGTTCCCACTCACAGTCCCTCACAAGCCTTCCCTCCTCAGTCAGGGCCCTGCACTACGGCTCAAGCAGAAGATGCTGGGAGCTGGGGATTCATTTCCATGCCTTTCCCCTGGGTAAGCTGGAGCAGAAAGGAGCTACACTGGCTCCCTTGAGATGCTGATGGGCAGAGCCAGGAGCCCGGCCAGGGGCTGCGTGCACCAAATGCAGAATCCATCCCCTACCCTGGGCTCTGTGTCTGACTCTCCTCCCCCAGTTACAGCATCACCTGCCTGTTTATACGGGAGATTTGAAAGCTGTTACCTCCAACTCTTTTTATACCTTGGTCTAATCTAGATACTGTTAATGATATTTACTTTCAAGACGCTCACCTTAGATTGGCTTTTCAACATCTAAATTAAGCGTTCCATCCCAGTCTTTGATATCATGACGGCACTTCAGCTACCTTTGATCATATCTACTAAGTATTCTCATTAGTAATCAACATTACTTACTTAAAATAAACACATGTTTTCTTGAAGCTTTGTGGTTAAGCTTAATCAGCCGCAAAAATTCCCCTTAAGACGGTTTGTATCATTCAAGGGCATTTGCGTCCATAACCCTAAACAACAACCGTAAATAGTTTTGTTTTCCCTGAGCTCTCCAAAATGCTGTCTGCCGAGATCTGACTTTCCAGTGAAAAGATTTGATATCTGTAACATCCCCCCCGACCAAACCGCTGTTCGATACTGCCATGTAAACTGAATCACAGGGAGAATTGCTGTTGGCAAACTCCATCTCTTCCAGCCCGGACCGCTGGCTTTGGCAGAGGGCAGGAAACGGCTCCTGTGGTGCTGGGCCTGACCCCTGACTTCCCAGCAGTGGTGAAACCACCCAAATCATGGCAGGAGATAACTGGTGGTGCTTTGGATGGGAGGCAGGTACCGCTGGCTTTGCACAGTGCCTGTGCCCTCAGACTGTGCCGTGGCGTTGAGACAATGCAGGCCCTTACAATAAAGGTCCCACCGACGTGCAGAAAATGGTGAGAGGCTTAAATGCTTTGGGTGGGGTGTGTGACTCAGCTGCTATTGCTGCACCCTGGGCACATAAACCCTGTCTGGCCCAGGGTCCTGCACTTCATGTTGCTAATGAGCAGCTTGTGTATGAGCAGCCCTGACTCACCCCTGCCTGCACTTGAGGAAGCTCCCAGGAAAGGCAAATAGCTTCCTCCCTTCTTCTCCCAGCTCTGAATGTGTTCCGTGTCCCCTTCCACCTCCTTTCTCTTGTTCCTACCTTGTTCCTCACCTCCTTCCTTGGGAACCCTATCCTAGTATCCCACATCTTGGGAGTGGCCCCAGCTCACCCAAATCCATTGCAGCCACTCATGGTGAGGGATGGCAGAGGAGGCAGCTATGGTGATGATGGGCTTCCACCATCCTTCCAGGATTTCTGCATCCCACCTGTCTCCAATGGAAAAGGAACACATTGCCTCCCTGCCTGACAGGCACAGAGGGATTAGGAACAAACGCCCTGCTGGAGTCTAAATCTTTCCTGCTGCTGATAACACTTCCTCTGGCTTCACCCAATCCCCATCACCCTATGATGTCAACTGGAGGCACCAGGTTTAAACAGCCACTGCTGTTCATTAAACCTAATTAGTCCTTAATGCCCTCTTAAATCCAGTTTTAAAAGGGGACCATTCAGCATGTCCAGGGCTGAGACAGCCCTGGCTGATGGCAAAGTTAAAGGGTCTGCAATCAAAAGGAGGAAGAGTGTTCACCAGGTAATTCAAGACAGAGGGATTTGCAGGCTCCTACCAGCTCTCACAGCACCAGCTCACACAGACTGGGCAGGAGGGTAGGCAGCATCCCTCACAGCTGGAAGAAACCCAAACCCATGGATTCCTCCATGGAGGAATCTCTGGTGTTTGGGATCACTTGTGTCTCCACTTAGATGCTATTTTCTGATGAGGGCAGGCACCATCAGCAAGGTGAGGAAGAGGAAAGTGTCTGAAGGCTTGGGCAGTCCAGGAATAGTATATCTAGTCTGAATCTCAGTAGCAATGTTTTTCCAAACAGAGGTATTTTTAGAAACATATTGAATCAATCTGTTGAATCAACACATCTTAGGGGCCATCCCTTGGCTGGGGAAAGGAGAGCATCTCCCCCTTCATCCAACTCATCTCCCATGCATGCAGGAGGTATGAACACAAACCAGGGCTGAGTGATTAGGGCTCTGATTCTGAAAGACTCAGTGGGGATGAAATCCTATTTATCCCATGCTCCAGTACCACTCAACACCACGTTTCCTGGCCACTCCATCCCCATCCCATCTCCTTTGTGAGGCTCAAGAGCTGGAAATGGGATATTCCCCAGCCTGGGCCTTTGCCTGAGCCACACAACCAACCTCCCGCCTTTAGGTCCAACTTTCTCTAGAAACCAGGCCCACGTCCAAATTAATTTTCTGTATGTGTTGTTGGAGTGATTAGATCTGCAAATCAACATAGCCACAAACTGAATAATGCACCAGCGCCGAGCGCTGTCGGGGCAAAGCCCCAAGTTCCTCATCAAGTTCAGTCCTGCAGAGCCTGTAACTAATGATTTTTCTCACTTGGCCCAGAGTCAGCGCTCTGTCTCACATGCACACACAAACATTGTACGTGTGCCTTGTTAGCATAGCAAGATCTGCAGAAAAAGGGAGGGAGGGAGAACAGAGCACTGGCCCTAGGACACTTGTGTGACACCTCACCCTCAGCTGAGCTGTTGAAACCAGGGGAAATGGCAGGATCATGGGACAAGCATCCCACTAGTCAGCTCCAGTCACGTTGTGCCACTTGCCCTTCTCCCTCACTGGGATGGTCTGCAGGTCTCTTTTTTGTTGTGTTATTGAGAGCTGGCCCAAAGCCCTCGGCTATCAATGAAAGCCAAGGATGAGGTCAGTGGTCTGGCGGGTCCCATGTCACCACACCCCTGGCCACATGGGCATGGATATAGAGGGCGTGGCAGCTCCCAGAAACTCTCCAAGTGTCACCTGTTTGGATTAAGAAGGAGAAAAATATAAGAGAACCAGCTACAAGATGTCTTCTATACACATAGGCTGGTCCCCAGAGTTTATTTGTTGGACCCTGCTAGTGTCCTCTCCTGAAACACTACGGTTTCTATCCACACTCATCCCTCTCCAAGCCACAGGCTTCACCTCAGCAGGTGGGCTCTCCCAGGGGGGCCCACAGCCTTTCAGTGCAGGGCTGTACCCCCATTTGGGGACCCACCAGGCATGCTGGTGGGACTCAGGGTTGCCCTGCAGTAGGGGAGGCAGCACACAGCTCTGGGCTCTCTGCCTTGCAGTCACCCTCTTACAGTGATGGATCTGCACCCATGAGCTCTCCTGCAGCCTGGTGAGAGGCAGTGATCTTAGACTAAAGGTAGGGAGGATGCTCATCTCCTAAGTCACCTTCTAGAACCCCCCTCTAACACCCTTTAGCCACCTAAAACATCTACTGTGACAGCAAGAGACAGGATGCCCCAGAGGCCCATCCTGCTCCATCTTTGGAGACGTGTCTAGGGCAGGTAGGCTGAGTTGCCCTAGGGGTATTTTTCTCCACTCTCTGCTGAAGGAGCCCAGAGCCAAGTGCGATCAGGGTGACATTTGCATCACTCGACAGTCAGTCTCTGCAGCACAGACTTGGAGCACAGCAAGTACCTCAGCTCCCTTTGTAGTCACCAAAGGCCCTCTGGAGGTAAAATTCACCCAGCTTGCTTGCAACTGCTTCAAGACAAGATGAACTGCACCCTCAGTTCCCCTGGCTGTGCAAATTAAATCTCCATCAACTATGAAAAGAACAGAGCAAGACCTGGGGCCTTTACCTGTCTGCATTCAGTGATACAGTTCCCACCCCTGGCGACTGAAGCTGGTCGAGATAAGGATTTGAATCAGTGGAGCCTAAGCCAGGGTAAATGAGGCCCCCATGGCTGGAACAAAGAGAAAGATCAGCAAAATAGGCTTCTGGGTGAGGAAATTTATCTGCCCTACAGAGATGTCCCTGCTTGGACAGGATTTGTGCTGGTGACAGCTCAGGGCAGAGAGGCCCCCAGTGGCAGATGCCAGCTCCCAGGACAGAGTGGGTACTTAGTCCCATCTAAAGCCACCCTTTGGGGTGAGTGGCACCCCCTGGTCCCTCAGCACTGCCATGCAGTGACACAGACCATCTCTGGCTTTAGCCTGACTAAACTGACCTACAACTGCACCTACCCAACACACCTCACTGGTGCCAGCCCAAGGGAGATGTGTTTGTCAGGACTATCATGACACTTGCTGGAAAAACACCTTTCTGAAAAAGGCTGGAAAAGGCCTGGTCTTCAGGCCTGACATCCCTGTGTTTCAGACACATGACATTTAATGTAAAGCAGAGCAGATAATCTTCCCTTCCAGCACTGAACAGGATGACTTTGTGCTCAGCTACAGCTGTAGCTGATTTCCAGTTGTATTACCTCTCCATTACCCTGTTCATTCAATTTCCCTATGATGAAGAAATTATGATTAAATTATCATTTTTCTGTGTTATTTATTCTTGGTTGCCTGTCAGGTGTGATAACCATAGCGGAGGTTATTTTTTATACTGCACATCCTAAACAGACTGGGACATCCTAATCTGACAACAGCAGGAGCAGCTGTAACTCAATCTTCTTTCAATGTAAATCAATCTTCTTTCCCCACCCCATGAGCTGGCTGCCATTGAAAAGGAGATCCTCGGTACTGCTATTTCTACTGTAACACTTCTAAACACACTTCTGCAATGTTCTTTCAAAGGGTACTGCCGTAGCATTAACCCTGAGAAGGAACTCACATGCTTAACCCAAAGCCATCTGTCCCCTGCTCTATCCATATATCCCTTTCCCCTTTCCTTGTCATCACGCAGTGGCTCATCCAGCTGAACACTAACCTGGCAAAGTCTGGTCCCAGCTGAGTCAAAAAGGTTGTTCCTACAAGGCTGGGATCTTGAGAGGCTACAAAGCTGACCCATGCACCCATACAATGTGCCAAGGTGCCAGGTGATGGGAGAGAAGCAGCACCACCCTGAGGTGGATATCCAGAGCTAGACCTTGCTCACACCAGAAAGGGAAAGGAGTCCTGCAGGTGTAGCTTGTACCAGCTTGCCAGGCTAAGATCAGTGTGAAAGAATGTACCCACAAGTACAGCTCCACGGGTTTACCTTGAGGCCTCTGCCATTCACAACATCGCCCCAGCTCAAGTCCCAGCCAGATGTTGCCACACACCAAAAGTTTTGGATGAAGTCACTCCAGGAGAGAAGCAGCCTAGAGGACTTTTGCTCCCTCCTGGTTGTGCCCTGCACACTCAGCCACAGGAGGGACACCCTGGGCAGAGACCATCCAACCCTTCCATGAGCATCCATCAGCCACCCTTCTGCTTTTCCTCTTTCCATACTTTCCTCTGGGAAGCAAAGCTGTAAAGATGACCAGACAGAAGCAGGACATCCAGGGGCCTGGGAAGGGCATGACTTGCACCCACTGCTCAGTTTAGGTGCCTTCATAGACCACAGGTCAAACCCCCATGTTTTGGGGTTTTACCCAAAATCCAAGCAGAAGTCTTCTACAGACAACTCCTTTCTGTAGGAGGCAGGGAGGGACAGTCACCCCTAGTGGTCCCCATCTCCTCTTGGGTGACATCTACAGCAGTGTGAAAGATGTGTCCACGAGGTCCCAGTGTGCAGCAGGACATGGCATGACGGGTGATCTACTTGGATCCTAATACAAGGGGTTTAGTGTGGGAGATGCTGCCCCGGGCCGGTCTCTGCCGCCCACTCGCCGAGCATCTCCCGGTACCCCACCGCGCAGCTTCTCCTCTCAATGCCTTTGCTCCGCAGACAGATCAAAAGGCATCCAACCCACTGATCGCTGGGGTTTGTGTCGAAAGGCTCCCTGATTACCTCACCATTAGCTGCGCCCATTAAACAAAATCCTAAAGGTTTTGCACAAAGCTGAGGTTTCAGATGAGAGGGCGAAGGAATGACTCAGTGCCTTTAAACGCCAAAGTCTTCTCCTCCGTCCTGTTTGTACAGCACCTAGCACGAGGGGTCCAGGTGCATGCCTAGGGCTCTGAAACACCGCCACAATTAACTAATAAGTGTAATAGCAGCTGTACTCCCACCAGCACGGTTTCGTTTTATTATTTAAATATTCAGTTGCGCTGGGTAGCACCTCTCGGAGATGAAGTTTAATTCGGTGAGGTGGAAAATGTCCCCCCGGCTGGCCACTGGCAGCCACTGCCGCAGCACAGGTATAGCTGGGGGCCACAGAAGAAGCCCTGGTGCTAGTGAAATCAAGGATGGGGCTAAAGACAGCAGCCCCAGGGTGCTGCGGTCCCGGAGTGCTGGGGGAAAGCTAGGCAAGGGGATTTTCAGCTGATATAAAAAGCTTCTAGGGCTGATCCAGGTGGAGGTGAGATCGCCCTTGGGACTCATCTGACTGAGACCCCCGGCTGTAGGTATCTCTCCAGCTGGCAGCATCTGCCGACATTGGTCACAGCAGTATCACCTGGAGTGGGGTGCAGGTGAAGGGGAGCAAGGAGGGCCACAAAAACTCTCTTCTCCTCCCTTTCCACCTGGAGAGTCAGCAACAAACACCGATTTCCAACCCTAAAAGAAGAGCCGATACAAAACGGGCAGTGCAATGGTTTGGCAGCGTGGCCTGAGGTTTGTGCTGGTCATCACTGAGTCACTCTCGGGCACCAAACCCGAGGGGAAGGCAACCTCCAGGAGGACAGGTCTCCATGGGGACCCTGTGAATTCCCTACCCGGCTCCCGGCACTGATGGGGCTCTGCAAAGCACCTTGCCCCGAGCCTGGAGCTTCCCCTGGTCCAGCGCAGGACTCAGAGTCGCGATGGGAAACAGCAGCTCCTCTCGCAGAAGAAATAGTGCCATCTGCTGACATTCCCCGCTCCGTTCCTCGAAAGCCGGGGCGGGAGCTGATCTCCCCTCTGTGATCGGCGTTTGGGGTCGTGCCAGCCTGAGAAAGCCCCGCACAGAGCCGTGCTGGTGGGACATGCCCGCAGGTGACCCGTGGGGCTGGGGCGTGCTGGCAGCCTGAGAGCCCCACGGACATCCAGGGTGGCCCTGTGGGTACCGGGAATGCAGACTCCAAGCACCTCTGGGAGAAGAGCTGGAGGGGAAGGTGCTGGACACTGCCACCCAGCAGGGTTTAATTAACCACTTATCCCCTTCACTGTAATTAATGAACACAGGCTGCTCTTCAAGGGACATCCCCCATCCCACCCTTAGTACAGCTTTTTCCACCCTAACCTGTGGTTCTACCACCTCTGATCCTGTGGGGTGCTGGACTTACTGGGACTCCCAGAGGAATTACAGGAAAACAGCCCTTGGCTGGTATGGAGAGTGCTGGGGGGGGTTTGTTTTCTTTTTAATGAACCAGAATTTTGGAATTTGTGAACCAGAATCACAACAACCTCAGCTCCCATACAAGTCCCTGGGAGGTAACTGCATTTAGCATGATGGCCCCTGCTTGAGTTCCAGGTCAGATATATGGAAGAAATTTTTTTTACAGGGAGAGTGGTGAGGCAGTGGCACAGGCTGCCCAGAGAGGTGGTGGATGTCCCATCCATGTAAATATTCAGGTCAGATTGGGCAGAAGTCTGAGCACCCTGTTCTAGTTGAAGATTCAGGAGAGTTTGGGCCAGATCACCTTTTGTCCTTTCCAACCCGGACTATTCTCTGGATCTATAATACATTTATATACATGATATGGATAGGATCTAAGTTACACCAGCACCATGGCAGCAGATGCCACTGGTCTCAGACACTGGCAAGGCAAAGGTCACTGCTCATGTCCAAAACTGTTGAAGAAACTCTTCCCTGGGAGCACCTTTTCCCACACAGGGAGACCCCCAGGTGGGAAGAATCCTGTGACAGGGAGATGGTCCCACCCTGCCACCTCCCCAGGAACACGTGAGCTACAAGGGACCAGGTGGAAATGACAACCTGGTGGAGCTCAGCCTGGGAATGGCCCATGGAAAGCAAAGCTGTGGATTTGCTGATTTTCCAAGCTGACCTACCAATAGCAAAACCATCAAAGCAAGAGACACATTCCTGAGGTCTGACCCAGCGTGGCAAAGTCAAGGAAAGATTCCCACTGAACTCAACAGCCACTGGACTGCAGCCACAACACTTACGTATAGCCAAGACCTATTTTATTATTATTCCCCCACGGTTTTAATCAAGACTTCATTCCACTGGAGCTCTGCCTCATCCTGCAACAAGGAAGTCAAATCTATCCTACAGAGTCATTTTAAGACAATAGATAACCAAATATATATAGTTAGACATATTATCGTGTATGCATAAATATAAAAAACACATATATATTTTATATACATACAAATAACCTCTTAAACTAGAGGCCAGCATAAAAAACAGAGTAAACAACTGTAATAATTTTAATTATGCAACATATTCTGCCTAACATATTTATTTTTAATGGCAGTCATTTTAATAGCTCTAAGGCCCTGAATTAGTCCAATATGTTCTTAACTATGTTCACTTTAAATACAAATGTTAATGACTTTTCCAGAGGGTCCAGTGCCCTAGATGAGCTTGCTTCACAGAGGTATATTCTCCTTAGCATGTTTACTTTTAATAACAGATTTAATGATGCACTTGGGGCCTAATAACCATGTTTAGTCACAAAGAGAAAAACCAGCTACAAAATACTTTCTCTAAAAACTAGGCTACAGGGGATTGCCGTGCTGTTTCAAAGCCACACCAGCCATCCTTTAATGTGCCTCTATGTGTTTTGGCTCTGCCTGCATCCAGGCTGGAGAGCCCAGCCATGGAGGAGCAGCCCTGATCGATTTTTGGAGCTGGTTTTGGGGTGACTCGGGGACCCTGTGCAGTAGCTGAGCTGTTCAGGGAAAGGACTACAGCCGAAGGTGGTCTCACCACCTCCCACCCCCAGTGCTCAGTGGTGGGTTTGGGGAGACACAGAGCAAGTTTCAAAGGAAAGTTCCTGGGCTCCAGCAGAGACGTCCTGGGGCTTTCACCGACGCTGCTGGCACAGACGTGCCAAAGGGAACGCGTTTGAAAAATCACACCCACCACCCATTAAAAAAAACACAACAAAACACCAAAAAGCACCACCAACAACTACAACCCCCCCCACCTCCTACATTTCGCTTTATGAGAGCTAGAAATACCACCAAATTAAAAGGCAGGCAGGTGACAGCTGCTCTATCTTTTCATGTCCAGATCAAGTCACTGCTGTGAGCCTGCAGCCCCACTCGTGTCAGCCCTCCTGGCTGGGACCCCCAGGGCACATCCAACCCAGCAGAGAGCTGATTCCAGCTCCCCATTCACCCAGCAGCGTGGCTGGCAGGGCTTCTCTCCCTGGCTGTGTCCAGACTTGTCCAAGACCAGAGTTTCGTCCAGGCCCGTGAAATCTCACATGCTGGGGGATGCTCGGAGCTGCCTCCATGACCTGCGGGCATAAGACCAGCCCAACCCATCCCTCTTCATTCAGATTGAAGGGTCAGCCCCCACAGGGGGTCACAGATGTCCCCAGGGTGCAGCAGGTCCTCTACAGCGTGTGCTGGCAGGGCTGGAGATACCCCAGGGGCAGCACACTTCATGAAGAAGCATTCTGAGGAATGCATCTTGGACCAAAAAAACTCATGGTTTGTCCTAAATATAACCATGGCAGACTTTGCCAGGCTTCAGCTCCACTTGCATGAAAAACACTTGCAAGGCTTGAACCAGCTCTGGTTTGTCTACCTTCTGCCCCAGGGCCTGAGCGAAAAGGGAGGGTGGAATCCAATAGCATGTTGTGCATAAAAAGATTATGCCAAAGATAACCTTATTGCTAATAATAACCCTGGAATCTATCCTGTGAATAGGCCCTATTGAATGCTTGAACACAGGCATTCCTCGGTTAGGTTTTTCTGCCTACAAGTATTTCACTTGAGTCTTTAAATACTAATCACAGAATTCAGACGAAGGGGTTTTTATCTTCAAAGTGCTGCAGAAAAAAAAAATTAAAATTAATTCATTAATCAAGCTTAATTAAAGGGTACAAAATATGCCTTTTTCCAGAGCAGGGAGCCAACCAACGCAGCGTGAAACCATCGTGGGGACTCCAAGCATCTTTCCCACCGCGAGCGTGATTTTCCCGGAGCGGCGCCCGGGCAGTAGCTGTGCTTGTTCCCAGCAGCTCTGCTCAAGCTGTCTTCCTGACATGTGTTAGGCTGTATGTCTGCCACGCAGGAAATAGGGTTTGAAGCTCACAGCCAGGAGCAAAAGCTGAGATTGAGGCTTTAATGAAGCTGGGATTGAGTGGCTAGGGTGGTTCAGTGAAGCAGTAAATGCAAACACATTATCACCTGAGAACTTGCTCCAATTTCACACCAATTAACTAGGAATGAGAGAGGAGGGCTGGGGCTGGCTGCAGAGATGGCTGATAATCCTGTGAATGGGCAGAAATGGCTCGAACGCAGACGCGCTTGTGCCAAAACGAGTTTGTTAGATAACGCCAGTCCCGGTAATTTTGTCTTGGGGAGGGAACATGTCATTACTAGAGCTGCTTTTATTAGCAAATATTAAAAACATTTGCCGAAATACGGTTGCCCGTGAGGGAAGCAGGGGTGGAAAAAGTAATAAAGCAATAGCTGATTATTTTATTCCTCTGCCAATATGTCATATCACAGGGGAAGGGAAAGGAAAAGGGGAGAGGGAGAAGAGGGATGGGATGTGAAGGATTATTGGGGCAAAGTCGGCAGCTCATGGAGGGGAATATCCCATCCTCGAGGAGCCCCTGAGGATGCTTAGTTCTGGATTTCAGGTGGGTTTGACTTCTAATCCACTGCCAGCAGATGTAGGTCTGAACAGGTCCCCAAAGCTCACCTTGGCAGCAGCGATGGGGCCCATCCCCGTCCCCTCCACCCAGGAGCCAGTTCACCTTCACTGCATTTTAATATTTGAGCTGTTCCAAATTATTTCCTTGCCATGATTATTTCCATTTTAGGAGTTTGGGTGGAAGAAAGGCAGCACTTTAGGGGAAATGCTATTAAATGGATTTCTATGGATTGAATGCTAAAACAAATCCTACCCTCGGTGTGCCAGGCCCCACATCACCCCTCCAGGTTTCAATGTCTGGGAGAAACCAGCCGGATCCTACAGATCCACACCAGCCATGAGACATCCTGCATCCAGGAGGCTGGACTGGAGCAAATTGTTGGATGTAGATGAAATCTTGTTTTCATTTTAGAAAGCATCAGTGATAAAAAGGTTACTGCAAATGCAAAGGCTAGAACCCCCTGCTGGGTTTCATGGTGACACAATGGGCTGGAGAAGATCTCAGGAGAAATCCTGTGTTGTGTAGTGAACCTTAGGGAAGGTCCTTTTCCCAAAAGGGTCCTCAGTACTTCCCCAGCTCTTCTGTCTTGAGGCAGCATCCAGGAAGTTGTGTTATTCCTGAGAGCTGCCTCCTGTCCTGCTCTCCAGCAGGGAGCTCCAACAAAATAATTGCAAGAAAGATGCAAACAGAGGAAAAGCAGTGACTGCAATCCTCTCACTCAATATTGAATTACTCCAGGCTACGGGAGGGACAGAGATATCTCCCTTTAAAATCAGGAAAGTTTTTTCTCTGGTGATGAAGGCTGGCTGGATAGCCAGCAAGGGACCAGGACAAACCATGTTGTACTAAAAAAATCCAAGTATGGTCCACCTCACTAAGAGCCAAGGAAAGTGCTGGGTCTGGCTGCTGCTCCTCCTCTCTAAGCAAGGTGGGTCCTGGATGCTCCCTGCCCCACCGTGAGCCTGATTTTCAGCATCCTGCTCACTTCAGGTCCTCATTCCATTCTGAACAGATGTGGGAAGGAGGAAAATGCAGCTTAAGTGAGCAAGGGTCAGTAACTGCTGAGCCAGGTGCTGGGGGATTCTTTCCCCAGGGCAGGCAGAGTGGGGGGCAGGGGGACACCTTGTTCCCGTTGTTCCAGCCATGGGAAGTGGGAATCTGTGGCCTTCCCTGCTTGTGGCATGCAAACCATTCTCCCAAGCAGGAAAAACACTTCCAAGTGGCAGATATCCCATTCCGTACACAACGGTGCTCCCAAGCCCCGGTGCAAATCCACAGGGCTCTTCCTGTCCGTGCTCTCCAGCCTGTAATTATCTTAAAGGCAACAATTAAAACTATTGAAACACATGTGATGGGTTTAGGGAGCATAGCTTGGCTAATCCCCACAAGCATCCCGGAGGAGCGGAAGCGAGGAGTTCCCAGGGTGCTGGTGCTTTGCTGGGCAGGTAGGGACCGAGTGGAGCTGCAGGGTGAGGAGGTGGCAGCAGCCTGGTCCCCAGCAGTGACCAGGCTAGGGGAGCTGCAGGAGGGTCCCCCTGCTCTTCACCTCACCTCGACCCTTCCCAAGGTCACACAGAAAGTCAGTGACAGAAAGACCTCATCCTCAAAACCTGTTCTTTAAGCTCTGATTGCAAATTTCAACACCAAAATATTTCATCTTCCTTTTCCCATGTCAGTCCAGGACTTAGCACAGTGAGTCCTGCTCCATTCCCTATGTCAGATACCAAAATAGAGCCAAGTTCAGGCACAGCCCCTTCTCCTCCTCCTGCTTCTTTTACTGCAGCATCACTTTGTTGTTTCACTTCATGAGCAAAAAGTTCTGCAAATACCTGTGATGCTCTGCTTGAGGAGTCCCAAGGCAAGAGCAATGAGATGAATGTGAGGAATTGCACAAAATATCACTGACCTGTGCTTATCACTTTTTAATTAATTTGTTTTTCAGGAATCATTAGTTTTGCTGTTTTTCTGAAAGCATCACCCTCCTGGAGCCACATTATATGTGATTTTCTGCTCTGCTTTCTTTAAGAATTGGTTTCTAACCTGCCCTAAAAGTGCTGAACCAGCTTTGGGAGCCTGAAAATGCAGGGAACTACAGAGCAAAAAAGAGAACACAAACTCTTTGTTCTCAGTATCTCGTGATCTTAAAAGTGCTCCGGGTGATCTCAGGGGTGTCAGGGCAAGGACAGAGGCACACAGGGCAGCTACTGGCTGCTCTCTTTTCCAGCCCTCTCCTTCTGCTTTTCATCTCCCCCATAATACTTTCTTTTTTTGTGATATGGTGTTTTAAATATTCCTAGAATTCGCAAATTTTTTACAATTTCTTCTTTTTCCCAAAACGGAAACATAATTCTAACCATTTGGACTAAAAGTGAGTAATTTTGCCTTTAAAATACCTTTTTTAATGCTCTTTTTTTTTTTTTTTCAGTTTCTGCTCAAAAGAAGCTCATGTTTGCCAAAAAGAAAAAATCTTTTGATTCAATTCAAACAAATTCAAACTCCTTTTTAATTAAGTATTTTATTTCTGAATGCTTACTTTCTTTTTTTTTCCCTCTGCTTTTTCCATCCCGTTTCTTCCCCTTTCTCATTTCTAAAATGCAAATAATTGAGAAAAAACTCCCTTCTGAGCCACTTCTGTTGCTGCTGCCACCCCAAAGATGGTCTCAGCGCCATGCTCCCCTCACCAGGGAAGGAATCTGCAGAGTGTCCCAGATCCCTTCTTGTGTTCCCAACTCCCTGTGGATACCCCTCCAGATGCATCAAAATCACAAGACAGACACAGCCATAGGGCAGAACGAGACAGAAAAAACCACAGCAGATCTAGACTTGGGTCAATAGGACCCCAAAAGGGCTGAGGTCGTTTTATGAACTGTGTGAGGAGTTATCAAGGTAGAGGTGTGAGGAGTTATCAAGGTAGAGGAGCATCACCCTGGGTGACCAAAGTGCTGCACTGCCCCAAGTCGAGGGACCCCTTGGAGGCAGTGCGTCTGTCTTATATTCTCTGTGTATTTACTGTACAAATTCTGCACATCTCAGGTTATAAATTACTCAAATACATAATTAAATGTTTCCATTCACAAAATAAAAAGATTTCTATGCAGCTGTTGAACAGAGAAACTTTTCTTTCATGGTCCTCCTCTGACCAAGGCATCTTCTGAGTGAGCTGCATCTTTCCTCACCACTACCTTAAGCTGCACAGCAGACAG
Organism: Certhia americana; assembly: GCA_018697195.1. NCBI lineage: Eukaryota > Metazoa > Chordata > Aves > Passeriformes > Certhiidae > Certhia > Certhia americana. The sequence goes on along the minus strand of CM031860.1, from coordinate 61,008,352 downwards.
CCACTGTCTTTCCATGTTATTTATTGATTATCACCAGCATTTTAGATAAGTGAAGCCCAGTTGCATTTAAGGGCAGAAAAAATTTGGGCTTAAGTGTCATTCAGTGTTGTGGGCAAACAGGAAATTTTATTTAGTGGTTGCTTTCCATCACGTGAGCATCTGACATTTTATTTGCATTTTTAGAGGGCTTTAGTCTATTTTAAGGCTTTAGTCTATTTTAAGATGGGAAAGGGAGAGGGCAGCAGAGCTGGTGGTAGCTCCAGATCCCCTGAGCAGCACTCAGCAATCCTGAGTTGGGAGATTAATACTGACCAGAGGAGCAGCACAGGGATGGGGATTTACAGCAGTGCCTGTTTTTTCACAGCAAGAGTGAAAAAAGCTGGGGAAAGCAAGAAACAAGTGAGAGGGATGGAATCCTATCTCTAGCTATTCAGATCAAAATGTTCATAAGGCAACAAGTTTCTTCTGGGCATGATGAATACATCAGAAGGATGTTCAGCAGCCTGTGTAGCCCAGAGATCAAATAAAGTGATCTCCTCTGCCTTTAAAATGTATGAAGCTGAAAGATCTTAGGGGCAAATAAACTTACTTTGATTGCAGGGCTGGGAAGTCACATTCCTTTAATTTCCTTGAGATGGTTGCCTTCCCTGTGAAGGACATGCACAGGGTGGTGAGTTTTCAATGAAAACTGGTTTTGCCTCATTTTCCACTTCTCTCCTGTTACAAGGAAAGAAGTGCTGAGCTCCAGAGGCCTACCTGCCTCTTCCTATGTAGACAGAAAGGGCTGGGTGTCTGTTTTTAATTACAGCCTGAAAGAACTGCATTTAAAAGACAACAGAAAGCTATTTAATTAATACTTATCATTAGCACACATAGGAATGCCTAGCAGCAAATTGCAACAACAAAGCAATTCCTTTTTACTTTTTTTTCCTTGCACTTTGGATAAATTAAAAAAAAGATAAGAGTAAACAAATGATTTGCACCATGTTTGAGATGACATTTTACAGAGAGTAGTGGGATAGTAGGCATCACCCTAGGAGAGCAGAGATGTCTAAGAGCAGCCTTCTCCAATTCCAGTTTTTCAATCTTCAGCTCTCTTGGCCAAGAAGCTTATCTTCATCCATCCATCTATCTATCTTTCTATCTCAGCATTTACACCAGGCTCATCCCCATGTCTGAGCGCCTACTTGTCTTCATACCTGTCCATAAATTACATGGGGCCCCCAGGGCATTATAAATAATAATTCAGCTCCCAAACCTTCAGAACACTGTTTTAAAGCATTGGCTTATAATTCACCTCTTTGTGGGTTCCTCCCAGCTCATAAATGGAGTAGAAGGACATGACAGCCCAGTCAGTGGAGTAATTGCCCAAAGATCAATTCCTTGTTCAGCCACAAGCTGGAAGATGGGGATGGACATTGTGACAAAGCCCAGGAGAAGCCTGGACTGCTCTGCTCATGGGAAAGAGCATCCTCATCCACAGTTCCTTTGAGGCTTTATATTCCTTTCAATTTTATCTTGGCCAGAGCAGCAGTCACCAGTCATCTCATGTCCCCCTCAGTGAACAGATCTCTTAATGGCACTGTGAATGATTGGAGTGCTGAACCACAGCATGGCTCTGCTAGTGGATGAAGTCCCCATGGTGACAAAGGCAGATGGCTTAGAGGGTACACCCCACATGCAATCCAACAGATCCCAAACCACACCAGGACAGGCACCCCAATCCCTTGTTGGACACAACAACTACAAGCGAGTTTGGCTCAGGAGAGCAAGTTGCTTTGCTACATGTGAGTTACTGAGTAGAAACTCCAGCAGAGCCATGACCCTATTCCTCTATCTCAAAACATGGCATCTCCATCCCAAGATACTACTTCCTCCTTGAGGTAGGAGGTGGGAACATGTCCCAGCCATGTCCCTCATTGGAGGAATACAGTGTCCCTATGGATTATAGTTATTGGTTTGCGGGCATCACTATCTCCTAGATCACATGTCAGATGCGTTTGGGATCAGGGACCTGAAACTGAATTTTTGCTGGAGAAAAACAAGAGCAGTTGATGTATGAGATTAATTACTTGATAAGCCTGTCCTGGGTTTGTGATCAGCTCTGGAAGGTGCAGGTCTAAAATATCATTATCCCTGGGGACAAGTGAAGCTGCCAAAGCCTGCAGCCACCCATCAGTATTGGGTGAGGAGGTAGCACTTTTTTTGTGACTTTCCTCCCTCCATTTTCCGTCTTTCCATCCAACCAGGCTGACCTTCCTTCTCAGCCAGAGACCCAAGGATGAGCGAGCAGATTCCCAAGCATCAGTTCTGGGGATAGAGTAGGAGCTCCCAGTGTGAGAGTGGCCATGGGTGCCACAGTCCCCAGGCAGGTGGTGGGACACAGCATGACCACAGGGCCAGGTTGCTTCCCACATCCCAGGCACCAGGTTGGCACGTGTGGCTGTGCATTGCCCTCTGTGGGAGCCTGTCTGTGCTTCTTCTGCCTTGGCTCCAGGCATGGAACAGGCTTTTCCTGCTGTTCTTCTGCTCCAGAGATCACAGAAAGAGTTTCCTAGTGTCCTGCCCCCAAAATAGTCTGATTTGGGCTGGGGGGACATAGCATCCTCACCCCATATGGGTATCCTCAGGGATGGTTGAGAATTAACCTCCTTTTCACCCTGCCATGAGGCTGGACCCTTTACTCATCCTACTGCTTGAGGGCATTGGGATGGGAGCATGGAATGTATTTGTCATGCTTTCTGCTTGCAAAACACACCAGAATTTTGGCAGGCTGCAAATCCAGCCCCACTCACCCCATCCTTCACAATGAGGGGTTGGGGTCTTGCCAGCCAGGTTTTCAACCTCTCACTTGGGTGCAGAACTGGGTGCAATTTTGGGCCTCTCTCCTCTCGCAGGGTGTCTTAAGCTATGATTAAGGGCTAAATTGCAACTGGGCACTGCAAGATTTGGGGAGGGAGCTGTTAAGGGCAATGGGGTCCAATGAACATAATATCTGCACCAATGAAAGGGGAAGCTGATGATAAGGGTCAAGTGGGATCAGGAAGTTTCATATTGCCACCCTCAGAAACGTCCTGCACTACCCCCAGTGCAAGGCCACCCTTTGGGGAAGGGTTACTTGTGAGATGAAGCTGTTGCTTAAGTAGGAGGATTTTACTGGTTTGATTCTTAAAGCAGGGTGAATGATGGCCTCATGAAACATCATTCCTGGGCCCCACCTCCCAGCTGCTCAATCCATGCAAGTAGAACTGTTAGCATCAAAAACATCCAAGTGCTGTGGTTTTTACATCATTCTTTGCTAAGCTGTTTCCCCCATCCCCATTAATTGGGATGGGGAAGCCTCAGCCCCCACCCTGGAGGAGGCACAGGTCCCTCCTCTCCTGCATGGTTTCGGTGGGATGGAAGGAGGTGGCACAAGGCCAGCTGTGCCAGAGGGAGCCAAGGAAAAGGCTGCCTGGGTGCCAGCAAGGCAGCTCACAGCCCAGGCCAAGCTTTCCACTCTTCCCGCACGTTCTGCAACATCCCAAGCTGAATCACTTCACAGAATTTACTTTTACCCTGTTAAATGCCACTAAACCTTCAAATTAATCCTCCCATTACAGGACTTCCTTTGATGTCAAAGGGGGAATTTTTTTTGATGGCAAAGGGGGATTTTTCCCCCCTGGTATAATTATTCCTATTTTTCTTCCCCCTTTTTTAGGCACAAGAGATTCCTGCCAGATGCATGACTTGTGGAGGCAGCTCCCACACAAGGTATTTATATATTTATACACATATGATGAGAACGTGGTATTGAAAGACCTGAAGTTTCAGGCAGAAGATAAAGGGAATTTCCCATTTCCTACTTGTTACAGTGGAAATTGCCTGGGAAGAGTCTGAAGCAGGACTAGGACCAAAAGCTGTGAGAGACAGCACTGGAAAACAGCTCTTTAAGATAAAATTGTCAGGGAAAACATCTGCTATTTAACACTATCACAGAGCAAGTTTCAATGCCTGGGAATGATCCCTGGCACTGCTTAAATTACAGGGACGGGTAAAGTGGATCCACTGCACTCGTGCATGTGTTTTCTATTGAGCATCTTGGGTGCTATTGGGATTGCTGAGCTGAACATCCCAGCAGAGACCAGAATCACTGGAAACACTGAAGAAGCAGGCAGCTGTGGGTAGTGCTAAGGCAGCTTTCTGTAACATCCAGTACTGATGGAACAGCCAGGCTAACTCAGAGTTACAATCAGTTTGTATGATTTATTAGGAAAAAGAGGATACAATTGCAGTGCTCTTTACTGAAAATGTTATGAAATTGTCCACGTAATTCAACAGGGAAGTACATTCTTGCTAATAAATCTTTGCATGGAGACTCCTAGTAGAAGACAGATTTTTCCTGGGAGTGGAGAATGAGGCCTGGGAGGCATTATCCAGCTGTGCCCAGTAGTCAGGTCTGTGTGACTACCTGCCCAGTGATCCCCCCCTGCTCTGGAGTGCAGACTGACCTGCCTGTGCCTCCCACTGCTGTGTCACAGCTTCAATCTGGCCCCGGAGCACCTGTGCCCAGTCCCATCCCCGCTCCAGGGGAGTGGACCTGGTCTCCATTGATGTCAGGGCAGTGATTTCAGGGGGGATCTGGGGAACCAAGCCAGCTTGGAGAAGAGCATCCTGAAATTTGGCTGCAGAGGCTGGAGCCAAGCAGCACCGGGGGATGCTGGAAAGGAAAGACAAGCAAAGAAAACTTATGGAGTAAGTGAGCTGGGAGCTGGAAATGCTGCAGGAGCAAGGGGACAGTGATGCTCCAGTCCCTATTGCTCCTCACCATGGCTCTCCCTACCTGTGTGGCTGTGAGTAGTGGTAGTGAGCAGCCACGGCAGAATGGGGGCACAGCAGGTACTGGTTCTCCTCCCAGCAGCGCCTCATGGCTCCCACAATGTCCTGGTCAGAGGCTGAGCATGATCCCAATGTCTCGGAGAGCTGTGGGGAAACAGGGAGGTTTGCACAGGGCACTACCACCCAATGCATTCCTGGCTGGGTTTGTGCCACAGGCACTCAGCAAAGATGGAAATAGGGAGGATGGAGGATGGATTCCCCCAGAGACTGCACTTAGGGGATGAGGCACTGCTGGAAAAAAAACACAGGGATGGAGTGTGGGCAAGAGGTTTCCATCCACAGGTGCAGCAAGTGTGGGTGGGCAGGAGCCAGGACTCAGCTCCTCACCTCTGCATTGCTATTTCCATGCTCTGAGGGAGTTTCTGAGGACTTGTAAAATCCACCTCAATCTAACAGCTCTTCTTGCTCTTAATAAAATTGTTTAGTATTTATCTTTCTGCAGCACAAGCAGGAGTGGGCACTGGACAAAGGCTGCTCTGTGAGGGAGAGCATACCAGAAACTGGACAGGAAAAGGCAGAATTTTGCACCTGGCCCTCTCACAACTCAAATCTTTGGTTTTCTCTTGTATCTCTCTCTGCTTTATGTTTGTGCTCCCCTTTGCTGTAACAGCAAGACTGAATTGCATCAAACTCAGCAGACCCACTTGAAAACACCCAATTTGTGCCAGCATCCACAGTACAACGTCTCAGTGCATGGCCAAGGATGGGCCAAAAAAAAAAAAAGGGGAGAGGGTTTAGTATCTCCATGCTCACACATTGTATAAAACTTCTGTTCTGGCCTCACATTTAAATTTTTGGTTACATACTCTCCACTATGATTTTTTTTATTCTGAAAATTATTTGGAAATACCTGGTAGCAATAATATTCTTACACACACACACAGGCACAGTGTTGTATGTGTGAGGAACTGACCTTTCTGTGCAAATCCTCTGGCAGCTTCAGTCTTTTTGAGATGTTGAATTGCTCCATCAGAGTTTTTATCAGGCAGCTGTCAGAGCCTGAGAGCAGCCAGAGGATCCTCTCCACATTGTAAGGCTCCTGGGATAACAAGGCAATAGGTGAGGATATTCAAACAGGGGGGGAAGCATCCCTGTGGATTCTCAGATGTCTCATTAGGGCTGAGGTCCTACCACTGTTTTTCTTGGTGGAAGCCAGGGTGGGCTTTTTTGTCTTCTCTTTGCTCACCTACATCCCAAGACAAGTCTTTGAGAACACAATGTCTTTTGAACCTCTGACCTGTCAGAGCAGTCTGACAGTAACCATCAGATTAAAACACAAAATGAAGGGATGACTGATGAATCAACAGAGTGACCACATCTGTACCATCACCATTAGGAGCCCAGGCTAATAACACACTGTGAATTGGAGAACCAGAAATATCCAGCTGTTTACTCGGTGTTGCAGATGCTGCTGTGAGTCATCCAGCTCCTGCGTGACTTAATGAGACACCCAGATCGCTGCAGGGCTGGCTGATAATCTCCATGAACTTATAGGGCACATATAAGGGCTCAACTGGCTTATATGGCTGTGTAGCAATCAGCATTGCAACACTGCACTAGAACTCTGTGCAAGACCATACAGGAGGGTCCCAAACGAATTTCTCTGCCCTGCCTCATTCCTGCACATTTACAAGCAACAAGAAATATTCATCCAGGTGGTTTGGCCAAGACAGACAGGACAAGGGGCACCAACTTGCAGAGTCCTCAGCTCACCTCCTGGGTTCAAGTGCTGGGTTTGGATAAACTCCTCATAACTTTCAGCAGCTGACAGTGCCTGTGACCTTTTGTCACTCCGTTCTGTCCTACCTTGTCAAGTCATCAGGACTTACTCAGCCTTTTGTGTCCTTATCTGGCTGCCTTTTGGCCCCAGTTGTGTTCTTCATCTCCCCACCATCGTCTCCCAGAGCCTCCAGCCTCTAATCTTCAGTCTAGTCTGGGTGTAGCCTGCCCTTTGCTCTAGGCTGTCCCCTGTTTTAGCTTGTCCTGAGAATATACAGGTCAGCGTGCCTGGACTTCCATGACCTGCTCCTGGAGGTGTCTCCAACACTGTGCTCCTGACACCCTTTCTCCTGTCTTTCTTTCTGCTGTTCCCACATCCTTCCCACATTCTTCCCACATTTCCTTTTCACCCTCCATTCCCACCAGCCTTATGGTTTCCATTACAGAACATTACATTATGTTGACACCAGTAAGTTGAACTGGGCCAGGGCACAGGTGCAAGTACCAGCCTTACCATCTAAGTAAGGCTTTTGCTTCTGTCCCACACCACCAGAACTCTCCAGGAGAATGTTGGGGCCCAGTTTGGAGACCAGTCATGCTGGGGACAAAGTTTTGGAGTGTGGCTATCAGCTGTGTGGTTATTCCTGACCTCAGGGACAGAGAACAACCCCTGCTAGGCTGCAAAGACACAGCATATACTGGGATTGTTGTGGGATTGCTCCTTACAAGGCTCATCCATACCAGACTTTCTGCTTCACCTTCAACTCTTCAGGCAGCATCTAACAAGAAAGATTTCTCTGTTTTACCTTAGTCTGCAGAAGCAGCAACCTAAAGTTGCACTCTCCATCTTTGAAGGTCTCCAATACCCAAATGGACAAAGCTATGAGCAATCCCACCTGACCTCAAGACTGAACCTGCTTTAAACAATTCCCAACCAGCGACCTCCTGAATTCCCCTCCAGAAGAAATGTTCTCTTTAGCTACAGAAATATTTGCACGGATACTTCAGATGTGAGCTGAACATGACGTCCCTTGCAGCCATGGAGAGAGGGATGTGCAGAGGGATTCATTCGTCTAGCTCCTCAGGAATCTCAGGAAATCTCCTTACCTGACTCTCTGCCCTCAAGATCCCAAAGTCTGGCACTTGCTGACCCGTGCTACCAAAGAGAGATGGGCTGAGAGAGGAGCCCAGTTACCCTTGGAGCTCTGAGGAGCCCCACAAGTTCCTGGCTCAGGAGGGAAGCCAAGCTGCAGAGCACAGCCTGGTGATAGGGGCATAGGGACTTAGTGACTACAAAGCATGGCAGTCCCTCCAGATTCCCAGGTCCTCCCAGTGCATTTGAACAGCTTTTGGAAAATCCAGGTAGCTTAAGGCCACAGAGATACAGCACCAAGGGTTTCCCACTTTGATCACTTGTTTGGAAGCAGATCCAATCCCTGGGGTTCCCAGGGTGGGAATGAAAGGGGAGGTATGTGCTTCCAGGTGTTTGGTTTGTGTGCCTCCATGACTTTTCTTTCCAAGGCCTTTCCCTGCCTGTTGGGACTTGTTTTGCTCTGAACAAGCTGCAGGCAGCCATGAACAAGGCATTTCTTCTTGACTTCTCTACCTTCTTCCAAAGTCTTCTTCTTTGTGGAGCTTTCCAGAAGCATTAACAAAATCCTTGAGACAGGATGGCATTTTTAGTTTTCTAGTTGTCTTATGGTGTGGAAATGTCCCTGTCTTTCTAAGCTTGCACAGAATGAAATCCTGGAAACCCAGCGCTCAACAATGAAGATCAGAAAGTCAAGCCATGAAAAGTGAGGGAGAAGGTGTTTGATCTATCTCATCTCAGCAATCTGTAGCAAAACTGGTCAATACGAGTGACACCTCCTAATGCATCATCGAGTGACAGAATTTTACAGGTAGAACTGAGTAAAAGATAAAAAACCCCCCCAGCAATATTTTCTATTTTTGTATTTTGGCCAGTTCACTACATACTTGGATATCCATGGCTGATGCTAACGTAGCCTTCACGCTCTCTGCCAGTGAGAAGTCTCCATGCTGAACAGTCCTGTGAATGATGTCATTGCTGTTCACCACAGTAATAAGTCGAACTGGGAGACCCATTTTCTGGGCAATACAGCCAGCTAGGGAAAAAAAAGAGAAAAAAATGCATGAGTGCTTGATGAAGAAACATTTGAAGGAGATTTAGCAAAGAGGTCATCATACAAATTGATTGAGCATCTAGTTCAGAAGCAGACACAAATGATGTTCCCTAGTGGACTCCGAGATATCTGACTTCAGTGGTTTGGTAGAGCACAGATTATAAAATCCAGGGATGCAATGCTCCACCTGCCATTGAAAACACACCCTCACTCATCTCCACTTGTGCTGGTGGATAGGAAGGAGAACCAAGCATTCAGGCAGCTTCCAAGGCAACTAGGAGAGATGAAAATTTTTGGCTTTTGCCTCTCTGATGGGCAGCCTGGAAGAGCAGTGAATACATAAAATCCTTTATTGCATTCATAAGACAGTTCTACTCCTATTTTGGGACTGAAGCAATCAAGGACTTTCATTTAGAAGGCCAGATTATGCAATTAAGAGTGGTTCTCCTGACCATGCAACACCATGCAAACCAGAGAGGACCAGGCAGGACTCCACACCTCTGTTAATGTCTCACTTAAGAAATCAGAGCCATGGCATTCTCCCTCTTTTCTGCATCAAACACATTCTGTCCTCTCCTAATGTGCCCATCCTCAAGATAGTTAGAGTCATCATCAAAGGGTGGTTTGGGTTTTTCTGCACCTTGCAAATCATCAGTGACACCTAAATTGAGTAATAACCGTACTTGAGTAATAAAATATAAGTGGTTCTGAAGAAATCCTACCAGAGAGTGGGTGTTTTAATAAATAGCAATACCCAGTATCTGCAAAGTGCTTTTGGTCCATAGATCACAGCATTCTCTCTCTCTCTTATCTAACCCATCTTTTTTTCCCTTTACCTGTGATATTTCCTCCTCCTCCCGTTGGCACAACAATTTCCACCACTGGCAGTGGGGTGGTATCCAAGGATGTGGCACACTGAAAGTAAGCATAGAAGTAATGAGCAATCTGCACCATAATCCTGGACCAATTGACGGAATTCAAGCTCATCAGGTTATGTTTTCCAGCAAAATCAACATCAGCAAACAGTTCCTTGATCGGCTCATCGATTTCATCACTGTTCCCATGAGCTGTTAAAAGGAGAAAGGAAAGATTAGATCTGCCAGCAGCAGTGCATCAGGCACGAGGCATTTCTGCTCAGAAATAGGGTTGGTCTCAAGCCCTGAGTTTTGCTGTGGCCAGGAGTGTCCTAAGCTGCCCATCTGCCCTGGGGGCTGTGTGAACCAGGGGCTGAATAGCACCCTGTGGATGTCAGGTGGTTTCTGCAGACACAGCACTCTGGGCTCTTGCTCCTACCAAATATAAACTGCCAGGAAGGCAAATGCTGCATCTCCCTTGTGAGATGCCAAGGTGAGACCTGGCTGAGCAGAGGAATCCATGGGAACTCAAGCAGCTCAAGCTGTGATGCCAATCCATGGGGATGGCATGGTGATAGGGGGTGGATCACCCACAAAGGCAAGAGGACAGGGGAAGGGGTAGCTCCAAATCCTTTTAGTGACAAAAAAGGGTGCTGAATTCAGTTCAACCAAACACCAACCACCTGCTGGGAGGCAGCTCTGATCTACAGCCAGGAGAAAAGGAAGACTTAAACTGCTTGGTTGTCAAATTGGGGATGTTGTCTCCTGTTAGCCAGATGTCTGGGTGTGGTGATAGCAACAACTCAGCTGGCTGCAGCTGCTAAAGCTGCAAATCCCACTGAGCAGCCCCCTCAGACTTTTAGGGTCAAGGTTTTGACACAGAAGGGCCATAAAGTGGGCAGTCCAAATGGCAGTGCCAACCAGCAAAGACATGGACGTTGTCCTCAATGACAGTGGTCATCTGAAGTTCCTGTATCTGGGTGCAGAAGCCCTTGGGCAGCAGAACAAAGATGTCCACGTTCTTCTGCCCTCTCACGCTCTCGATGGCCGAGCTCCCCGTGTCCCCTGAAGTCCCTGTTTCAAAGTGAGGAAGCACCAAGAGATGCAAAAAATTGCTGCGTCAATCAAATCTGCATCACTGCACTTTAAGAAAAAGATGCAGAGATGTTCCATGAGATGTTTTTGGCCAGAGCAGCCATGCAATATGAGGCAATACCATCCTGGGGCATCTTTGGGGAGGGCTGTAGGATGATGGCTCTCAGGGTAAAGGCCTGCCCAAGAACCTTACCTCCAAGGAGTCATACTCACCCACCAGAATATTGACATGCTTCTGTTTTTTCTCCAAGAAATACTGTAAAAACTGTCCTGTGCAGGACAAGGACAGGTCCTTAAACGCATATGTAACACCATGCCAGAGCTCCAAAATGTTCAGCCCATCTTTCAGTCTGGACAGATGCACAACATTCTTGTGTCTGAATCTGCTGAAGGCCCTGTCAATCAGCTCTAGAAGGAAAATGTTTAAATGGCCTGTTAAATTAGAGTGTTTTTCTGACCCATGGCTTCCTGCTTCTGTGTTCTGTGCTTCTGTGTTCTTCATGCTCCTGGCTATCTTTCTGCACAACCAAAAGCTCTCAGTTGCTGGTGCAATTACAGATATCCAACAAGTTATTTGTGGTTATTAGGAATGAACTAGCCCAGCTTCATGGTGTTTGATACCTCTGTGCTCAGTAATCCCAGGGAGAATCCCACACAATCAGAAAACTGTATCAAAATATAAAATACAGGAAACCAGAGTTTTATACCAACGTGCCACTGAGACAGAGGTTGCAGCTGCCCTCTGGTGGAAAGGATAGCTCATTAAAAAACATGTCAAAGCAATCGTGAAGCAGCAGAAAGCTCTGGAGGGAACCCCAGCAGTGAGCAGGGCCACAACACCAGCTTGCTGCTGTCACCAGAACCACTATTTATACGCAGGGGACACCTTTTCCAATACTGCCAGCAAGGTAACAGAGGAGAAGAGCCTACAGAAAGGAGCAGGCAATGGTGCAGCAGGCTTCTTCCTCTTGGGGTCTGTGAAGAGGATGGGGGAAAGGCAAGCAGGTGCATCTGAACTCCCCCAAATCCTTGTTCACATTCCTGCAAGCAGCTCCACACTCAGCTCACCGTTGAGCGCGTTCCGTGGGACCAGCTTGGCTGGGATGAAGAGGGAGCACAGCTCCTTCACCAGCTCAGGGTAGGAGAGGCTGCTCCACCTTTGCAGGGTGTCCCTGTCCAGCGAGGGGATGCGCTGGGGCATGAAGAGGCCCCCATCGGGTGCATAGCCAGAGAAAAGGGCTCCCTCGAAGTCCACGACCCTCGTGCCTCCCCGTGTGCTGATGTACTCCATGGCTGCTGGGGAGGCACCACAATCACTGCCAGCAACCCACAGCACCCCCACACCAGCAACAGGCCCTCATCCCAAAACAACTCCCTCCAAAACTTCCCATGTGGGCAGACAGAACTCCCCAGGGGAAAAAAACAAACACCTCCTCCCTCAGACAGCTGGAGCAGCCAGGGTCAGTGTAGGGCACCCAGCATTTCACAGGGGGTGGAAAGGCTGCCTGGCATTTGTGCCAAGGCTGGAGCCTCCTTGACCCCGCTTTCCCTCCATCCTGCCCAGGGAGACGCTTCCCACCTGAGGAAAAGCCCTGACAGCACAGAAGTGGCTGCAGAAGCACGTCATCTCCCTTTGTGGGCTGTTTGCAAAAGCTGGAGCTTTAAGTCAAAAAAAAAAAAAAAAAAAGAAAACCCCACAAAAATCCCCCAACCAACCCAACAAAGCCCCCCAAAACCAAAACCCGACTGTTTTTAGAGCAGGCTGATTTTGCTCAAAGGGGTTAAACTAAGGACAGGATTTGACGCAGCGTAGGAAGGGCTGAGCTAAATCCTCCGGATTGCCGCAGATGGCAGCGAGCGGCCGGCGCTGCTGGCAGAGCCTTTGTCCCCCGCTGGCTGTGCCCACCTCAGGGCCCTGGGCCAGCGCTGCAGCTGAAGCAGAAGCTTCCCCTCAGCACGGCGGGGAAGCGGCCGAACGAGCTGCGGCCACCGGCCCGGCCGCCCTTTGCACTGGTGCTCACGGAAAACCTGTCCCCGCTGCCGCCTGCCGATGCTCCCGGTGCCCGCAGCCGGCAGAGGCGGCCTGCAGCGAGCTTGGAAAGGGGAATATGTGGGAGAGACGGAGCTGAGCTGCTTCTGCTGGTGCCGGGAGTCGGGACAAGGGGCAGCGGGTGCGAGCTGCAGCTAGGGGGAAATCTGGTTAAATATTTGGAGAGAGATTTTAAACTGAAAGTTAGGATCTGCTGGTGTGGGAAACAACTTTCCTACACCAGACATCTGGTAGGACTATTTCTGCAGGATCTTTAGGTAGAGGCAGTAGTTAAATTTCAGACTCTGGACAGAGCAGAGGTGCTGCTCAAGGTTGAAAGGGCAGCTGTAGCAGAGCAGGAAGCAAGCAGAAGCTATTAAATAATATATCTGACTCAAACAGTGGGCCAGAGCAGAGCACACCTCTAGGAAATCAGCTAGGAAGGGAGCTACTTATCTATAATTATATAAATTACTAACCTGCATCTCCCCACCATCTCTGTGCTCAGTATTCCTTGACATTGCAAAGATGAAGCCTGAGCCACCCAAGCCTGCTGTGGCCCCACATTCCTGCCTGTACCTGTAGTCACCAGATCCTCTTGGCACACTGGCATGCAGTGTGGTGCTCACCCTCTAATGAAGGCCTGTCCCCATTCCAGATGTGGATCCAGGTCTTTTCAGAAGGTTCTGGATAAAACAGCGAGGCTGGACCTTGTTCTTCAGGGACTGGTCAGGTTTAAATCAATGGTGAAACCTCCATATTACTGTCCCTGGAGTCACTGGAAGCTCCCAGGTTTATTTGGATCCTGAGGGGAGTGATATCTCTAAAACAGAGTCTCAGCTCCTCAACATGCTCCAGCAGTAGCTGACACAAAAAACTGCAAGAAGTATCTCTGGACAAAACAGTGAAATATTAGAAATAAAGGAAATAGCAAAAATTAGACGATATGTGATTTGCCTCTTCTATTCTCCCCTTTCCCATGATTGTGTGCCAAAGCGAATTCAGGATTTTCCTTCCTTTCCCATGCAGAGGCATGTGGCAAACCCCTTCACTCTATTTGGTTCTTTTTTTCAGGGCCAGAATTAAAAGCACGAGAGTCAGAATTAATGTTCAGATTTCAGTGTTTATTGTTATCTTATATAAGTTACAACCTCACTGACCATGAGTGCTTCTGCATGCTAAGTTAACAGGGCAAAAATGAAGTACAGAGAGAAGCTTCAGGGTGCTTTTAAGCCTAAACTACCCAATTATAAGATGCCAACAAATTTATTTTAACTTTAAACCAAACAACCAGTCACCCATGTCCTGCACTGCAGATTTTCTTAACCAATCATACAAAATCACCTGAATTTGTGACAAAGAAAAAGAAGACTATGCCCTAAACTCTCCACCTTGTTACATATATATTATTTTAACCAGCCACCTTAAATTCTAAATTTCCCACCCTGTGATATAACACACTTCTATTCAACTACACACGCACAGACTCAATGCTATCAGTCAGTTTTGGAAGCCTTTTCCAGCGCCTCAGGTCAAATGCAGTATATCTTTGTGGATCATTTTCTGCCAGCACAGAAAGCCTGAAAATCTCTGTGTCCCGAGTTCCAATATCTCCCCCTCCTGTCTGAACCATGAGCACTGCTTTGACTGCTTTGTCAGATACACTGAAATAGACAAGGCACAAATACCATGATGATAATGATATCAAAACATACATGCGTATTTTCAAAAGTCCTCTACACAATGGAGCAAGGCTCAGCCAACCAAACAGCTCATCCAACCATGATCCTCCTTCAACTTTGAGTTTGTTGATACCTTCCTCCAATTGTTGAGTGCTCTGGTGTATTGGCACCGAACGGTCAGAGAGGCTCAAGCAACACATTCCTTCAAAACTTCTGCATCCCTGTCCATGCACTAACAAAATAAAATCAATTGCTGCTTTGTTCTGCAGAGCTGCGTGTCTCTCACTTTGAACATCTGTTAACAAATTGCTCAATGCGAGAGTTCTTATTTAGCCAACAGCCTAGTTGATGCAATTGTTTCAAGGCTGCTCCTGGAGCAGCTGGAGGCAGAAGGAGAGCTGCAGTAAACCTCCTCCCAAAATTCCAGGCCTTAAAGTTACCATTACAATCAGGTGTATATTGATCAACAAACCTCCTCTCTCTATGTTTGTTCTCTTTTATCATTTTTCTGTTAGGCATCAGCAACATAGGTCTCCCAATGCTGCATGGGCCATCTTTGAGGTTTGATGGAATGGCAGGCCAAACTCTGTCTCCACAAATGAAAAAGATTCCTTGTGGTAATTGCAAACGGTCATGGTTAGGTGCTGTGAACAAGACTGAGGTGAAATTGCACTAAGATGTCACATTTTTGTACAGACCATGATCTGGAGTGACATCTGTGATTTTGTTTTTATGTTGTCCTGACTCAGGAAAATCAAGTATTATTCAAAAATCCATTTTCACTGAGACAAAGATTTCCAATACTTGAGGTTCATAGGGTGTTTCAGGAAGGAATTTAGTCTAGACACCCCATTCCTCAGTGAGATTCCTAATGAATCGTGAAAGATCCGGAGAGGCATTTTTGGTGTTGGCAAATTGTCTACCAGTAAACTGACCAAGCAGGTTGAGAATGGCTTTTCTGGACTTGAGTAAGTCAAACAAGTGGTATCCAGGCCTGAGGCATTTGCCAAGGTCAAGCCAGACTTCGAAGCAGATGAGGGTGTGCCATCACATCACTGCACTGTCTTTCTATTGCTTGTGTAAGGCGATCTATGAAAGAGGTGAATGACTCAGATACTCCTTGCTTTACTTCTGTACAAACGCGCTCTAGACTTCCAGTAGGTTGAATTTGCAGAATTTCCTTTCGAGCTGCTTCTGTGATGTCTGAAATCGCTTCTCGAGGTAAATCAGCTTGAACTTCTCGCTTGTCATGAGGAGCAACACCGGCTATTTCTACGAGTGTGAGAGCTGCATTTGTACCTCTGGCATAAGCCTCTATTAACTTGGTGAGAGCTCTTCTCCATTTGACTTTCCATAGCACGTATTGAGAATCTGTTAAGATGATGGATGCTATGTATTTGCAGTCATAAGGCAGCAAATAGTTATGGAAGGTGCCCCTCAAAAGCTGTTTGAAATACGGAGAATCTATGCCACTGTCTTTGATCACCTGTCTCAAGTCTTTGATTATGTCATGCATTAAAGGGACCCATTTAGGATTTGCCTTTCTTTCACCATATCTGACTGGCATGGCTACTATCTGTGTTGTTGCCATGTCGAAATCACCCTGTTTCAATGCTTTTGTTCTAATTTCTGTCCAATCGGTATAATTGGATGCATCTCTTGAGGGGTTATTTGGATTATTACTTGGAATGACTCCTGGATTAGGAGAGAATCTGACTAATTCTCTAGTTATATTTTGTAAATTGCTTGTATTTTGTGGATTTATACCTTGTGAAGATGCTCCTTCTCCTGGATTTAAGGCTGTATTCCTGTCTCCTGCACCTGTGCAGAAATTCTGAGGCTGTATCTCCGATAGATAGATTTTAAGTAAGATTTTTTTAAAGATTTTTTTAAAGATTTTTTTTTTTGAGGGTGCAATAATGGAAGCCGCCACAGGAGGCGCTGCAGGCGGAGGTTGAACGTCTCGTTGGTCACAGAACGGCAGAAGCGCACAGGAGCCGTTAACGGGAGTGCAGTGGGCGCCATTTTGTTGTACAGCAGGCAGTGAAGGGGTTCCAACAGGTTGCGGAGAGGGAGAGGGTTTTTCCTGCACAAAAATCTCTTAGCTGCAGAAAAAAAATCCTGCAGAAATTCCCGCGGAAACGTGCTCTGGTATGTAAATTGCCCCAGGGAGATGCCAGCCGGAATTGCAGGAAAACCTGGATTAACCAGGGATTCAGGGTGTTTGGTGCTGCTCTGAGGGGTTCAGCCGGACTCTGAACACGCAGGCAGTCGAGGGAGGTTCTGAGCTGCTGCTGTTGGTAAGAGGGAGCCGCAGTAATCTGCAAAGAGGCGGTAGCCACTGATGTATTCGTGCCCTGAGTCTATCGGCAGTGATAACCCCCATTAACAAGGTCAGTGGTTAATACTGGGCTGCCGGGACTGCTGATGTGGCAGTCACAGGTAAGCACAGAACACAGCCTGGGACACAAACCAGGATGACAGTGCCTTTTTTTTTTTTTGGAGAGGTTTTTCCATACTCAACCTTATGATTTCCATGCACTTAAGAGCGGTGCTTCATTTAGGTGGCGCTCTGATCAACCTGATTTAGTGAAAGGTGTCCCTGCCCACATCGGGAGAGTTGGAACATGATGATCGTTAAGGTCCCTTCCACCCCAAACCATTCTGTGATTCCATGATTCATTCTATGATTCTTTAATATTATTTTGAATTTTAAGAAAAGGAGGGGAGAGCGTGCCTATGCTGCCCATCGAGACTCATCCACTGCAGTAACAGCTGAAGAGCTGGAAAATGTAATAGCTTCTAATTTACCTGGTCTTACTCATGCCTCCAAATTCCTGCTGGGATTTGCAGTCCTACTTTGGACCTTGCCCATTCCTGGGCAGTTAGTGATCTCTGGACTCATATGTCAGGAATCACCTGTATTTGCAAAATCACCTGTATTTACTATAGGTATAGCTAACACTGCTATCAGACTTTACCTTATTTATTTATTTTTAAATGCATAATTTTTCATCCCTCCAGGGGAATTTCCTCTGCCTCCCCACCTTCCAAAGGCATCCGAAAGCACGATGAGGACTGAGGAAGCAGAAAGACACGAATAACAGCAAAAATTCAATTTTTTGTCTGCACAGATCCCCCTGAAATTTCATGTCTCAGCCCCAAGCATTGCAGCACTCAAAGACAAGCACAGCAAAAGTCTCAGCTTCGTGTTTGCTGAGCAGCTTTTCCATCCTATCCAGCAAACTGGGTCCCTCTACCTGTCCCAAGCACGTAGGAGGGACATTGGGTCCGGGTCCCCGGCCCCTTTCCCGGCAGAGCATCCCCAGGAGCGCCGTGGACCAGCCGGAGCCACTGGTGAATCCCAAATCACTAGATGGCAGCAGTGTCCAGGCATCCTGGAGGAGATGCATCCCTTTCCCTGATCCCATCCAGCTTTTCCCACCCTCCCACAGGTCCCTCCACCCTTCTGGTTACGGACACTCTCCCAACCAAAGCTGGGAAACACCTGCAAAGTTTTGCAGCTGAGGAAAAGGAAGCATGGGCGGTGTCCTGCCTTGGGAGGAGTGGATACAAATCTGATGCAAGAGCTCATCAGGGTGGGAAGGACCTTCTTCATGTTCACCCATCTTCTCCCCCAAAGAATCCCATCCTGGGGTTTTATTACTTTCTTTTCACAAGATCACTCCTGTCTCCAGTGAGGCACTAAGAAAAGGGCACACAGAAAGGACCCAAGTTCTCATCCAGGTCCAGAAAGCAACAAATTTAATAAAAAAGCATCACATAATCCTGAGCAGCACAAAAATATCCCCATACCTCCCAGTCCTGTCTCTGCCCATAAGCTGTCTGGGGTCCAAAAACCACACACAAACAAGAGCTTTCAGACATAAAAGTGACCCAGACAATAGCAGGCAGTGACCAGGATATTTGGGATTTTGCAATGCCATTTACTACCCTGTACAGAGTACCTCCCAGTGGGAAGTGGCTGAGAAAAATTTTAAGAGCTTATCACTGGGGGTTGTTCATGTGTTCCCTGCCCTGTCACGTGCAGAAGTCTGAACATTCACAGAGAAAACAGAAGGATTCCAGGTAAAAACTGCAAGATTCTGGCCAGAAATCAAAGTATTTCAGTTCTGCCTTCTCAGAGGCATATCCACACCTTAGTCAGACTCATAACCTACACCACGAAAGGGGCTAAGGAAGTTTGCAGACTGTCTGCAGCTGCACAGCCAAATAGGAATTTAAAATCAGAATTATTTATTTGAGCCTCATGCCAAGGAGATATAAGACAGAAATGTATGACTGTAAATAAATTAAACTGTGCAAAGCTGCATCTTTGTTACAGCAGAGGTGACTCTTTCCCCCACTTTCTAAATCTGATCTAAATTGCCAGTATATCAGCTGAGGTGAGGCAGAACTTCCACATGGATCGCCTCCTCTCATCTGCAAATGTGCACATACAGACTTTTCTACCTCTGGTGATTTTGCAGGGCAAGGAGCTGCCAGCACATTGGCCCTTACCCCACGTGTGGGTGCAATGCTCATTCCTCAGAACAAAGTGCTTCACAACCAGGAGAAGGACATCTGTGTTGTGGTTTGGGCCTTGTAGGCCGAAGTGAAGGACCCACTCATAAGGGCAGAGCAGAAAGGGAGCTCAGGTGCAGTCCTGGTATCCCTGATGGGATACTGCAGAACCTGTTACCTGGAGAAGGTTGTGCAATCTGGTTCTACTGTGCTGAAGTTTACATTGTACCCCATGGGCACATTGTTATCAAAATCTGGAATCCCATAGCATGTGGGCTCTATGACTCCCCATTAGGGACTGGGCAAGGAAGATGCTTTATCAGCTTCCCCAGGTGACTTTGGGAAAGTCAGGCTCCATGATGTGGAGCAGAATGGAGAACAGAATATCTGTGCTCAGGGAGACACTTTGACTATAAAAACACGACAGGATCAAGTGGGACAAGGACAGGGGCAATCCTGGGCTTTATCCACAGCTCTGGTCTTGCTGGCACCATGGCTGTTCCCCACTGAGCACCTCTGTGGTCCTGAACCAGGTGAAAACTGCTGTCAGACTGCATGCAATTCTCTGCCCTCCTCACAAGTGTGTCCTGCCTCAGCACTCACCCTCTGGCTGGTGCATCACTCTTGGCTCACTGCTTTTCCCCAGCCAAGGAACTCTGTCTTCTAGGGAAAGTCTTAGGGATTATGGCTTGGACTTTCCTTCATTTTATATATAGATTGTAATTATATATTTGCCTCAGGGAGAGACAGGAACAGGCTCCCTCCCCAAGATGTTCTCCTTGACTAATCAACAGCAACCCTCTGTGAGGAGCACTGAGTGAGCCACTGTGCTTGATAAATCAGGATGAAGGGGAGCACAACTGGACAGGTGATTACTGGCCCACAGTGGCAGCCAGGTGTCCCTCCAGGACTGGAGTTCATCTGACCACCTGTGGGCACTGGGAGGCTGCTGCCCTTTCCATGCCAACATGCCAGTCTCCTGTACTTGCTCAGATGAAGGTTTCCTTATCCCCACTGTGTCTCAGGGGCTCTTCATGTGCCTGGGTCAGAGGGAGACATTTGCACTGCAGATGTGTGGTGGGGTCAGATGTACCATTGCTTAAATCTTCACTGGCTCTGCTTTGGGAGTCTCTTCTAGACCTTCCTCTCTCAAGGACGTTGACTGCTAATGGCTCCATTCCTTCCCAACTTTTTCTTTCCTTGCCCTGGAACAGGCTAGTTCCATAAACAATGAGCACCATTTTCAGTCCTTCACCCTGACTTCATGATGGCTTTGGGATAGAGGGCAGCCTCATCCCACTGAAGACCATGCTGGAAGTACAATACACATCCTCTGAGGGCATAAACAGAGGGGCCCTGTGCCTGGAGAGAGGCCACACTGCTAAACCACAGATGCTGGAAGCAAGAGAGTGGGAAGTGGGTGGCAGAGCCAGCAACTTTATTCCTACTCCAAGATTCCAGCAGCAAAGTCCAATTCTTCTGTAAGCTCTGCTCCCCAGATGATCATTGATAAGTAGAGCTATCAATCTCTAGTCCTGTCAGCAATAGAGCTGTCTTGACCTTGAAGAAACCATACCAACCCTTTGCTCCCTTTGGCACCTTTGGAATAAGATGACAAGGGCTGAGGGTTGCCCTTCTCTGAATATCAGCATCAATGGAAAGCTTTATCAAGCAGCAGCTCTCTGCACAAGCTACTGCTTTTGGCATTCTTATCAGGGCTCTGATACTGACATATCTAATCTAAACCTATGTGAAATGGCGCTTGCATGTCTGCAGCTTGGAAATTGCAGCTTGGAGGCAGGAATCTCAGCAGACTGCCAAGGCCATTTTAAAAAGAGAAAAATCTGGACGAAGTGCTGTATTTAATCTCAGTGCTGTCTTGGCAGGACAGCACAAAGAAAACCAAGAGGGATGGAGAGCTCACGGCAGCAGCAGCATCTTCTCCATCCCATCCAACCTTTCAAAGCAATGCAGCCATATCACCTGATGAAGAAACCTTTGTTCCTCAAGGTTCAAAATAATTATACCAGAGATGTGAAAACCTGGCAGCAGACCAAATTCCCAGGTTCAAGGGCAGCAGAAATAGAATTACCCAACAATACAATAGGTTGAGACAGAGGGGACCCCACCTGGGGATCTGTGACTGTCAAGCTTTTAAAGAAAAAGGGCTAGATTAGGGGTTTTGGCATGTTCAACTGGACCTGCACTAGAAAAATCCATGACTGAATCATCAAAGGTCCTGGCTTGTAGCATTTCACATTTGGGCCAAGAAAATCCTAGTGCAGAGCCCAGCCCCAGCTTCCCAAAGCACTGAGGTGCTGGGCTCACTGAAATGTGGGGAGTCATTGATGGGATAGATAAGAGAAACAAGTGAGGTGATAGGTGCATGAAGACATTCCAGACCTCCACAAGACTGCCAGGGATTCTACCCTGGGCTACAGGAAAGTGCCTCTCCCCATACACTGCTTTGACTATAAAGTCAACTTTATAGTTGAGAACTAAATAAAGAGTTTCAGTTTGAACTGGAGGAGGCAGAGAGATTTTTTTTTTTTTTTTCTGTAGAAGCCTTAAAGCTCAAAATCTGGACACTATGTCCAACTCATCAAGAAGAAGTGCAGGTAGGAGGGTGGTTTCCCAGACACTGAGCTAAAGTGAGAGCTGAGCCCAGGAATCCCAGGGAAGGGTCGAGGGGATGTCATAAAAGGATACAACTGCTCCACAGGCAGCTACAGAGGTGACAGAGCCAAAATCTTCTTGGTTATGGAAGATGTTTTAACGTGAGGCACCAGCCACAATTTGCAGTTTGTGAGGTTTGGGTTGAGCACCTCTCCTTCAAGAGGTGGGTCTTGGAGACCTGGGATGAGTGCCCAGGGAGACAGAGGAGGTGGAGTTTAAAATTTGGCCAAAACCGTGGCTGATGTGCTGGTGATATTCTTGCCTGAGAAGTTCTGTGTGTCCCTGTCCCTGATTCAGTTTCAAAAAGTAGAAATAAGATACTTCAGTCCTTTTTTTTCTAAGCTTCTAAGATCCTCTGCTTTATTTTCAAAGCTATTTAAAGACAGAAGCACCTGCTGGCTTCCCTCAAGATGTAGCTTCCTCAATAATTTTTGAAAATGATCCATGACTTTTCTCTTTATACAAACCAGATTCATGTTTTATGGTATAGATTTAATTTAATCAAATTACCAATTGATGTGGCCTCATGTTAATGGAAATCAGGTGCATTTTCTTGGCCCTGGAAAGTTAAAATGATGTCATATTTTAAAAGATGCCGTATTCTGTTGGGAAGATATACAAGTATTCTGAACTTTGCTGTTGAGATTAAGTTTATCTCACCTGCCATTTGCTCAGCAGGTCTGGCTAGATAATTAATACCTTGGCCAAATTTCATTCAATAAGCATTTCATTCAATACGAACTGCATTTCTTTGCTAAAGAAAATAAAAGAACATTGAGCCTAACAGAACACAAAGAGGTTTTATTTTTGTTCATTGATCAAAGATCAGTTGGTCATATTTTCAAATTTTCTAACAGTTATCCATCGTTCTCACTTAAGCAATAGCAAAACAGGAGCACAGATATGTTATAGCTATTCACAGTAAGCAAAAGAGGAGAGGATACCTACAGAAAACAATTTGGGTCCCAAATGGGGTGAATTCTCTCACGAGTTGTCCATTACTGTGAATGGAAAAATTTCTGCCCAGTTATCAAGAGAGTCCTGGACAATTATATTCCTCTTTTAACATTTGATGAGTGACATCCAGCCCTTAAGAGCTTCATCTCCATGGGCACTGTGGGCCTGAGAACTCTGCAGTTTTTTCAATCTCTCTCTCCATCATGTAAAGAGATGAGCCTGAATTGTCTGGAGGAACAGCCAGAGGTCCAGGGCATGAAAATGTGAGAGGCACACATGTGCTTCCAGGTGGCTCATTGCCAGAGAATTTTGTCTGATTGGAGGCAGGGATCTACCAGCTCAGGCTGTGGCCAGGACACAGCAAAAGAGGTCAGTCACCACGGTCCTCATGAAGAGGACACTGAAAAGGGACAGCACAGCCCCATGTGTCATCGGGCTTTTCACCTGGGGCAGGCATAAAAATGAAACACAGTTCCTAATGTGGCATCATTCCTGAGGGGATAAAATGGAAAAGAAACCAAAAAGCAGTTTGGAGAAATTGCTGAGCCAATCCAGCCCTCCATGAACGCTCTCTGAACCTGCCTGGCTCCCTCCATGGTGCATAGGGATGATGTCCCTACAGACTTTCACCCCATCACAACCAACTTCATCCACTGTCCATCCGACCCACCAAGGTTTTCCCTCTCGTGCTTCACCTGGCAGACACTGCCTGTATGAATTAACCAGAAACTGAGGCTCACTACTGCAGCATGGAGAGTGGGGCTGAGGTGGCAGCAGCAGGACAGATGGCAGCAGAGGCTTTGACAGCATCTCCAAACTGGAAGGAGATAGGTCTTTTTCATTCTTATACGTGATTTCACTTCAAAAAAATAGGACAAAGATGTGAGCTTACTTTGGGAGGGAGGAGGTATTAACTGAGGCAAGAAGCCAAGCCTGGGAGCCCAGACCCAGAGGATGGATGCTCAGATGCCATGAAGCAATCTGGGACACTCAGCCAAAGGGACAGGACTGGAAGAGGAGCCCAGCTCTGAGTCCTGTTTTGTAAGGAGGAACTGGGCTCAGCTTGGAGGTTGCTGCTGGCCCTTCTTGTGATGTGGCTCTTGGGAGAGTTGCAGCTCCAAGGCTGGAATGCTTCTTCAGTATATGAGTGGCTGTGGCTCCTATGGGAAAATAGATGAAAGCAGTTTGGTAGACCACTAATGACACCAGCTCTCTATGCACACAGGACCATAGAGGTGGAGCCTGATTCAAACTGCATTCTTCAGGTGGGCCAGTGCAAGGCCAGGAATTGATCTGAAGTATTTTTCTTAGAGAACAGAGTTGGGTTTTCATTACTGCTGCATCTGGGTTACACCAAGCCCCACCAGCACAGGTCTGTGAGTGAATCAGTCCCAGCCAGTGTGCAGCCACTGTTCTGCCAATGCTAAAGACCCACCATGCACATACCAGTGAGCAGAAACCCCCCCAGTGCCAGCTCCAGGGGACACACAGTCACCACATTCTCCTCCTCCAGATACGTGCTTCTAGACTGCAAAATCATTAGATGATTTGGCTCATTCCTCTGATAATGAGCCTCTTTGCACAATTATTATTTTTTTTAATCATTTGTTTATGGATGCCACATTGCGACCTCCATAAAAAGTGGTTTATGGGGTTTTCCCTGCCCCCACGTTGTAAATTGTGGTCTGTAACGTGTAGAGCAATTTATTGCTGATCATTGCCCAATTTTACGTTAATGTTTGAACATGCCCATAAACCAATTACATCATCTCACCTCTGGCCAACTTTTAAGGCAGAAGGATGATATAAAGCCAAGCTCTGCTTACCAGCAAGGCACCTTCTCTTTCGTTAGGAGCACAGAGAGCCTTTCCACCATGAGCTTCGCTGGAAAATACGAGCTCCAGTACCAGGAAAACTTTGAGCCCTTTATGAAAGCCCTTGGTAAGTGCCTGCATTGCTATGTGTTGCTTTATCTCTCAGATCCCACTGGTTTTTGGGAGCCTACTGTGCTGATGTGCTGATGATGTAGATTGAGATGTAAATTAAGAAATCTCTGAGATTTCATATTTCTGTCTGTCACCTTGTAATTATTTGGAGTCTAAATGTATTTGTGTGGAGATGTGAGTTCAAAATAGAAGAGAAAGCATCTCTCTATCTCAGGCTGGGGGTTCAAGAGATGATGGGTGAAGTTTTATGGCTTGCAGGAAGTCAGTCCTGGCAGATTCTGCACCTACTGGCCAGTGTGGCTGAGTGCTGCTCACACGTGATAAGCCAGCAGGACCTTGGTGGTTTAGGGGCACTGCAGATCTGCTCCATCAGGCTGTGAAATTTGAGGGCAAGCAGGACATAGCTCAGCCACTGTGCTGTGATGCTGCAAAGCTTCACATCCCACTGTTCATCAGAAAAATAGTTGATGTTGTTTAAATGCTAAATGATGAATGTGTCTGATAGATTTCCACTTGTGTCTTTGAAAGAGAATGTGGTCCTGCAGGGATCCAGGGGGGCTTCTGCACAGTTATGTGCCAGAAGGGCTCTACCTGTCTGACCACCTTCAGGCTTTGGGAGAAGATTTTATAAGCTGATTCTGAGAAACCCTGTATCTCATAAAAAACCCACTTCATTCCTTTATTCTGTCTTGATTTAGTCCATTTTTCCTTGCCTGTCAGTGAAGAAAGGAAGGCATGATTTATTCTTAGACAGGGCATTGATGTTTGTGCTCCCAGTCAGGTCAGCAGGACATGGGACATGTCTAGTTCCCACACAAAATTCAGGATGACAGTATTAATCTTCCTCCCCAGCAGACTCAGGGACAGATGGCTCTTGGGGAAGTACCATCATTGAAAGGTTTTTCCACACTGGAATAGAAATTTTCCTTACTGTTGGACCCCAAATCCTGCTACGTTGATTTGTTCAGTGTCAGCAATCTGCCCACAGATGGCTCCACCGTTCGCTCAGTGTCTCTTGTTCCTGGGCAGGGCTCCCTGACGACGAGATCCAGAAGGGCAAGGACCTCAAGAGCATCTCAGAAATTGAGCAGGATGGGAAGAAGTTCAAGGTTACTGTGACTACTGGCTCCAAAGTGGTGAAAAACGAGTTCACCATTGGGGAGGAGAGTGAGGTAGTGATGCTGAATGGAGAGAAAGCAAAGGTGAGTGAGCAGCCCCTCCTCTGCCAGGGCCATGAGGGCTCAGGGACAGTAAATTTCCATTCCAGCCATTCCCTCTGCATATGAGCAAAGGGACTGACCATACCACGGATATTGATTAATGTACTGCACTTCCTGCAGAAGAAGCCTTCCATTTCTGAATCGATTTTAATAGTCACTTTGGAAAACATTAGAATCCAGTGTTTTAATATCCCATTTGGAAAAGGGGGATAAAGATGCTTTGGTAAATTTTTTTTGACAGGAAGAGTTCTGAAAGATTTGAGTTGGAAAAGACATGACTTCGTGTAATGTTGCAACACAAAACATACCTCTGCCTTAATTTTGTTGACTCAAAGGTAGTGCAGGAAAATCAGACAATGAATTATAAACCAATAAATCTCTCTTTCTACATCCCAGTAGCTGTTAGCTTCTCTGCTAGCCCTTCCCACTGCTTCAGGTTACCCTGGGTGAGATGATTTGGCAAGGTGAGGAGTTACCACCCTTGACCTTGGGCTAGTTCCCATTCCTGGACATTAGTTTCCAGTGGTTCATAAAATGTCAAGGCAACACCACTGGGAAATACTTCCTCTCATCTCTGCCTCAGGAGAAAATGAAATTGCAGGGACTTTTGAAAGCAGGAGGGATGATCACCAAAGAAGTGCCCTGTGAATGGGGATCTGAGAGCTGTACCAGCTGTGTCATGATTTCCAGCATCACTGCACTCCCTTTGTCATAACCAGAGGGAAACAGTTATAAGAAGTTCTAACCTCTCTACATCAGCAGCTCAAGGGCAAATGAACACATCTTATAGCTGGGCAAGACAGAAAAACAGAAATGAGCTCTCCTGTCTTACTTATTTGATTAATTTCATTGATCAGTGACAGCTGCCCTGGGGGTGCTGGTACTGTCTGTAGTGTTTTTAGATGTGCAGCTCAGGTTACTCTGCAGTCCCCTCCTGCTTCAGCAGGGAAAGGACAAAATGCAGGGGTCAAGGTAGTCTCCAGCAATAACATGACTGCTTCTGTCTTCCACAGGTTGTTGTGCAGATGGAGGGTAACAACAAACTGGTCACAGAGGTGAAAGGGATGAAATCTGTCACAGAGCTCAATGGAGACACCATCACCTACGTAAGTGTAGAAGGGCAATGGCTGGAGTAACAGAGCTGCCTTCAGGCCCTAGGGAGCAACAGAGGCACTGGGAGAAGCTGGAGCAGAGCAAGTGCTTGCACTCAGGCTCTGAAGCCAGGAACTGAAGGCAGTTTCTCATTAGAGTATGACCAAGAAAGTACTTTTTAAGACCCAGTTTAGGCACAGCTGATCAAAGTTTTAGGTAATGAGGGCATGTTCTCACCCACCCAGAGGAACAGGTATGTGCCAGGGCTTGGCACTCTTAGAGAAGAAAGGTGAGGCAAACTGATCCCAGCTGAGGGATGCCAGCTTATCCCTACCTGCTTTGGGGTATTTAGGAAGAAATCCAAGGCTTTAAAAATTCAGTTTATAAGAGAAAGACTGGGGACCAGTCCTGTTTTGATTTGCAAGACCAGATCCAAAGTACAGTTTGGAGCTAAATACCATGATGATCCTTATGTGTGCCTTCCAACTTGAGGTATTCAACAATTCTACAAATTCAAAAAAAGCTAATACTTTCCATTTCTTTTTCAGACAATGACCATGGGTGACCTCACCTTCAAGAGAGTCAGCAAGAGAATCTAGAAATCTTACACATGCCAGTAGTTTACCATTCAAAATGTGCCCATTAAAATAAAATTTTTATTGAATCCTCTTCACTGTCATCAACCTCTTCATTGCTACTATAAATAGACACAAGCCTCCAAAGCCCATGAAAGCAATGGTAGAAATTGGGCAACAAACTGAGCTGAGGGTGTGCTGATGTTGGGGAATGGAGTTGAGACAGGGCACAGGCTCAGTGCCACCAAGTGTCACATGCTGATGAGTATTCTCCCAGCCCTTTCCTGGGGACAGGTTCCAGCATCCTGCTGGGGACGGCCCAGTGGGTCCTGCACCCATGGCTGATCTGAGCTGGGGAGTACTGGGCAGGAAAAAGGCTCTATTCCCTTTCCTTACAGACATGGCCAAAGTGATCAGAGTGATCAGCAGGGCCAAAGAATTTGGGGTAGTTTAGGCTTTTAGGTACTTCCTGTTTTGAAAGCTGCCTTGGGAAAGAAACTAGCACAGGCTCCCAGCTGCTGTCTTCATCCTCACACCTCTGCAGTAGGATCCAGCCCTAAGGCTCTGCCCACCCCATTCCCATTTCCTCCCCACCCCTTCCCACCAGCAGGAAGTCACAACTGCCTTCAGGCATCCAGTTATCTTCGGGTGTGTTTCACCCGAAGTTGCACCTGATAAATTGGGTTGAACTGGAATTAAACACTTCTTCCATGGTGAAATTCAGGTTTTCTCTCCTGGCAGGAGATGGGCTGGTTGTTCACAGTGTAGACAGAGGGAGCACCAAAGTAATCTCCTGTACTCTTGCATTGCACCTCAGGCCAAACAGAGATGTGGTTCTCTGCTGCACACAGGAAAGGAAACTTTTCCCTCTCACCTGCCTTTTCCAAGGCTGGAGCCAGGGCTCCTCTCTGCCCAGGAGAGGTTTTCATATTACGGACCAACATTGATCCTCCTGCCAAGAACTGAACCAATATGGATTGTCACACAGGGCAGCAGAGGCACCTCACAGACAAATGGAAGGGCTTAGCTAAACAGTGCCTAAAAAGCAGATGCTGGTCTTGTGAACTCAGATCTGGAGAAATGTCAGCAAATCACTGAGAAATGTCAAAAATGAAAAGACCTGGTTTTGTATTCTTGCTATTGGGCTGAGGAGCAGGTAGGGGATTCTTGAATAAATCTTTTCCTCTCTTGGCTGCCACTGAAAGTCTGCAGGAAATCAGTTGGATTTTGAGACATATGGGAAGACAACAAATACTTATTTTTAATGTAAAAATCCAACTTTAGCCATTAGATTTCTTCTTACCTCTGCTGGCAGTCCACTGGCAGCTGATACATGGACTATCCCTTTTTTCCTCAGCGCAAAATTGATTAAACACCTGAGTTAAAAGGCAGGTGTTTTAAGGCATCACAGCCCCCATCTCACCCTAAAGATGAGCAAGGGTGGATTCCTCTCCCTGGAAACAGCTTGTCCAGTTAGAACAATCCAAACAGCCAGTGCACCAAACTATAGCAACTGGCTTCTGGCATGGCCCCATGTCCATCACTGCAGACATTTTCTGATTTGTAGCTATGGAATAATTTATCTCAATTAACTTATCTTGATGTAGGGGTTCCAGTTAGTCTCACTTGCAAATGGCCCACAGTTTGATGTTGCAGCTGGCACAGGTCATTTCCAGAAGTTTTTCATCAGAAAAATATCATTTAACACAAAACACCCATTGTGGGTCTTGTTCAGTTTGCATTCATTCCCCACAGGTGTACATAGCACTTCTTGCAACTGGCTTCCCATTTCTATCATTCCATGGACACCACTGGAAAGAAATTATGTCATCCCAAGGAAGTGGTAGAACCCCTAAAGAAAAATCAATCAAAATTTATCAAATTAATTCAGAATCAGGACATGTGTAGAGAGAAACAGGCTTCCAATAAAAACGTAAATAATTTTATAATAGGGTATTTTGCTTTGATTATTTAATGCCTTAGTGATAGAAAAAGGGATCTGCCAGGACCTCTTCTGCTTTAAGCCCTCAGAAGAGTTTTCAGGATGCACTCCCAGCAGGTCCATGCTGTCAGGCTTGTGCCACTGGAAACCATCCTTGTGGATACATCACGTTGCTGTATCACATTCCCAATGTGATACATTCATGCCAACAGTGCCACAGGTGATGTTACCCTGCAAGCACAGATTGGTGTCAAGCTCCAGGTTTATTCCTTTTTGTGGAAGAGGCTTGGGGCATTCTCATTGCTGGGTTCAGGCATGACTTGGATCTTCTGGTTCTTGAGGGCAGCTTCCCTCATCTTGTGGTACATGAACTCGTTCTGCTGGAACATGCGCAGCTCCATCTCCGTCTGGACACGCATGACCTGAGGGACAGTGCAGGTTACAAACCCTGTGACACAGGGGACCTCGAAGCAAAAGAATCAAATGCTGCCAAAATCAGGCACTGTCCCCAGGGATATCCTAGGCCATGCAGGGACTGAGGTACCTTGCTCTCAGTGTCCCACCAGCAGGAGCAAAGCTGACTGGACACAGATATTCTGCTCCTTTCTCACTCTCATTTGCCTGTGTACTGAAGAAGGCATCAGCCTTTCCCTCATCCAGCTTTTCCACAGGCTACTGGGAAGCCTCATGCTCCCAAAATTGATTCAGGACCTAGAGGTGATGCTGTGCAGAGCCAGGAAATGAGAATGAGTGCATTTCCCATCCACACACTGGGCCAGGCCCTTGGGGTGGCCATCACCAGGGTGGGGGTCACCTCAGGTGGGAGAAGAGGGTTGCTCAGTCCCTCAGTTGCACCCTTTACACCCCAGGATTCATCATCAGCAGTCATTCCTACTGCTGCATTATAGAAGAGTATCAGCAAGGATTCTACGATAGATTTTTATACCTGTCTGTGAGTTTATTCAACCCTTTGTTTAGGAGCACAGAGATAAACATGTGCCATATAGCTACTATTTTCTTCCTAAAATATGAAGGGAAACACAAAAATGGAAGTGCTGTCTCATCCTTTGCTACACATATGGAAACAGTCAACAGGTTGGCTTTAGGTAGTAGATATTAATTTTTTCTGAAGACAAAATTGCACCAATAAAGGTTATAGCTCTGCTGTATGAGATTCAATAAAGAATTTCATCTGGTATCCTATAATTTTTTGGGGGTAATAAAGGAGAATGCTATAAAGCAAACAGGTCACATGAGTGAATTAGGGGCTAAAGAAATGATAGATCCCCAGCTGCATTACAACCCCAGCTGTAAGTAACTCCTCACATCTGAGCAGATGTAATTCCCACTCTTGACTCTAAGCTAGGAAATGTACCTATCAATCATCTGAGGAAAAAAAATGAACTGCTGCTGAGAAGGAGTGGGGAGTGGTAAATAAAGAAGAATGGACACCAATAAAGAAAATCAGGTAGCAAACTGGGTACATCCACCACGTGTAATTTGCAATACTTAAATTGCAATGTCATCCATCTGAGGGCAGTGAAATCAGCCTGTCAGGGGGCTCTGCCTTTTGGCACAGCAATTTCAAAGAACGTTCAGGGGCTCAGCTACCATTTCTCATGTATGTTCTGGTGCAGAATAAAAGCTGTTTTTCAGGGATGAAAATTTCAATAAGAAAGGAGATGCATTTCCCAGCAGAATGTAACAATCTAGATAAAACCACAGCACTAGTAAGAAGCAGTCAGCACTTAATACATTTCTCAGCCTTTACGGTTGTTTCTATGGCTTGACTGTAATCTTGCCCAGATGGAGAGCAGAGACAAGACAAGAGATGACACCTACCTCCAGGTCTTTGGTAATTGGGTGGGAAGGTCCATGGGTTATCAGGAGAATGGCATAGGCTTTACAGATCAAGCCATGGCCAGCTTCAATGAGCCCAGCATGCCAGTGAGTCACCCCTGCCCGCATCACGGCCATCCCCAGCTGAGCGTTGTTGGGATGGTAAATTTTCCTGGAAAAACATTGGGTAATTTTAGTTCAGGAGAAATCTGGGTTCCCAAAAGTGTCACTGACATGACAGGTTTGCCGAAGAGCAGATTGTTTACTCAGGTGAAGAACCTGTTGCAGTCAGTGCCCCCAAAATGTGCCCTTCTTAGAAAGGGGCAGGGACACATTACTCAAGGACAGAGCTGTACAAGGACATGAGTTGTGAAAGGTGGGATGTGAACTCGGGAAGTTCAACACCTGGCTTGGGGAAAGCCAAGCTCTGTCACCTCATGCCAAGAGAACACCATGCTCTATCAGTATTTTGGCACAAACAGAACACAGATCTGACCCTACCGCTCAGCTGGCACCAGCTTAACTTGACATACTTAGTGGGACAACAATGCAACAATCACCAGTTTCTCATTCAAAGCAGGAAGAGAAATGGGTCATTCCAGAAACTCCAGCAATGTTCATCTCACCCTCTGCAGATGCATCCCCTCATCAGGGAATTTTCAGTGCCTAAGGTGGAAAAAATGAAACCTTTCCTCTACATTCAACTTCAAAAGTTGAAGCAGAGTTAGAAGCTGCTTGGACTTAGCTGAAAACCTGCCCTCAAGGGCTTCTTTGGAGTTTTGAATTGGCACTTAAAGCAAGAAAGGAAACTACCGAGGTCCTCACCATGGTCTGAAAAACTGAGGAACACAGAGGGGAAGGAATTTTCTCTCAGTCAATTAGCTCACACTAGGGCTGGGGCATGAAGTTGCTTGTCAGGACTGCAAGCCAGGGAGGTGACTCTGTCACCCCTCTGCAAAAGAACAAAACATAACAGGCCTTTGGGGGTAGACCAAAAAGACAAGGAATGAGTGTGAGATGCCCTCAGCAGGAGAGTGAATGAGATGATGAATTGGGCTTTTCTGTCATCTCTACAGTTTCCATTCTTTTTCTTTCTTTCCTTCTGTTAAATACTCATTAGTCCTGTCATAAAACCTCAGTAATAATAAAGCACATAATTTTTCATGTGATATTTACCCTGGATCTATGTGAACTAAACCTGAATTACTTCATTCTCATTAAGCTTTATGACAGGACTATAAAATTAGCCAAGACAAAATCCATGTACCATTCAGGAGTGAGGGGATATCTTGAGTGACAGCCATTTGACATGGTTTCTCTTTGACCTCTCCTTCCTGCAGGGTGCAGGGAACAGGCCATCTCCTGCAGTCACAGCCTCTGTTCTGCACCCAGACTCTGAGTCTTGCCATCAGGGCAGCCCTGAGATGCTTCTGAGACAAAACAAAAAGGCCAGTGGAAGATGTTCCTAAACCATTTACCAGTTCCAGTTTAGTGAATCAAGGTGTCAGGGAGCCCTTTTGCATTTAAGAAGGGATCCCTCTCTGTCTGGTGGTACAAAAGGTCCCCATAGGAATTTCACCTCCACTGCCCTGATGGGAGCACACTAAGAAAATTATTCCTGCAACACACTGCTTAACGTGGCATGAGCACAGAGAGCTGCCAAAAGTAGGGCACAGACGCACAGGTAGCCATCCACCATCCTCTTGGCATAGTCAGCTGCTTCCTCAAACATCTGGAGGTAGGAGAGCACCTCGGAGGCAATGCTGAGGATCCTCAACAGGTAGATGTTCGTGTCCCCCAACACAGGCTCCTGTTTCTTCAGGCAGTCACGGCACAGCTTCACAACCTGAATGTGGAGGAAGAAGGGAGCAGAAGGGTGAGTCCAAGCACCTTTGGACCTGAAGCTGCCACACCAAGACCCTGTGGCTTGCACAGTCCATACCAGTCCCAGAGGCTGAGTCAGCCTCTGTGAAGGTTGGGGAAGAGAGGATGTGCTTTGATTTGTTGAGAAACATCAGCCTAGGAAGATGATTTGCACTCACAGCTCTCTCCCAGCCTTATACTCATAAAACTGGTGAGGAAAAGTGAT
This sequence comes from Certhia americana, assembly GCA_018697195.1. Classification (NCBI taxonomy): domain Eukaryota; kingdom Metazoa; phylum Chordata; class Aves; order Passeriformes; family Certhiidae; genus Certhia; species Certhia americana. The sequence continues at coordinate 60,975,091 of CM031860.1, read as the reverse complement.
ATCTACTGCTGGAGAAAAAAGACTCCAGGAGTCTGGGTCTTGTCAGATACCAAGTGCCTATAGGACTCTTTTACCCCAATGCCATCCACCCAGCCTGCTGAAAATATTCAATGCAAGGAATGCTCTTAATGACCCCTTGGGGCTGGAGACACAGAGCTGCACTGTAGCATGCCTGACCTAGCTGTGAGTCAGTGTCCAGATTTGTGCCCTAGGGGGCTTCAGCCTTTTCCTAACAACAGTTAAAACCCAGAGTTTTTTTAATATTAGTCAGCCTAGAGTGCTGTCTGAGGAGAACAATTAAATATTTTCTGGCTGAGCAAAAGAGGGAGAAAAAAAGAGATTACTTGAGCTCTCTCACTCCTTGCCCTTGTATCTTGGGCCCCAAGATGGGACATGGTTCACCCAACCACACACCTATCCTCAGCACCCAACTAATAATCAACACAAGGCACTGAAGGGATCAGGACAAAGACCCCAACAGTTTTGTTCCACTCCTAATCCCCCTGTCCTTCTTTATTGAGGCTACCTGGCAAAGCTGGCTTGTTACACCTGCCCTGTAGCTCATGAGTTTCACCCAGGAGCCCTGGGTTCAACACCTGTGTCAATCAGAGGTGCTGGGAGTCACCTGAATCTCCTTGTGCCATCACTACAAATTAAGTTAGCCTGGGATGCCTCAGGCACACTTGTGCTTTACAGTTGTTTAATCTGTAAATCATGAATGTAGAGGGGGACAAGGCCTCCCCTCCTGGGCTCTGTGTGTGCAGCAAAGGAGCAGAAGTACCAGGACTCACCTCATGGTAATGTCCCTCCATGCGGGCCTTGTTGATCTTCTCCAGCGTGTCCTTGGAGAGCTGGATCACCTCCTTCACCGTGTCTGCAGAGGGCTGGGGGACAACAGGAGGAAAACCAATGAAGAAAATGCTCTGCCTCACACATGCCAAAATACATTGGTTGAAAGAATACTTGGCCCAAATCAGCTTAGTGGGATGCTTCCCACATCACCACTTCCTACTGCTGTTTGGAAATACCAGTGTGCCCAAGGCTGAAATGGTCCCAGTCCCAGGTCAAAAGGTGAAGGTCCTGATGACTTCAGGAGTTGTTGCCCATCAGTTGTTGATGAATGTTGCCCATCAGGGTGGTGGCCATGTGCCTCTGACATGCATGACTATGTTCCTCAACTCTTCCCCTCTGGAAAAGGGAGAGAATTCACCCTGCAGCTGAGAGGGCTCATGACATACCAATGGGGCTGTGAAAGCCACCAGCTGGTGAGTATCAGGTGCTCTTAATGCAGCTGCAAGAGGGAAATTAGGCTCTTGAATGAGAGATCAGTGCAATAGGAAAGGCCCCTGAATTTTACCTACCCTGAGAAATTCTGTTATTAATTCCAAATATCCTAAGATGGTGTAATGGGTTGCAGTGCAAAA
>CM031860.1:60898865-60973567 GCA_018697195.1 Certhia americana | reverse complement strand
GGGGGGGGGGGGCAATAATATCTCCTCACAACCATTTTCTCTCCAGGCAGAGATCTTCTGCTAATGGGCCAGTGAGTCTCACTGAGAGAATTCCATCATCCCACTGGGAAATGCTCCAGCCAGGGGGAGGAGCCAAGTATTCCTACCTGGATAAAAATCTGGGAGTTGGAACACCAAGCAGCCTTTCCACTGGATTCTCAGAGGCAGACCAGGCCCATCTCTCACCACTGGACCTTCAGTGAAAAACTCCACTTTTCTCCAGGAGCATCACTTCACCAGAGCCACATCTGCCACTGGGACTGCAGCCACCATGGAATGGCACTGACACCAACACCCTGACCCAGAGGGGGACAGCTTGGATCCTGTCAGTGTCTTTGTTTTTCCTTGTAACACTGCATGTTTTGTTTTGTTTTCTTGTTTATTTTAGTTCCCCTAATAAAGAACTGTTATTCCTATTCCCGTATCTTTGCCTGAGAGCCCCTTAATTTCAAAGTTATAATAATTTGGAGAGGGGGTTTAAATTCTCCATTCCAAGCGAGGCTCCTGCCTTCCTTCACAGACACCTGTCATTCAAACTATGACAGATGGCTGAGCTCATATTTCAGCTGCACCTAGATAGGGAAATGTGTTTTCCCACACACCTCAAAGAAGTTTTTGTTTCACCATGCATTGAGACATGAAGCACACCTGGCAAAACACTAACGATCTCGTAACTTCCTGCCTCTTCTTTCTTCCTTTAATACTGAAATATGTCATGCTATCCAGCACAACCATTCATCTTCTGCTTCTCTGAGCCCTTCAAATTTGCATTTCCCAACTATTCTAGCTATCATGACCTTCCTTTCCATAAATGAGGAAAGCTGAAATCAGCCCACAGTCACATGACTCTGAGACTTTTTGGGAAGAGCCTGTTCTGGAGATACACAGCAGAGCCAGCAGCCAGGGAAGACCTCTGGGTGTAGATCAAAAATAGTCCCAGCATTGTAATGAAGGATGCAAAGATTGGGAGTCAGGACTGTTCTATTGTCTGTTTTCCACCTGGCCATATAGATTTTTGAGGAATCTGAAATTCTTCTAGTTGGGAAATCCTCTTTAAAGTTTAGTATTGAAGGAAAACCCATAGTTTTCAGATCCATTTACCCCTGTTTACGGATGCATTTGTGTTATGATTTATTATTCTATAGTCTTGTACTGAAGCTATTGTAGCTGATCAGATTTGGGCAGCTGTCTGAGCAGCACACAGGCTGTCCTGGAGCACAGAGCACATTCAAAGGCAATGTTAACGTCAGTGCAAATCACATTGCTGTGCTCTCCGAGTCAAGACTCCCAGAATAGGGACCTTAAACAGCATTTCCACAGTGGCTTTGTCTAATAAAAATCCTCCCTTGCTTTTATGAGACTTCTAAGTCAGTTGCCACTATAAACAATGGGAACTTTGCTACTCTTTGGAAGGGGTGAAGGGCTGGAGCAGCTGTTAAGGATGGAAGCTGTCAATCTCCCATGTATTCCTAGCACTTTTTCCATGCAGCTGTGAGTGCTGCTGCTCTCAGGCAAGTGTGCCTGCACTCAGGAAATGTGACACAGCCAACGTGCTCTGCGGGTGAGGTCAGCCTGGATACTTATTGTCTGTGGATGGGATGTATTTTTAATAGCTGAAATCATGCACCTTGCATACTGTCAGGCTTTTTCTGCACAAGCACTTCAGACTGTGGAGGACATTCCCCCAGAAGTGCATGTTTTCCTGCTATGTGATGCACAGCACTTCTAACATTCACAAAACGGGGATGGTGCATGTCTAATGGAAAGTGTCCCTGCTTGTGGTAGGGCAGATGGGATGAGATGATCTATAAGGTCCCTTCCAAGCCAAATCATTCTGTGACTCATGGTCTCACTGTTCAGTCAAGGCTGGATAGCAGGTGTTGAATGAGGAATGAGATTTTTTTATGGTATCTACTGGATAATGTGTTCAAGAATACTCCTGCAGAAAACCAGATAAAAATCTTTCTGCATCGGAGAGCTGAGCTCTGAGACAGCTTTATAAGTGGAGAAGTACAATAGTCAGGATCAGCTGTAAGATGAAGCTTGATAATTTAAAATGGTGTTATACAATAGTGTCTTTTGCACCAGAGGAGAACTTGACCCAGCAAGGAAAGGGTCTCCTCTAGTCCCAAATCCTGTCTCCCATAAGGGAGCTCTTTTATATCAGCTCAATACTATCTCTCTAAACCTTTCTCAAGGAGAGATTTACACTCTGCAATATCCAGCCTTTCCTGGCTACCATTTCTCTGAAAGAAGAGTTACAGGACTGAGCTTGGCTTCCTGGCACCTCCTGAGAGGGAGGCTGAGAGCTCTGTGCTCCTTCCCAGGAGGCTGCATCTCACTGGGTCTCTCCTGGTGGCACTGCTTCTGTGAGGTCACATTTCCTCATCACAGCATTTCTGTTTCGTTTCCCACCTGCTCCACATCATCCTGAGCTGGTTCATGTACTGTCTGGTTCATGGTGTGACTGCTCAACAGTGCAGATCAATGACCTGATGATACACTCATTACTCTGCCTTGCTTTGCCCTCTCTTATACTCTTTACAAGGCTTGCAGGAGTAGAAATCCCCAAGCTCATGCTGCCAGAGGACACAAAACCTTTGAGCAATTGTATCCTTGGGCAGAGGAACTAAAAAGAAACTCTTAGAGCTGCATTCATAAACTGGAGCTGCTGTTCCAGTTCATGAACTGCTCGATGACTTGTGAGACCTCCAAGGAAAAGAAAGATTACTTTAAACTGAGCAGTTAAATATGTTAATTCCTCACACTCGGTCTGCTCCAAGCAAGCATGTAAAAATGTCAAGTGATGAGGCAAACTCCTTTGGCCTTTGCAAAGAGGGACTGGAACTTCAGGCTTCCCACATCCCTGGAACTGGTGTGATGGTACAAACCATGGAGTTTCATCAGCACTCATTAGTCCTGTCACCATGGATCACCTGCAATACATTTCTTGCATTTCTTTCTGCACTCAAAATGTAGATTCCCTTGCAGGTTCTCAGAAAATTAACAAAACCAAACAGAACAAAACAAAACAAACAAAACCCCAAACCCATGCAAAAAGAAAAAGAAAAAGAAAACAAACAAAAACCCAAACAAACAAAAAAAAGACAAACAAAAAATGAGACAAAAAATACCCCAACCACAATCTAAATGGCAACATTTTTCTCAGCTCTAGACTTAATTTTCCAATATTTTTGCTTTCTGTCTATTGATGAACTTTAAGGTTAAAGGCAATTTCTGGGGGCTTTTTTAAATTGAAAACTGTACTTAGCTTGCATAATAAGGATTAAACTGGCCTTGCATGGTGGGCTTGAATTGGTGTTGTGCCAAATCAAAGTTCAAGGTTCAATCTTTTTTTTACATTGGCATCAGTGATGCTTTTGCCAAAACCTGTTCCTATCGAGAGTGTCCCCGTGCTGAGAGACCACAGTCCTAGAGACCCACAGATGCCTTGGTGGAGGAGATGCAGCCACTGGGTTTGGACACTGCAGGACAAACCACACCTTGCTTTCCCCTGCCTTCACTGCCAGCATCAGGTCATCCTTGAGCTGCTTCTTGCAGTGCTCGCATGTGCAGTCAAAGTAATATTGCTTCTTCAGCTGCTTCCGCCGCTCCTCGCTCAGGCTGAGGAAATCCACGTAGGAAACTGTCAGCTCATCCCCCGGGGAAATCTTGTTCAGGGCCCGCAGCTCAATCCTGAGGGCAGAGGAGATGGGATGTGCCTTTGGAGAAGCAGCAGAAGCAGAAGTGCAGCCACAGAGCCGTCAGGAACAAACCCTGCAGCCTGCCCTGCCTTGCAGAGGTGAGCCCTCCCCCTAAGGCACTACTTTAAGTCTTCAGGGAAGCAGTGCAGAGGTGAACAGCAGTCTGGTTAACTGAATAAAGAGCAAGGATACAGTCACACCAGTTTTTCCTGCCCCTCTACAAGTCCCTGGCAGGGATGTGTAAAGGCCTGAGCTATGAAGCGGTTATAGCTCCATTACTTTATCCATATGGGGGCTGAACCTAGACATCAACTTTTAGTTTGTTGCAGGAGATCTCACCAGAAGAAAAAAATATTGAGATCAGAAATACACACAAAAATGCTGAGTTTGGATTTTGGGTCTTTTTTTAAGTACTGCTTTGCATGCTACCCACACACCTCTGGCTATACTCCCAGATCCCGAGCTCTGACGCCTTCAGTATCATTTTCAATTTGGAAAGCTAAGACAAACTCCCTCTGGGTGCTACATAAGAGATGCCCTCACCCTGTTCATGCATTTCCACATAAAAGCTTAGAAATAATTATCTGGAGAGAGTCTATTTTTAAATAGCTCGTTTGACCACAATTCAGTTGCCAGTCTCTGTTACTGAAATCTACGGCAAGCCCCTGATGATGGGATTTGGAAAGCCAGACCTTTGTATCTGCCTTTCCCTTTTGTCATTCCCCACAAAAGGTCTTAAATCATGTGGAGATTCAGAACTACTCCCTTGCTCTTTCACTCTACATACTGAATCTCTCAGTTACTCTTGGCCATCTCTCAGTTGTAGGGGCTAAACATGCACAACTGGGGGGAAAATCCATTAAATACCAACTGTGACGTGGTTCTTTTGTATCCACTTTTTCTCCCAACTACTAGAGAGCTCAACAGTGTGTTTAATGTACATGTCTGCCCTGAGATGGACCTGGGGGCAACCTGCTGGCTCCCACCTGAACATGAGGTGCTCTAGGTGGAACCTAATAAAAGCCTCATTAAAGGCAGAGGTGGCAGAGGACTTACAGGCGTCACCAGGTGCTTTAAAAGTAAGCCTTTTGGGGAGAACATGACTTGTTCTGTTCATGTTTTTGCAAAGGGATTGTAATTCTCCTGTAATTCCCTTCTAATTCCCTGGGAATTCCTGTTACAGGCTCTCAGTACCAAGGGCATAGCTCTGAGTCTTCTGGCTCTGCTAAAGCTGCTGTCAAAATTCTTCTCGGAGGCTGGTCTTGGTCTTCTCTGTGTGTTGCCATATCAGCAACATATTTCATACAAAATTTATCACCAAATATGCCACTGTCACGAAGGGCAGCTATTAGTTATGTCACAACCACAGGAAAATGCCAGACAGAAAAAGATGCAACAGGCTACTCCAGGAGGAAGTGCACAAAACAAAGCAATTCCCATCTGAAAAGTTTACACATACAAACATTCCTGTTCACACTTCACAGGATCCTCGTTAAAGTGAGTCATGCAACCAGAGAAGCAAAATCAAACCTCTGACTTTCATGATGCCCCTGATAGCCCAAGCACTGTAGGGGTATTTTAAGCAGCCATCCCTTGTGTGGAGGGGATTGATAGCCTTTGGGGTAAGCCAGGAAACAGATGGCATACTTTAAATACTGTAGTTAAAGAGACACTGTCAGCCAGGAGCACACCACTGAGCTTGTCAAGGGCTCTTTCCCCAGTGTCTGCCACGAGCAGCAGGGACCTTGATAGCTGCATGCACAGGCACAGCGAGTGCCTGATAGCTCAAAACTCTAATTGCCCCAAATAGCAACTCTAATCAGAAGAGAAACTCTTTTCCCCTTTTCTTTTATGGTCCTATCTATAACATACTGAGTAAGATTCAGTGGTGAAGAAGAGCACATCAAATGTATTTCACATCTTCTTTAAGGAAAATGCAAGCCTGCTTGAAATTAAATTTTAAAGACAACAGTGTTCCCTTATGAACACTGACTGTAATATACCAAATGCCATGAGTTAAACAAAGACTTTTTTTTTTTGCACATGTTTTTGTGATTTATTTAGTTTGGATCAGGTAACAGTGGCATCATTAAAAGGTGGAACATTAATCATGGATTATGATAAAAAGGAATTGAAACTTACATCTCATGGTACTGCTACTGTAGGCAGCACATTCTTCAGGCACAGTTTGTTGCAGGAGAAACATGGAGTATTTAGTATGTCAGTAACACAGTCATTTCTCATCTCCTAATACGCAAGGTTTTATTTTGGGCTGTACAAGATTAGCAAGACCTTGCTCTGACTTTCATGCTCTTGCCATGGTCAGGGGAGGAGAAATGAGAAGTGGAGAGGGGAAATACTGACAGGGAGGAAGCCAAGGGAGAGGGTGGGAAGGCAGAGAGGGAGTTCACCCTGGGGAAGACAGTCAAAGTATTACCACTATCATTTTAATTTACTACAAAATGCAGAGTTAAGTGAGGTGTGGGTTTAGTGGGGCTTTACAGAGGGGAAGAGGAGAAGTTTAGAAAACAGGAAGAGTGGAATTTGGAGTAAACAGATGGAGCCCCTTGGGGTCTTCACATCTTTTCCATTAAACACAGGGCATGAGGGGTACAGGGTAATGGATGTTTTCAAGACTGACCCACCTCATCTGTGTGTGGAACATTGATCTTACAGCCTCATGACTGAAAGACAAAACAAACATCTGCAGTTTACACATGTACAAGTACAACAACAAAAAAAAATGGGTGCATGGCATAGCACTGGACAATTGTACTGACAGGAGACAAGGGGGTTCCTGTGCCTGGCTCATGTGGCAGTGCATGAGACCTTTCCTTCTGATGTGCAGCTGCCAGGACCAAACTGCCCATCAACAGGCCATAGAGGATTTGGTGGAGAGCTGCCCTGGCACTGTGATTTTAGGAGTGGTCTAGGTCAGGGAAAGTGCAAAACCTGCTCCTGACATTTGACAGGAACAAGGGGACTGGATCTTCTGCACAGAAAGGTCTCCACTGACATCAGCAGTTGTGCTCTCTAGAACACAGCTTGAAATGGAAATCACACTGGGATATCAGCCACAATTTACCTGGCCAATAACCAGATGGGCAAGTTTAAAGTCAGTAACCAGATACATGTGGGAGCTTTGACAAGCTGCCAGGCAAATAAATGCCATCCCTGTCCTTACCCAGAAAGTCAGGGCTGTTATCACTGCTGGTTCCCTCCTCCACTGCTGGGAGCTGCTTGGAGAGGCTCTCCCATCAGCCCGCTATGGATCCCATCCAGGGCAACTGGATATCATAGTACAGACGCCAACCTGACTTTGGATCAGACCCTATTCCCAACCAAGGTAATCATCCTAATGCAGTTTTGTTTTCTCTTGGCTCCTTTACTAGCTGCTTGGTAAATGCTGGAGTAGTTTTATCAGGGAAAACCAGCAGTGATAACAAGTGCAGAACCAATGTGTTAGTTAAAGAAGGAAAGGCTGGGGGGGGAAGAGGGGTGGTTAAGTTATAGCATTAAAGTTTAGTGAAGACTGGTAGCTGTAAAATAGTAGCAGAAAGATCAGAGGAAGTCCTATGGCTGTGCAGTTTTTGGCAAGCAATTTCCCACAGTTAATGTTTTGCACACACTGCAACTTTCTGAATCAACAGCAGTTTATACCTGTCATGGCTTGGAAACTGGGAAGGGCAGAGCATCCCTCTTGTGGGCTACACTCCCAGCTCTGGTGAAACATCCCCATATTTCCCACTGAATCTTTTTCCATCTCACTCATCCTGCAGAGGATTTCTTACAGAACTTGGGTGGGAATAGGGAATGCCCAGAGACTGAGAGGATCCTGCACTCTCAGGTGACTCTGCTTGCAGATAACAATCACAACTGTCACTAAGGTCCTGTTGCTAGAGTGAATCAGTGATTGATTGATTGAGGTGGTGCACTCTCACCAGATGGCGATTAGGAATGGTTATAAACACACCAGCAGATAGTGATATGCAGCTAGCTTTGGTTAGGAGAAGCTCTTGCTCTGTGGACTCAGAATAATCCTTAATAATTTGCTAACTATCTATAAATGAGGCCTCAATATAAGAGGTGAGTTAAGCAGCTACTTACTAATTTAGCTACTTATTTTGAGTCTAGTAAAAAAACTCATAAGAAACCAGGGAAAATTCTTTTTTCCAGCTGATTGCTGAATTTGGAGTCAAATTTTATGTATTTGTTAGTGCATCAAATGAAAATTTTTTAAATAACAAGGAGAGAAACCAGTTTATCTTTAGCAAGAAAATACTCTTTGGGTTTTTTTTTTTCTGAGCTACAGGAGGGGATAAGAATGAATAGATTTTCTGGTGCTGGGACCTGACACTGGGGGTGGCAGAGCCAGCTGAGTTGGCTGTTAGGATGCATTCCTGCTGCACCAAAGGAAAGAAATCCACTCACTTGCCATTGTTGAAGACGACAGTGCAGTTGGGCCAGCAGTCGTGGTTGGCCTGGCAGAGGTTGGGGAAGATTCCCACACCAACAGCCTGCAGTCCTCTTTGGTCACTGAGGGTAAAGCCATTGCAGCTGATCTAGTCCCAAAACACAAGCAGGAAGAAGTATTAAAGGAGAAAAAGTTGAAACACTCCAGTCAGGATAAAACATCAGAAGAGAAGCAATGCAGGATTCATGCAGAGGGGCCAGGGCAGAGCTGAGTCAATGTTACAGAATATTTGCTGTCAGTGTTCACTTGGGATGTCTAAGATAAACTTGGTTTGGCCATGCATCGATTTCCTTATATTTGGTTCCTGAAAATAATTCAGAAAAAGGTCACAGGAAAATGATTTTGAGGCAATTCAAGCAGAAAGCAAAGTTCACACTCATGAAAACGGGTATCAGTTAGAAATTAACCTTGACTGCTGCATTCAACCTGGTCATGTTTGCTGGGTTGCCCTCAAAGTTCATAAAAACCAGCTACTACTCTTTGCCATGAATTTTCAGAATTACATATATTCCAAGAATAAATTATTTCACTTTTCTATATTATACGCTATTATCACATATGAACTGAAGAGGTTTTAGTCACAAACATAAATAATGGAAATATCTGCAAAGAGAAATTGTGATAGGATAAACCAAAGAAAATAATTAACTCAGCTGCTGATTATTTTACCCTGTTAATAGTTTTATTTCCTTTGTGAACTGATTCTGTAGTTTTCCTGTACTTCCTTGCTTCTCCACAGACAAGCTGGGCTGGTCACTAGCACATAGGGTCTCCCTGTGTCCAGTGGACTGGATTTTTTTGTGGTGTGGGTACCAAGGCATGCTGTGTCCTCTCCCTCTACTGGGAGTGGCAAAGGCCAGTTTGTCTTGCACAGCAACCACTGGCAGAGGGGTGAGCAGAATCTGTGTCTCCTCTTGGCAGTGCTGGGAGCTGAGGAGGTAGTGCCAAGATACCCAGGGCTAGGAGCAGAGCAGCTCAACCTGAACTGCAGTTTTCCTCTCTGCTACACTGAGAACAAATATTTGTAGTAAACAACATAGTAATGGATATAATTAAATATATTTCCCTTTTTTTTACAGATTTTATTAGATATATTATGTCAATGTAGAAGATCTAATGCACATAATATTAATAGACATTAATGTATCTACTAAAACAGATCTGCTATATTCAAATATATCCTAGGTGTATTTACTAAAAATATATTTTTTCAGCTCTCCCAGGTGCAGAGAGATGCCCAGTGGGATTTGTGATGAAAATGCAGCACCTATGATTGAGCAAACCTGATGCCTGTCTGGATGTCTGCACATTTAGACAGAAAAAATGTTTCAGCTCTTGCTCTTGCCATGCCTCAATTTCCCAGTGTCAGTGCAGAGGAGAAGCAGGTGGGGAATGGGATGAAGTCAGCCATCAATCAAGCTGGAGAGTTTCTCCCCAAAGCTGGCATTACAAACCATCTGCATTCCCACCCCTCCCACGCACCACTCCGAATATGTGGGAGATGAACTGCATCCCGAACTGCTGGCAGTGGGGCGGCCAGAACTCCAGGAAACTCTCCACGTCAGCACGCAGCTCCTTCTTCTCCTCCTCACCGAAGCTCTCCACGTGGTTCTGCAGCTCGTCGATGGACACCAGGCAGCCCTCGGACAGCCCGCTGCCCTCCCGCTCGATCTTCCACAGGATGCGGGCAGCCAGCCTGGCCAGGAGACGGCCACGGGTGTTACAGCAGCAGCAGCACAAGGAGAGAACAAAGGACCATCAGAATTCATCTCCTGGGGAGATGAATGGTGTGCAGGCAGACTGACTGAGACAGGCTCAGCATCAGCTGGGTGATGGATGGTCACCGTCCCCAGCCTTCTGAAGGAAAGGGAGATGCAGGGGTGTGTCCCAGCACCTGTGTTCTCATCTGGAGAGGTGCTACAGACCCCCAGCCCTCCACAGCTGCTCCCATTTCCTTGAGGATTCCTCTCAGTTTTTTATGTTGGAGCCAGAATGTGAAGACTAATGTATCCTATAGGCAAATTGGGTAAGAAGCAATCTCCTCTTTTGCTTTTCCACATACTCCCCTGTTTCCCACACCTCCTAAACCATCCAGGCTGTGTTTGCCTCACCACATTCAGAGTTTTTGGGGCCCAGGACCAAAAAAAACAAACAGGAACACATCTCTTGTACTCTGATACTCCTCCACATACCTTCCCTATCTCAGGGATTCTCCTGCCTTATCCTAAACCTTCTCCCACCTCCTCCTTGCCCAAATTAGGCCACCCAGCTCTTCCTTGCCACGGGATGCTCTGCCCTCTCCCAGATCACAGGGGCCAGCTCTCACCTGATGTTTTCAGTGGGTGCCTTGCCGTGCCTCTTGATGGCAGAGCACTCATTTTTGTGGTTGAGCCAGGCTGCTCTCTGGCAGGTCCTGTCGCAGTAATAGGCAAACTTGCACTGCCCACAGCGGTGCAGCCTCTCCTGCCGCTTGAAGCAGGTGTGACAGATGACATGTGTCAGGCTGGAAGGACAGAAGGACACCTTGGGTCAGCGAGGGCCAGCTCTGCCCACTGAAGATCCTGCCAGTTTTGCACCCCTGGGCTCCCTGCAGCCACAAAAGCGAACCCCTCAGGATTTTTGGGAACGTGGAGAAACATCCCACCCAGCTCAATCCTTGTGTTCTTGCCTGGTGCAGTTGCTGTAAGTTAAATGGTGATGGAATAACTGGGATCCCTTCAAAAGGGCTATTTCATCTTTGGGGGATTCAAAACAGGATTTCCAAGAAGCATCCTTTGGGGGATTCAAAACAGGATTTCCAAGAAGCATCCTTTGTATTACATGCATTTACAATTGTATGCATGTTACTATAACCAAGGCTGGGGGAGGATACTGATGAAGAGTTTGACCTCACATCCTCCGTCTAAGAGTGTCCAGGGCCAAGACTGAGGGGAAACCTCCCCCATATGCCCCTTTGTGTGTAGCTTTTGCTCCTAGAACTTAATTCACTCAGAGGGAGGGGGAGACACTATGGTCTCCTGTTCAAAAAAGTTTGGGACTTTCCCCTTGCTGCTAGAGAAGGCTTTTCACTGCCTGATTTGGTGTCTCCAGCTGTCTGCTTCTCCAGGCAACCACCCACTTTATCTGGGCCTCCAGCCAGGCTTGACAGTACAGGGGAATTTAAATTCCCATCACTCAGCCACTGCTGGTGCCAGAAGGGAGGTTCTCCTTACTGCAAAAAGCTCAGGGACCACAGAGGCTTCATGGTCAAAGGAACATTTATAATTGTGCACAGAGCAGAGTGGGGAAACTGAGGCATGGAGAAATAAAAAAATTATTGATGATCCTGTAAGGAGAATGTGCCACAAGCAGGAATCAGACTCAGCCCCAGAGAATCCAACCCAAAGATTGTCCTTCCTCTCTACTATACCTATACATAGGTACACACATACATATTTATATTTATATCTATACCACAGTACATTTAAAATGCATTTTCTTTTCTCTGAAAATATTATGTGAGCTGCTGACATAATCTACCCTGTGCCTTGGCTCTTGCAGGATAAAGAGGGCCACGGATTTAAAAACAGGATGACCCACATCAGACAAAACCATGTGCAAAAATGAGGTTTGGAAAATGAGGATTGGGGAGGGACCCCAATGCAAGGCAAGCACTTGGGATGGGGCAGGGGGAAGCTGTCTGGGAAGGGGGATGCAGCCAGCTCCACTATGTCAAATGGAGGAGCTGAGAGCTGGTGGGAAGTGTGAGGCTGTGCTCTGTCAGCTGTCAGGTCGGGGGGACAGGGAGGTGCAAGAGAGATTACACTCCTTGTAAGGCAAAGCAGAGCCACAGAGCTGATAAAACCCACATGGTTACATCGTGCCAGGAAGCACAGGGAGATATCTCACATGGGGAATGGGGGTCCCTCCTGCCACCTGGGTGTTTTAAGGGCAGTTAGAAAGGAAAAAAAAAAAAAAAGTTTCCTTGTAGAGAGAACTGACGGGTTGGAAGGGAACATGGTGTAGAAAAATCCAAGTCCTCTAACATGTGCTTCTCTCCCCTCAGTTTGCTCCCTGAGAATAAAAAAAATATTGAAATGCTGACTTTGCATTTTGCTGTTTATTGCATGGGTTGCCCAGATTTTCCAAAGTAAACCTGACTGGCAGAACTTGCCGCCAGCTCTGGACATCATTCATTTCTGAGGAAATGCAGAAATACACCAAAAAAGTTCTTTCTGAGAAAGAAAAGGAACAGCTCTTGTGGTATTGAAACTGCAGAGGCAACTACTCACATGTACTGTTGACTGGAAAGGGTTAGAAATTCTGCAGCTCTTACAAAGCCATTATGGGATCATCCGTGCCCCAAAATGGTTTCAAAGAAGACTGGATTTATTGATACTGTGTGTTGTCAGGATTCCAGAGGCCTGGGCTCATCTCTTGACACAGTAAAAAATCAGGAGACACAAGTATTTAAGATCTATTCCACAAAATTTCAACTAACATTTCTTAAGCAGCTGCAAGCACCTAAATCCCCCAGGTGCCCCTTGGCAGTTGTGCAAACTCCTGCTGTGTCAGAGGAGCTCAGAGCTGGATGCCCCAAAAGGGAATGACAATGTGGGGCTGTCCCTTGGCTTGGTTCTGATATAACCTGTCCTGGAGACACTCAAAACCCAGGACACCAAAGCTTGCAGTGGTTCACAGTCTCCTCTCTCTCATCCCCTCTGCAATGTTAAGGTTCTCTGGGTGGAGCAGCCTGAGATAAAATTTAAGTGTCTCAGCCTGTGGAAATCATTGGTCTATAAAACCTTCTCTGCCAGGACTAGAAAGTGTTTAACACAACCCAAAATAGTTCCAGTTATCTCAGCTGTCCCCTCCAGTACAGAAAGCAGTCCATACCCATGCAGTCAGGATACTGCATGGCCAGACAGCACTAAAAGTTCCTGGAGAAGACCCTGTGGAGGTGACTTTTGCTGTGGCAAGGAACCCTGGAGGTTTGAACCTCTAGGTCTCACTGCTCAGCTTCCCTTGCTTCATCACAGGGACAACACAACCAATTTCTGCTCTGTCTGTGCACACCACAGCCTCTGAGGTGATCACTGCCCTCTTCCACACATAGTGAGAACTGGTTCTCACCCTGCCCTAAAGCAGGGTCTTTAGTACAGTGATGCTTCCAGCCCATCAGAAGCTTGCCAGGTCAGGGATTTAGGACTGACTTAGAGGGCAGATGCCACTGACTCCTCACTGAATGACTTTCTGGGGAGACTCAGGTTTCCTTGGCCTCCCACCCCAGCATCAACCAAGCTGAACTCTGAAGGTCTCATGTGCTCTACTGTTACTTAGGTGAGATGCACAACTACAACTAATCCTGAATGTAGCTACAGTGACAAAAACAGTGATTCAACATGCCAGCCAATAAATGCAAGAGGTAACACAGCACCGACCACTAAGCCATGGCTCCTGCAAGCAGAGCTTGCAGTGAAAGCACAAGAAACAAATAACTCTTGTGACTGCTTGGATTGGATTCAGACAGATTAAGGTCTGTTGGACCTGCCAGGGTTGAGCATTGTCACAGAGGGCTGAACACTGTCACAGGAAATTTATTAACCTCATCTCTGAGACATGCACAACCCAAACATCTGCCATCCAGCACACAAAACATCTCATTCACTGGCCTGGAAAAGCCAGGTGAGATAGCTTTAGTGCAAAGAACAGAGGAGGATTTCATTGAGAAGCTGATAGACAAAGTGAGGAGCTCACAAACTGTTTGACATAGGTCCATGCTATTCTGTACATCACAAATGATACAGATGGCCTAACTTACACCTTAATCCTACTTATTATTGCTTGGCAGGGCATCTCTCCTCAGCTGCTCCAGTGAACAGCATAAGAACGGTTTAAGATGTAGGCAAAGTCTCCTTGGTTTTCAAAGAGGAGGCTGTAACACTTTATGAAAGACATCAGCCTAAGAAAATGCACCAGCTGCCTAAAGATGAATTATTAGCATAAGAATGGGTTTGTTCCTTTAAAAAGAGGTTGGAGATTAGCACTTTCATCTTTAAAATGTCAGGGATGATATATCCTAATTTTTCTGATTTGAGAAGAGGATTTATTTTAAACTAATTTTTGACTATTTTACTTCTAGTCTTTCATTACAAGATTTCCCAGCCTCTTCTTAGAGGTGTGGGTGAGGTTTTCTTTAAAAAGCTAGGTTTTCTCCCAGGTTTTATTTAAGCTTTTTAACATATGAGCTAGTAATAAAAAATCAACCCCCAGAACATTTTAGAAAATGTGAATGCAATCACATTAGCTCTCAGGTTTTTTTTGGTGTCAGCTCTAAGAATTTGTTCCCTTTCAAAGAATTTGTTCCATCTTTTCAGTCATACTGTTATGGAAAATTTGGGGTTTCTTATATCTCTAGGTCATCCTAACTACAATAACAGAGTTCCCTGCATTTCCTTGGAAAGTGTTTTCGGCCTCTTTCATACATCAAAACGACATGCAAAAATTGCATGATCTCAGTTTTTTATCAATTTGCAGACCCCTCATCAAGAAGTTCTTTATGTGATCTTGGCTTTTCAACACATGAAATAGTTTTCCTTGACTCAAATCCTTGACTTTCAAATCCTGGACTTTCAAATCCTGCTGGTTAAAGAGCAAACCTTCTTTTGGCAAAGGCTGACAGAGACATATGAGGCATCCCCTTGCTTATAGGAAATGTAAACTCTTACAGGCTTGAGAGCCACCTGATGTGTCAGAGGAGAAGGTCACATAGAGCACATTGAGCCCAGGCACTGGGAATGCCATCATCATGGAGGTTATGGAGGAAAGGAGACCAGGGATCTTCAAGGAGAAAGCAAAGAGGGAGGAAGGGTTAGAGAAAGCTTCTCTAAAAGGCCCAGGGCCTTTGCAAATTAAAAAATCACCCCAACAAAGGCTAAGAATCCCTTGAGAAGATGCATTTCCAGCTTTCTGATTCTACATCAGGGCAGGCCTAACAGTGGTGTTTTCTGAGTGATATTTCAGCTGATAACAGCAAGGCTGAATTAGAGATCAGGCTGTGTCTGCACTTTATCCTGGAAATCACACAGAATTCTGAACTCCTTCTCCATCAGTATTCACCATTTCTTTAAGCAGCTTGCTCTAATTCAGGTAGAAGTAACAGGCTTGATACAGGAGTCAACTAAGTATACACTGTGTTAAGCAACTAAGTTGTAAAATCATAAAATCAGAATGGTTTGGGTTGGAAGGGACCTTTGAAGGTCATCTAGTCCTAGTCCAACCCCCCTGCAATGAACAGTGAGTCATACTCTGGCCTTAAAATCTGACTGTGAGCTGGCTGGTGTTTATATGAACCTCATTTTTCTTTGAGTTTTACGTACTTCTAGATTAAAAGTCTCTGGCACTGTGTAAGAAACTGCTACTCAGATGACCATCATTGGGCTGAAGAGTACAAGCCCTCACCAACCTTAATGACTTTGGGGGCTTTTAGGGTCCCTGTGACCTTCAGGGGCTTCCAGAGTGGGGTGCACCTGTAGATTTAGACACCTTAATGTGCTTATCTGTACCCCCTGTGTCTGAGTAGAGGTTCCACCACCACACTCAGTGGGGTCTGGAGAGCCATCCAACTGAAAAGCAGATGTCTGTGTTCACTGCACATATGGAGTTCCATTGATTATAGCATGTAGTCTTGGATTCATTTGTCTGGACACAGAAGTCCAGTGTTAGGCTATCCACCTGATGATAGAGTTTTGTCAAAGAAAGCATTTCTCCTTTTTCCTAGCAAAATAAAATCTCCAAACTTCCTCAAACTCAGCCTTCTACTGGAAGACAGACATCAATCAGGTCCAAATTACTTTGACAGCTCCTCACATATATATGTATCTACATCTATAAGTCAGGTTGGAGTCTGTACTATGATATCCAGTTGCCCTGGACAGGATCCATAGTGGGCTGATGGGAGAGCCTCTCCAAGCAGCTCCCAGCAGTGGAAGAGGGAACTAGCAGTGATAACAGCCCTGACTTTCTGGGTAAGTACAGGGATGGCATTTATTTGCCTGGCAGCTTGTCAAAGCTCCTACATGTAACGTGTTGTTACTGACTTTAAACTTGACCATCTGGTTATTGGCCAGGTAAATTGTGGCTGATATCCCAGTGTGATTTCCATTTCCAGCTGTGTTCTAGAGAGCACAGTGGTGTTTTATCTCTGCAGAGCTGCTCCTGCTAATCTCAGAAAAGCCTGTGCTTTGCCTGCACATCCCATACAGCCATACAGAAGATTGCTGTGTGGCCTCTGCACTACAACTGCCTTCCATATACCTTTCAACAGCAAAATCAGGGGCAGGATTTCAGGGCCTCAATACCCACAGACTGGGAATAAACTTCCCAGACGACTGAGTTCTTCAAAGGGCTGCAAAGTAGAGACCAGCTCTGCACTCTAGTGCATCTGTGTGTGTTTTTATGCACAAAGAAAGCTGAGATCTTTGGAAAATCTGGTCACGTATATTTGATAGGGCCTGAGCCAAAAAGTTAAACCCAGCATTCATTCATGTTTGAGTTCCTTTTCTGTAGTACACATACACCGTGCTTACAGCAAGGCATGGGAGATACTGAGTTGAGTTAGGATGAGGGACTCTGAATTTTGGGTTTCCCTGTGCAGGCTGAGGCCCTTTTTTAATAGTGTAGACTCAACAGCAATTTTAGGACCCATACACCTGTGTTTGTGTGGAAGGAAAAGCACATCCCTCTTCACTGGGCTCTTCATGCAGAGGCAGCAGCAGTTCTTACAGGGTAAAACCAGCTACCAGGGCCAGCTGTGGATTTATTCTTGCAGGAATAGAGAATATGAGGATGCAGGCAGCCCTTCTTTGACAGCAATCAATGCAATGGAGTTTGATGCAACTGAATACCCTGGGTCAGTAACAGAAGATATCTTTAAAACCAAAGCTCTGGGTGTATAAGAAAAGCATCAGGGTAATTTCCACAAGAAAAATGTGTGTTTGCATTATATCTCACACTCAGGCTATATTACCCTGCCAAGCTCTAATCAACAAGCATTTAGTCTGTTTCAGAGATTTTGGTGTTTCACCACTGACTCCTATTCAGTGCTTTGAGATGAAATGTGTCACAGGAGGGTAAGAATCCATTATTATTGCACAACAGCTGCAGAGAAGGGCTGTGTTTACCTTGACTTCTTGCTGTTCAACCTCTGGACCTGCCCTCTGGGAACTCAACAAGCCCAGCCTGGGGAGGAAGGGAGGGAGCAGGGGATGAAAGTGGGGAAACCTCTCCCTATCTGAGGTTTTCTGTTGGAAACCTCAGCCTATGACAGTCTGCAGTCTAAGAGCTGATGCAGTGACAGCTTCTGCCCCTATCTCACCATACACAAGTGACATTTGAAAATGAAGCAAAGTTGCAGCTCTTCAACACAGGCAGCTCTGCTCTATGCCTGGTGCAACATTTCACATAGAAAAAAAATATTTTTAACCCACCATCAAAAGTCGAAATGTTTGCAGTGGTTTAAAAAAAAAAAAAAAAAGTGTTTTTAATAAGGCATATGAGAGAAATAATTATCCATAGGCACTTTTGAAACAAATCACCACAAAATTCCAGCTAGTGACACAAATTAAACTGAAGTACTAACTGAAGAGCTAAAAGGACACATCAAGGAGAAATGATTTTGTCACCAACTCAAGAAATTGAGCTCAGGTTAAAGACTTCAAGAACTCAACATTTTGAAGTGAAAAATGACATTTTTAATGTGAGCTCTTGCAATGACATATTAAAATAAAAACTAAAGGGGTCATTCCTGCTATGGCAAAGATTTGTAGTCATGTTCACCCACTGACAGTTAAAGGAAAAAGAAACAATGAAGGAAAGGCACGCAAAAAAACTTATTTCTTCCTCTGCCCATTTAATATCCAATTCTCTACTACGGCCAGATCACAGTGGTACTGATCAGCTTCAGCTGTGGTTAATACAGCAGCACAACCTCTGCTTGCGCCCCAGACTTTGTTAGCAAACCCATTTAATCAGACAAAACTCAGCTAAGCAGAATTGCTCGCAGCTCTGTTTAGAGTTCAGGGTATTTACTAAAGTCACTGGCTGTTTGGGGCTAAAAATTCAGTCTCAGGACTCACCACTATGCCCTTGAAAAACACTCACAACTTTCTTAAGCTCAGAATTAAACATTCAGCTGCTATCTAAGTCCTCAGCTTAAAAATTTAGGCCCCATTCTGTTCTCAGTTAGCATGTTATAAGACTGAAGAAATTTCATTTGTGTCAGAGGCTTTAATAAAGATATAGCCCAGTAGAGATCAACATATAAATCTGTTCTTTGCATCTTTTCTCTTCCAGGTTATTTAAGTGAATCTTCCACTGATTCAAAGGACAGAAGGGGGCACCTACCAGCCTTACCAGCTGCACAGGTTGAGTGAATGTTCTGATTAAAAGAAGCAGCAGAAAAGACAAATATCCTTGCACCAGAACTCAGAGTCTGGCTACATCAGTGTGAACATAAATTTAAAACCAGTCTCATGAAACAGCAAAAGCAGACGTTTGTCTCCAGTTAGCTCAGCCAGCTGTAAATATTAAATCTCTCTAACAAAAACAGTGTCACTCACTGATCCCCACCAGCTCCTAGTTCAAGGGCAGCGGGTGATGAAGCTGCAAGTGCAGCTGGGGATGGTGCTTGTGAGCAGAGCACAATAGAACTCACTTTTATCATGTATTACCCATCAGAGACTTCAGCAAAGTCAGTCTGAGATTCCTGTACCTGACTTACCCTAACTCCTGGCAGTTCTCTGCAGTGTAGCGTGGGGCTGGTTTTGTGAGGCACTGAATACATGCGACTTTGACTGCTTTTCTAAAATGTTACAACACCAAGCACCTTGCAAGGTCACATCCTGGAGACAAACTGCACCATACTAAAAGTGAAAAAGCTGATTTGAGCTCTGGGAAGGACATTCACTACAAGCTGCGAATGTGTCTTTCCAGAAGTGCTTCTGACTTCCCTCAGATCCCTTCTCTGATGTCACTCAGACACCTTCAAGCTTTTATACAACCAGCCCAATGAAATTCTGCAGTGAGATTACTTTTGGTCTGAGTTTTGCAAGAGCTTTTCTCTTACCTGTCAAAAACCACGGCTGCGTAGGCTGGCTCTGCAAAGATGACATCTCCAGGCAAGAATTCCTTCTGGGCTTTCAAACCCCTGCCTTTGCCTTCAGCTGTGAACACTTCCACTGACTCCATTCCTCCTTTGGTCATCCCAGGGACCCCAAGGCTTGGGAGTTGGGTATCTCGGAGCAAGCCAGACCTCCCGTCACTCCTATCAACCTGGGCGTGCTGTGAGGCCACACTTATAGCAGGAGGGCTGGTTTCCCCCCACCCCTGGGCACAGGGATTGCCATAGGAGGGCGAGGGGGTGGGAGCAGGGGAGGCAGGAGCCAGAGATCCTCTGCACAAAATCACCAGGCTACACAGGGATGGGGCAGCGCTGGGATTTCTGCTTCATTAGGAAAACCCTCTCCAAAAGTGACGTGGGGAAATGTTTCTCTCAGCCACAAGAAGTTGTATATATTACAACTCGGCTTAATTTATACTCTCCCATTGGAGAGAGAATGTATTCTCTTCACAGGGTATTTTTAGAGACCACATGCTTCTGTCTCTCAGGAAGCAACAGCTGAGACAGTGGGATGGGGAGGGCTGGGATGTCTATTTCTGACCCCTGCACTGTCTGGCTTTTTCTAGAAATCAAACAAAGCTGCTTTATTTTTACCCTCTAAGAGATGGACAGCATGTTTAGAGGCAGGGATAACAGAGAAACATGTGCCTTGACATTCTCAGCATCCTGTCACCACCAAGAAAAGAGGAATTCACTTCCCTAATGCCAGTGGCAGTGTGTGTACAGAGCAGTGTGGAAGGAGCTGGAAGGACACCAACAGTTCAGCACAGATGGTGGGAGCAAGCAGGACATCCTAGATACTCTCACCATCTTGGATGCACTAAACCTCTTTGAACTAGCACCTGAGAGCTCCAGTGCTCAGCTGTGGAAGAGAATCTGAGTGGAATAAGAGGGTCCAACAAAGACTAAACTCAGCAGCAGCAAGGCCTTGGCTTTACTCTCTGCACCAGTGCAAGTTCAGGGAGACACAAGGAAAGGCCCTCATGTGTAAGAGTGAACCTTGCTGTGAAAACTGAACCCAGCCCACCCACATTGCCCTTCAGCATTTTTTTATCGTTTAATAGCACTTCACAGGGCTAGTTCCTGCTAATCTCACCCTCCACCAAGGAAACCTGATGCTGTTTCCTCCTCCATCTCTAAGCACTGTGCAGATAACAATGATTGCAAGCCTCTGCCCACATCTCTGTGTTGCACAGAAAGATCTGCCAGGTTAACAAAGAAAGTGAGATGAAGAAATAAAGAGGATAAACCCTGTGCATCCTGTGGCAGTAAAACAAATACTTTACATTTCCAAGGCAGTAGGAAGTATCACTGGGCTCTTCAAGACACAGAACTGCTCAGCAGCTACTGCTAAAAGCCTCTGGAAGTGTTCCTTGCCTGCAAATAAAGCCTGGTATCATAACAAATCCCTCTCTTATAGCCTGCCTGTATGTGCCAAGCACAAACAGAATCAATCCACAGCTCCATAATCCAGGGTGATCTGGCTGTTCATGTGGTTATGAGCAGTATTTCCATAACAACCAGACACCTCCACTGCTCCTGAGGAGGGCCAGAGCTGTCCCAGAGCCATCAGCACAAGCCTCCCAGTTCATACTGTGCAGCCTAGAAAAGTCACTGCAGGCAATTAAATCCTACAAGGAATTACAATTTTAGCTGCAATGCTCTACCTGTGTGATAGGTGATATCAGAATGCTCTGGTCTCATCTGTTATTCAGAGGTTATTCCCTTGGCTCTAGGCATCTTTTAGAAACTGCCTTAGCACCTCAAAAAACTTTTTAGCACCTCAAAATCAGTGCTGATTGTTTTTTCCTCTCAAACTCACACAGCTTGGAGTGTGGCTATATTGAACTCAGTCATTAATCACACTAAGCACTGTTTCTGGTTCCCAGATAACAAATAATACACAATAGAATAGAATAACAGAACAAATAATATGATTACAGCAATGTACCTTTTCAAAGTAGATACTGGATGTGGGGGATTTTCATTTTTTTCTATCTGTATTTAGAGCAGTGAACTTACTTAGAGCCCCTTGAAAAAACACTGACTTTCAAAGCGAGAAACACCAATTTTGGAGCATGGAGCAAAGCTGACCCCTGAGCAGGAGATTGTTCTGTTCTTTGGGTCTGTCTGGATTCTGGGCTGGAGGGGTGAGTAGCCCCACCCTCCCAACAGGAGAACTAACAGCACCCTCTGCTGCCCTCTAAAAATTATCCAAAGCACAATTTTATCAAATTTAATAACTGCAGCTTTGGACTGTTGTGAGCAGAGCTCAGACAAGTCATGAATTAGAGAGAAAAAAAGGAAAAAGCAGGAGGAAAAAAATCCCTCTGCCAAGCAGACTCATCCTACCACTGCAATCCAGCTTTAACCATCCAGTGTGACCCTTCACAGGGTACTCTGGATAAAGCTCCATTTTGGGGCAGCAGCAGGGAAAAGGGGGGGGGGGGGGGGGAAATTACTCTGCTCATTCTCCTTGGGGTGGGAACCATGGGGGCTGAGGGGAATTCAACCCTGAAGATGGATGGGTCAATGGGGCCATGAAGGGAAGGGCTGGTACTAGGCCCAGTATTAACCAGGCAGTTACTAGCAATTTTTAGGCAGCTATTAAGTAGGCAGTAACTATTATTTGCTAGGCAGTTACAAGGCACTAATTAGTAATTTAATATTTGTTAGGCAGATATTAGACAGCTACAAAGTCGTTACTAGCAGTTGTTAGGCACTAAGGTGTTACCAGCAGTTACCACGCAGTTATTGCAAAGTTTTTAGGCTTTTCCTAGTAGTTACTGAGAGGTCCTTATTGTAGTTACTGAGCAGTTACTAGGGTCTTACTAGCTCTAGTAGTTACTGGGAATTACTAGACAGGTGCTACTAATTCTGAGGCAATTACAAGGCAATTACTAATTTACTAGCAGTCACTAGCAGTCATTGAATGGCTTTGGTCAGTGCTTTATAAGCATTGACTGATAGGTTGCATAATGAAAATCAAGTTAAAAAAAAAAAACAACCCACACACTTAACAATGCATAAATGTGGGCTTTATTTAAAGTATGTGAGACATCCATTAGCAGCAACTTTCCCCATTGTCAGTTAAATTTAATAGTACTCTTGGAAGCAGAAATAACTCCAGTGGAATTAATCACTCCCTTTAGAAAGCTGACAGCTATTTTAAGCAGTCAGCTTTCTGGGGGAAAGTATGTGGGCTCTTCAAAGGAATATACTTGGGGAAAGTTGCAATATGGTCTTGCTATATTTAGGTTTAAATTCCAATTTTCACACATATTTCCTAAATTGAATTGTCATGTTTCTGAGCTCCAAAATCTGTTTTGGTACATTAACAACTTCAGAAGCACTTTGACCTCCTGGAAATTTCAAGGAGTTGTAAGAGTCTGTGGGTTGTGGTTTTTAAATCCTCAGTGGTAGAGGTTTTAGAGGTAGGTCACACCCTTATTTTTAGTGCAGATCTCATACAGGTCTTGTCATGAGCCAGACACAGTGAGGATTGTTGGTTGTGTTTGTCAGTTCATACCTGTGCCAAACAGACATGTGGAACTGCTTATAACGGGTCCTTTCTGGTCTGACAGTCTGTGAGAACAGAGGGTATCCTTTTCTTCAATGCAAAATCAGCAGGAACTTTCAGCTTTGGAAAGACTCAAAGGCCAAATGCTTCATAATTTTATCACACAGCACACACATGCTCCCTTTGGGGTTTTTGTTTATTTTAGTGTAAGGAGTTTCTTTTGACTCAGTGGTAACTAGCTAAAACCCCTTGGTACCTGTAGGAATGGAGTCAATCTGTAGTTAAAGTCATGCATCCTTTTTCAAGACTCAGTAAATTGCTCTCTGATGTTATAAATAACTAATTTTCCCCTCTCCCTTCTTCAGCACACCTTATTCACTTCCTGGAGAGGAGAGAGAGTTTGGGTACCATTATCTGATCATGATTCTCACCCAGTATTCCACAAACCCCTCTTAAAGGGCACTGAAATTAGGCTGGGAAATAACATTGTACAAATATTTAACAACATGTTACAATATTCAGTGAGAGAAAATTCTTAGGTTTTGAGTGATAAACTAGTTCATGGAAACATGCAGTGCCAGCATTAACAGCATTCATTTCCAAGGAGAAACCAGTTTGCTGTTCCATTTTTTTACAGTCCCATGAGCTTTGAAAACAAAACAAAAATCACTCAAAATATATTCAGTGAGTAAACTCTCTGAGAAGATGAAAATTTAATGCTACTACAATATTGTTTCCTGGAGAAAAGTCTTTCACCCAACTGCAGAAATAGAAATCTCTCTGGTTTAGCCTCCCTTCCTCATTTGGAATACAATGCTGTAACACCACAGTCCGGTGTATTTGATAAGGGATATAAAGTCTGTTACCTTTGCCTGCTCTTTCTAAGTTGAATTTCTGTGGATATCTGAGTGTATTTCTAAGTTTGCTGCCTGACTCCTCCTGTGCACTGACCATGCTTCCTGCTGCCCTGCAGCCAAAAGGGACTGGATTTCAGTGCTGCTCTTTGCCTGCAGTTTGAGACACCTGATACTCTCAGCATCCAAATTTTTGTTGATCTTTCCTGCCTTTATGGAGCAGGAATATGATGGCCTGATTACCAGCAATAGAGTTTTAACCTCATGTAGAGCTGCAGCCAGTCAGCTGAGACAATGACTGTGTGCAGGCATCTGCCTTTGCTGCTTGCAGAGTAAAACAAATTAATGGGGATTAATGAGGTGCACGTGATGCAAATTAACCTGTTCTGCTGTGCTGCTGGGACAGGCTTGAGCGTGCACGGTTACAGTGGGGCTGGCAGCTGCTCCTGGAGAGGTTTGTAATCCCATGGCTTGTGAGGATGTGCCTCAGAGACACCGTGTGGAAGGGCTCATAAGCTGAGAAAAGGTGGAAATGAGTCACTATTTGCTCTTGAGGAGCTGCAGTTGTTGTAGCTGATTCATGTATATCCACCTACTTCTCATTAAAAATCTGTATTTGCTGTTGGCATTTGAAGATACAATTTGGCCATGTCATTTTGTGGGTTTAGTACCTTGAACTTGAAACTTTATGCCTTTGCCTTAAGGGGTTTGTCTAGCCTAGACATTTTCTTTACTCCATTATTCTGCTTTCTGTCTTCTTTGCCCTGAAGAATTGGGAAAGAAAAGTTAATAATAGGCTAAAGCTGGAAGCATTTCCTTTTTAATCAAGTGGTAGAAAATCCAGACTTTTTTAAATTACCTGGTTTGTGATATTTTAATTAATGTTACTATTTTTCCTACCACGTTTATATTGCCCCCAGGGAACGATTTTTTCCTTGCTTTTCCTATATGGAATTCTACAAAAATTCCTCTACAATTAATGCGTCAAAAGTAAGAAAACAGACAGCAAAGATTTAAAGTGTGAAAGACATTCTCAAACTTCTCTCAAGTGGTAAAATATGCAAGTATAATAATGTTTACATGTCCTTAAGCGTTCTCATATTAGAGTTTTAGTGGCTTTATGGAATTGCTGTGACAATGGGGAAAACAAACTTTTTAAAAAGCTGGGTGTGATTCTAAGATCACAATGGAGGACAGAGAAACAGTAAACAAATCTTTATTATCTTTCAATTCACACAGTAAGAGTCTGATTCATTATTATTTGGCAACTTGTTTGGTTTCAGGTTTTCAAAGTCCACCTCAGTTATTTTTATTCTTTAAATTTATTTAAACGGCTTCAGGGTTTTTGTTAAGAGAGCCTGAAGTTCCCATTGCCTTCTCAATGCCCATAATTTCTGTATCTGAATATTGAAACAATGAAGTTGTTCTCTTTCTTCACTGTTACTCACTATTATCTCAGACTGCTCTTAATTTCACTTCATCTGATGTATTAGGTGTTGTGCCTTCTCTCAGAATGCACAAGTCAGAAAATCACACCAATAAATAGTATGCTGGGTTTCAAGCATGCAATTACTGTTATGATTTATTCTGCTTTAATAACAGTTTCATTCTATTTATTCATGCCATTTTTAAGTCATATTGGAGGTAAGAATGAGAAGTCATTTTTATGAGAGCAAAAGTGGATGTGTTCAGGAAACTCTTCATGCACCATTCTTTGTAAAGTTTGTGTGGTTTTTGGTAATTAATAAATATTCAGTGATCCATGGCTTGTCTTGTGCTGGAGAATTCAAAAGACTGAGAACAACTCACTAAAACATTAGTTTTGAATCAAATTATTACCTTACAAACCTCATCTCAGGCTTTTTAAACGGTATCACAAAAAGTAAAATTATGAGGCAGACCTCCAGTTGTGGCTGAAGGTGAATGTTGACTCAGAGGAAGCAGTGATGCAGCAAATACACTGTCTGGGTTTGCTCAAAGGAGTCAAGCACTTGGTTTGAAACATCTGTTTTCTGATAGAACCAGTGAATTCAAACAAAGATTGTTCATACCCAAACTGGAAACAGTCATTTTAAGTGATGCTGTTTATGCCAGTTCTGCTGTTTAGGGTAGTTCTGAGAGGTCCATCAAAGTTACATTCATAAGAATTAAGTTTTATCTCATCCCTTTGCAGTAACTCATTTCTCCTGTGCTACCTTTGCAGGATTCAGAGATGCACAGAAGTGAACACCAGATGTCAAACTTAAAAAAAACAAAAGTAGCTACATGTGAAAATGTGTATTAAAAGTGTTGACCAAGTCTTGTCCCCTTTCTCTGCACAGAGGCATAAACAACTTTCCAGCCTTCTTTCTCACCTCCTCCCACCTCTGTCTTTCTTCTCTGTTAGGGCTCCATAGCCTCTGGAGCACATTTGGAATTTAAGTCTGATTTTAAAGCAGCCCTTTATTAAAATACCCAAGTATCTCAAATGACTGCTATAAATGAATAGTGTTACACCCAAGGAGGAATACACATTGCCTTTTGTGTGCATTTGTTTTGCTTTTTTAGCATTTTTCAGGCATTTTGATAGATAAAATCTTTTTGACACCGATTCTCTGTCCTAGACTTCAAGTTTTTGAATCATCATCAGAGCTAAAGTAATCACAAGAAATATTATATGGCTGCTGAGAGTTGGTAGTGAAAAGAGTTGTGTTACTGTGGGTAGCAGAAATCCCCAGAAGTCTGCTTTCTTTGGCCTTGACAATCCCACAACAATAATATTTTGTTTCTCTTGGCACAAATATCTGCTATTTAAAGAACAGCTTTTAGGTAGTACATTCATGGAAATCTAGGCTGTATTTCACATTTACTTTCTGGGTGCACAAGTGAAGTATGACAGAACAAGAAGATGTTGCCAGTTTTATTGCTGGATTTTCCGTTTATGCCTGGATGGTGCCTGAACACTCATTTCCCATTCTGTCTAATCAGCTTTGACAGGTACTTTTTGCAGCCCAGTTCCCTCTGAAAAGACGTAATTCTGTAGTGTTTGGGAAGGATGAGGAGGCAAAGCAAATGGTACAGGTGAGGCAGATGGTGTGTTGTGAAACTCAAAACAGGGCCATAACTGCAGAGGTACCAATCTGTTCAGTGGGATTTCTCACCCCTGAAGCCAGAGGGAACTGTTACAGTGCTCCACACTTCCCATGAATGTGGAATTAAATCTTTGACGGATCTTTGCAATTCTTTTCATGGGATCTTTTGAGTACCTGAGGCTAAATATCTTGTGCTAAATCACTTGCCAAGCTATTCTTAGCATTTCGGTAGGATCAAATTCTTAATTTGTTTTCCAGAAACTCCTTATGTTTGTTGCTTCACTTATGCATCCTTCTGGATACTTAAAATGTTGTTAATATTTGCTGTAGCTACAGTATGTCAGTGGATTTCACAAGCCATGAACTCTCACAGCATGTCTGTGGCACTGCCAGGTGCCAGAAGTTCCAAAACACAGCTGAGGAAACTGTGGCAAGGACAGACCATAAGACTTACTAAGAATTACCTGAGAAGATACTGCCATTGAGTCCTGCTAAACAGGAGATATGAGCTGATTCATGTCTCCAGTCCAGAAATCTGGTTTCCCTTCCGATGTTTGGCTGTCAATTAACGAATTGTTTAGACTAAAAATAACGGGAAAACACCACTCAAAATTATGGTTGACTTCATCATATATTAAGAATGCTTGTATATTTTATTTAAAATAAAAAACAAAAACTAAAATCTCGTATTTCTTAAACATTTTTATCAATATCCTTTTATTAAAGATAATTAATTAACCTTTGTGACAATCAGTAGTTGGTCTGTCTGCAGTGAACCATTTCTTAATGTCAGAAAATTGATCCACTCCAAATTCACACCACCAGCACCTTTAAATATTTTGGAGGCTTATAAATGACAATTATAGTCATATAGTCATTCTGGCAGCTCTGTAAGACCACAGCTTTTGACTGACTCTCTCAAAAGTTTCTGATGGCATGGTTACAAACTGTCAGGTAGCCTTTTAAAGAAGGTTTTTGTAGTTGCCAGGAAAGATGCCTTGTGAATCTGAAAGCTAAGAACCTCAAGTTTGGCTTAATATTTATAGAACAGGTTGCACACAGGCAGTGAGAGCGTAGATCTCCTCATGCTCTGCCAATTTTGTGTGTAACAAATGGCTTTGAGGTAGAGTTAGAAGGAGAAAGGCCAGACTTGTTTGTGACTCCTCTCTGGGAGTGAGCAGGGACGTGCCATTTAGCAGCTGTGGATGTGTGTGGTGGCCTTGGGAAGGAGCCTGCAGGGTCCCAGACCAAACTGAAGCCATTTACAACTTGATGCCTGGTTGGGATTTAAGTGAGAGACACATTTTCAGGTTTTGATGATTTTGATGTCTCTCGAGATATTAGAAAGTCTTTTTCTCCCAGCGCTGCAACCAAAGAAGAGGTTGAGATCTGTCAGTTTGGCTTTTCAAGGTTGTTTATTTTATTTTATCTATTACATTCTTTCTCTGACTTGCAGAGGTCTATTCAGCAGGTCAGTTTGAGGCAAAATCCCCGCCTTCAGGGTGGTGTTTACTTTTTATACTAAAAACTACATGTACTTTATTTACAATAATTTTCCAATACCTATCACCTATGTTAGACAGTCTGTCTCTGCTCTAAACTAATTAGAAAGTGCCATCATCACAGCAGAAGATGGACAAGAAGAAGAAGAAGAACAGGACACACTTAGACCTGTCCATTTTGCCTCTTGAACCCCCATTCTAAAATCCCAAAATTCTACTTTTTCACCCTTTGACAAATTAACTATAATTCTATTCAAACTCTTGTGGCTTGTAAATCCTCACACAAAGTTGGTAATTTTTCCCATGGGCTAAAATCAAAGGCACAGGTGTTTTTGACTCCATGCCAAGGTCTCTCAGCCCCTTGCCAGGGTCTTGAACCATCAAGGACAGCCAGAGGAATGTCCTGGGTTCCAACAGCACATCAGTTTATTCCCGAGCTTGCCTCATGCAGTTTGTCAGAATACCACGTATAAATACACTGCCCAGCATTACATATATTTATTTATTTGTACATATATATATATATACAAACATATATTTGCCTAAAAATCTGATAACTACACAAATATAAATAATTTTTAAAATATGCTCTGGGTGTCCATACATTTTTTTCACATGGTTTGAAGCTGAAATTATTTACCAGATCAGGGTTTTTAAAAGCTCTTCTGAAGTTGCTGTGGTTCCAGCCATCCTCAGGAGCAGCTGCTGTCCCTGTTTGTGGATGAGGATGTCCTGGCCTTGTTTGGGCTGGGGGAAGCAGGCGAGGCTGTGCTCTGCTTGGCCGTGTGACACTGGCAAAGCTGGAGCTGAGCTCCCGTGCCATTTGCTAATGGAACAGCAGGAATATGCCAGGAGCTGCATCAAGGCAGGTGGCATTGCCATGCTCGAGGTGCTGCTCTGCCTTCCCCAGCCAAGTTCCTGCTTGGGAGCCCTGCCTGTGTCATGTCAAATCTGTTCATCATCATCCTATGACCATGCAGAAAGCCTGAGCTGAGTGAATCTTTAAGGTTCCAAAACAGAGAAAAATGTTATGAATTCTGGGTCTTTATTTTTGAGGCTGTTTCTCTCTCAGGGCAAATGAATTGTTGGGTTTAACAGGACTGCAAATGTTAGACTGAGGTAAGAGGTTATTGTAGCTCTGCATTCATCACTGCTGACTCAGCTGTAGCAGCATAATTTCATATTGACAAAGGTTGAGCCCAAACAGAGGGGACTGCATCATTTAGAGGTGGGAAATTGACTTAATGAGCAAGAGACAAGACAATAATAATGAAAAGAGAACTAAGATGTGATGAATTTACAAAGAAAGAATCTTAAGTCCTGTCAGGCTTTTTACAATGTCAAGGAATGAAAATGGATCTTGTAATAACAAAGAAGAGTGATATTTGAAGCTGTCCCTAGAATATATTTCCATGCAATTCATCAGCTACTGTAATGAGGACAAGGACACAGCAGGGTTCAGGATGGCTCCAGGAGGCACAATAGATGTTACTTGGCCAGACAGATTTTTACTCCCTATAATCCAATCTTTTCACTGCAGTGGTCAGCAAGAAAATGGTATACTAAACCTCATTTTATATTTTACATTATAAAGTTTTTTAGGGCTTTTTTGTAGTGTGCACTTGTTTGGGTTACATCTGGAAAGAAGGCTTTGCAGTTCACTGCTAATTCAAGGAAAATATACATAAAGTTCTGTTCTTAATTCATATAAAGTCTGTCTTTGAAACAAATGCATGTTTTCCAGTGAGAAGTTATGCAAATTGAAATAGAAGGAATACTGCCCATGACAGTAACATTTCATAAACTTGTGCCTAGCTGCAATTGGCTTTTTTTTAATTGGGTGGGAGGTTTTTAATAGAGAATATTGTTCCATGTATCTTTCTCTAGGTAGCCGTTTTTACAGTTCAGTACAATTGAGCAAACTGTAATTTTCCTCTGTAAATGCCCTTTCTGCTACAAACACTGGCTATTAATGTATTTTGGGTGCAAGAAGGGCTTTCATCTAATGGTCAAAACTTAGTCATTGGATTTTCTTGTGTAAATCAAGTTATTGTGTCCATCTTTCACTCCTCTGCTTGAAAAGGTTAAGCTGCATGAATCAGAAACAGTAGAATATTGAAGATTTTTGGATGACTTACACTACAGCACACAGGATCCCTAAAAGATGAGCCACCTGGCCCATTGTAGGTCATAAAAAATAAAGTTTTTATTGGAAAATTAATTCCTATATTGAAAACAAATGTCACTTCATGCCAATCAGCAGCATTTTGATGCCCAGTTTGGCATTCCTTGTTGGGGCTGCACTCCTGGGGTGATACTGTCTCACATAATGTTAAACTGATCTTATTTTGATTGTATCTGGTCTGACTAGATTGATATCTATGGGTGATTACTTTGGGTCGAGTATCTATAATAGTATTTAATTATTCAGAATGGTTTATTCTCATCAGCACTTGATGACAGTTTGCTGGAATTATCTTGCATCACTTCAAACATCAGAAATACTCTTTGTTAATGTTTAAGCCATGGTTACATGGTTGCAGTGCAACTGGATACCTTACCAGCTCCCTTCATAAATACTAGTGTAAAATTCATAAATTCTAGTGTAAAACTGCAGCAGACACTGTGTTATTTGTAAATGCTGTTTATGTCATTGTGCCAGGACTCCCTCATGGAATGGGATCCTGGTGTCCTTTGAGTTTTGCTCCTCTTTTGCAGTCTCTAACCTACAGGTTCCTTTTTTTCAGCAATTGGGGATGGTTGTTACTTGTGCCCTATCTGTAATATCACACTTACTTCCATAGTAAGTCCACTCCATAACTCCATTCTCACATGGAATGAAATAAGCACCAGATTAAGTCAATCAGTAAGTATTCTGTTACTATTCCTCCGTAGTTTGCACTTTCAGACTTTTTCATGAGCCCTGCTGTCTGCTGTTAACTGATTGAAATAAGAATGTGGGGATTTTTTTCTTTATTTGCTTTTGGATTTTGTTGTTGTTGTTGTTGTTGTTGTTGTTGTTGTTGTTTGGTTTAATGGTTTTAAGAGGCAGTGTCTACTTAAAATGAGATGCAGTCCTAGACTTTTCATAATTACATCTTCAGTGACAACCCCAGGGAAGATGCTTCAACCTTTGCAGTTTTCCCACTTTTTTTTGCTCTCTGGGGGTAGCAGCACCTATTTTGGCACAGCCTCTGCAGTGCTCAGTCTAGAAAGAAGTGTTCTGAACTTAGAGATTCCCTTTGACAAGTCAAAGGCAACCTTAATCCTGAAAAGTGACAAGTCTGTATCAATTGTGTTGCTTTCAGGATTCATCTCACATTTGGCATAAGATATTTATGGGATGGAGGGAAGCTCTTGTACTTTCTCTTTTACCCAGGAGAGGGCTGCCAACTGTTAACTGCAGAATGAATTTTGGGGTGATTGCAGACGTACTTCTTAGAAGTGCTGTGCAACTAGGCTAAATAGCAAATTTTCTTGTATATTGAGCATTTTGATAAAATATTTTATAGAATTGTTAAGGTTGGAAAAGATCTAAGTTCTAAGATCATCAAGTCTGGCCATTAAAAAATTTTAAGTGAAGGCACAATAATAATAAAACCACAAGAGACTGATGTAGAACTGGTGTGATTTTAAATATTTGTTTGGAACAGAATTATAACCCCCCAAAACAGGAGTGTAGGAAACTGCTGTAGGCCTATCTACAGTATAGCAAAATTATTCCAGATGTTATTTGCTATTGGGGTTTCAGTTTTCTTTGCTTTTTTGGTTACCAGTTCTAAGTGGAAAATGAGTCCATTAAATAGGGAAATGGTTGTAATGTACACATTGTCTAGGAGATTTTCCTCATATATTCCTGATTTTTAAGGAATGAGAGCTTGGAGATACTGGTGGATGAGAGGCTAGACATGACCTGGCCATGTGCACAGGCAACCCAGAAAGTCCAACCTGTCCTGGGCTAAGTCACCAGCAGGGTGGGCAAGCTGAGGGGGGGATTCTGCTTCTCTGCTCTGTTCTGGTGAGCCCCCTCCTCAAATACTGCATCCAGCTCTGTGGTTCCCAGCATAAGAAGTACATGAATGTGCTGGAGGAAGTCCAGAGGATGCCACAGAGATGCTCAGAGGGCTGGAGCACCTCTGCTCTGGAGACAGGCTGAGAGAGCTGGGAGTGTTCACCTGGAGAAGAGAAAGCTCAAGGAGACTTTCCAGCACCTTTCAGTGCCTAAAGGGGATACAAGAGAGCTGGAGAGGGACTTTGGACAAGGGCATGGAGTGACAGGACAAGAGGGAATGGCTTTTTAACAAGGAGGCAAGTTTAGATTGGATATTAGGAAGAAATTGTTCCCTGTGCAGAGGGTGAGGTCCTGACACAGACTGCCCAAAGCAGCCATGGATGCCCCATCCCTGGAAGTGCTCAAGGACAGGTTGGATTTGGGCTTTGAGCAACCTGATCTAGGGCTGATTTGAGAAACAAATGGAGCCACAGATCTTTGTCACATCTGAGCAGAACTGGACTAGAAGATCTATAAATGTCCAACCCAAACTATTCTATGATTTTATAATTCCATAATATGGTCAAGCTTTTATGCTGCTCCCAGGACTCATGAGTGAGACTTTCAATAAGCCACAGACATTGGAAGCATCAGCTTCTACAGGGCCTGGGGTAGGCAGGGGAAGGCAAGAGGAAGAGGGGAATTGCACAATCTGCCTGCAGTGTTCAGAGCAGAGCTTGTGCAGAGGACCTGAAGCCTGTGTGACATTATATATCAGTTCTGAAAACTGATCATTTAAAAGCAATTTCATAAGAGGCTGTTTAGTGTCTCTCTCATTGCCTCCAGGTCACAGGAAAGCTTCTGTAAGCCTTGATGTGGGACCTGAAAGCCCTCTCACTTTTGGTTTGCACCACTCCAACTGTGCTTTCCCCAGGGTGAGTCTGTTTGAAGAGCCACCTGTGCTGAGCTGCTGTGCTCAGTAAATCTGCCCAACTGAAGCTTTCTGTTGTGGGCTGTTGTTCTGTGGGATAGAGCAGAGACCAGGGCCCTCAAAACCTTGAATTCTGTCTGATTTCTCTTAGGTTTAGTTTTGTGAGTATAAGAGGAAGGTTGAAAAGCCCTGAAAAGCAACGTAGCCTGCTTTTTCTTTCTGGTTTCTCTTTGAATTTGTATTTTGTGGTTGATTGCAATCTGGCTCTAGATTTTTCCTGCTACTGCTAAATTATAAATCTGGGTAGTCAGAACCTGAGCTGTCAAGTAGTTTAGTCCATCCTTTAACAGACAAACTTAGCTAAACAAAGCTGAGCAGGGACATGTATGTGCCAATAACAATTCACTGGTCAGAAGTCCCAGGAACTTCAGCCCAAGGATTCAGGTTTAAGTTAAAAGTGCATATAGGGTTCATGTTTCAGTCCCCTTTTCTAAACTCTTCTAGTCTTTATTTGAGACTGAAAATGCTTCTGCTTTCTTCAATGCCTCTCTTTCCTCACCCAGATCTGATCTTTCCTCTGGTTTTCTGCTATTCTGTCACAGAGGACTGTGCAAATTTAGCCAGTGTAATTTTTTTCTAGGGCATCCTTGCTCCATATAATCACAAAGACCTTCTTTTCTTAGGAATTCAGTCTAAAAAAAACTTAGAAAACTCCCCAGCAGATAGAAAGGCCATGAAGCAGTACTCCACTTGCACACCATGAACACACTAAGCGAAGAGGAATAAGTGCAAATTGACTTGCTTTGGAAAAAAAGAGTTGCACTTTTGGAAGTCAGGAAGAGGGGATTAATGGCTCTGAAAATATTGAAAAGGCATGATTTGGCCGAACAAGGGAATAGTTTTGGTTTGTTCAGTGATCATTCCCAAATGTGTACATGAACTCCGTACTCTGCTCACCCACCCACTGGAAAGTGGGTGCAGAAACTGTGCTCTAAACTAAGGTTCTTGGTGTCAAGCATGAAAGATAAGATCCCAAATGAAGTGTTCTTGTCACATTTCCATTAAAAAATGATGCATCTGTGATGTAAATGCTGCAAATGAGACATAGCAGATTCTCGCCTAGCAGAAGTGACGTGTAGCTTTAATTTAGGTAAGCAATAACCAATTTTCTAAGGTCATAAATAATGGTTATTGTTCATGTGTTTCCTGATCTCCTTGTTCCAGGCCTTTCACATTTGTGCCAGTAGTTCTTTATGTTTTAAGTACAAAGCACAGAGATCCATGATGTTATTTATTCTTTAATACATTTTTCACTTCTTAGAGACAAATGTCACTAATGAAATCTAATTCTGCCCATCTGTTCCTCCCATTAAAGCCACCAAAGCATTAAAATTCTGATTTGAGAAACAAATGGAGCCACAGATCTTTGTCACATCTGAGCAGAAAATCTTTCAGATCTTCCTGGAGATCCCTTGGAGACCAGAGTGTCCAGGAGCATTCCCCTCTGCTGGGCCAGCAGCACTAAATTAGATCTGTTCCTTGTCTGGAAGTTTTTCCAAGTCTGGAAAACTTGTGTGCTGCTTGGCTTCGAGAAAGACCTGCTCTATACATAAAGGACAAGGTAAAACTGTGTACATGTAGAGCACAAAACAAAGGATAAATGTGCTGTTTAAAACTGAGCTTGAATGGAAGACTCCTGCATTTCAGTTTTGGCTATGTCCCTGGTTTCAGGTCACCTGGATTAAGTAGATCTTCCAAGACTTCTTGTTTCAGCTACAAATGGTGCAGAAATTCTGGCAGATTTCTCCTGCCCATGCTGTGCCCCTGAAGCAGACTGCTGCTGCCACTTCCCTCCTTCCTTCTGGAGATTGCCATTCCTTGGACATCCATATGTCTTTGTGTCTGCTGCTCTCCCTCACAGACAAATAGATCTGCTGAAACTCTCCATAAAGAGCAGCCAACATTAGAGAGAGATAAGATCACCCTTTCTCACCTAGAGGGAGCAAAAACAGCAGGAAACACCTGCAAGCAGTGGAATTGCTTGTTCAATGAACACAGTGGAGCCCAGATACTCACCTCTGAACACAGTTGTCACACTCATTGGCCTGTGAAGGGTGCTATGAATTTGCAAAGAAGTGTCACTATTTTATAGTTTGTTTTCCCCTTTATGATTTTTATACATTGGTTTTGTACTGGCTGTGGTATGTAAATAACATGTGGCAAGATTCTAGTTCACAGTCTGCCTGAGAAAGTCCACAACTGAAACAGGACAGCTCAGAGTGAAGTGAGCAAAAAGTGACCTTTCCACGGTGGAAGGTTCTCACCAAAGAAAGGGAGAACCCCTGAATCACCTTGTGTGCCCTGAACTCGGGCTGTGGTTTCAGTGAGGCACACAGGGAGCACCAACCCCTGCCAAGTTAACCCCACTGTTGGCTTATGAGCCATGTCCTTGTCACAGCTAACCTGATAACTTTTCCAAACATGTTTCCTTAAAGATTCATTCAACCAAAATCACTACAAATCATCTGAATACAACGCCCTGCACTGCGTCTCAAATGTGCCATTTGTCTGTAGAACCAGATCACAGTGTAGAACAGTTGTTGGAACAAGTCAGAGAACTGCTACAGCTTAATTAAATTAAGGGCTTTTTTCAGCATGGATCTCCTGGCCAGCACTGCCATCCCACACTACAGAAGCTGGCAGTGTGCTTGGTGGATGTGTTTATCTGCCAAAACACCAAGAGGAAAGCACCAGGGTGATTTGTGTTCTCTTTCCACAAGCTTCTCCTGTGATTTACAGCTTTACCATGAATGTGGTGCGAAATGAGCTCTTCCAGCTACAGCTTTTTTGACCACAACATGTTACAGCTGCTGGTTCTTCTGGATATCCAGTGCTGGAAATGGCCTGAGGGAGGAGGTCAGAGCCCTGCCAGATGTGCTGGTGTCTCTCCAGCTGTATCTGTTTCCCATCCTGGTTCTGTTTTCAGACCAAGGTTGAGTAGCCAAGCATGGTGTCTTTTTAACCCTGACCAGCTGTAAGAGTTCTTGATTATACCCTAAAACAGGTGTCACAAAAATAGTCACAAAAAACCCCAGTGAATAGAAAACTATAAATTAGTACAGTGCCATAAATCTGTGGGACAGCTTTGGAAAAGGAGTACCAAGTGTTCTTCATCTCCCTTTTAGAGCTCAATTTACAGTTAAAAGCAATGAAATGCTATTTCAACCAGGTTATTTTGGGGGGGGGGGGCGGTTCTGGCAAAATGAAGATTTAGGCATTGATTCCTATTGAATTTAGGAAAATCCTGCTTTGATTTCAGAGGGCTGCAGAAAACTGCCTGCCCAGATTTGCTCCTAGGAATGTGCTGTCAGTCACTCCTGCTCCAGGGTGGAACGCTGAGTGTGGGCATAAATCTTAAATCAAAGTTGCCACAGGTGACAGAAATATCCACAAGTCCTGAACACCTGTGGGAGCCCACCTTGCACAATGTGCTGGTGCCACTTGTCACACAGTTGGGCTTCATTGCAGAATTGATACTTAACAACATCTGGCAAAACCACAGATCCTCAGGTCACAGACTTTTTCCTCCTGTATTGATAGACTTGGGTCCTTGCTGTTTCTGTACTTGAGATATGAAAGTTTGAAATAAAGCTAGATTCTCAGTGGGGGGATTGTGAAAGAAGTAGCACATTGTGGGGTTTTTCTCTGTGAGAGCTGTGGAAAAAACTGAAAATCTGTTTGTGTGGGAGAGGGGAGATTTAAAAGACACGTTTAAAGTGAAGTAGGATTCCTTAGAATTAAGGATGAAACAGTTCCCAGAAGTGTTCTGTGCACTAACAAACAGTTAAAATGAAGTTTTTTTCCTCAAAGCTAAGTGCTAGATGCTTGCAAACTGTTTGCATTATAAATTCAAGCTCCACAAACTGAACCACAGTTATCAATAATATCGTGATGTGTGAGAAATATATTGGCTGTGATACCTCTTGCATTTAGGCAAGCTTTTTCCCTCAAAATGTTTATTTTGAAACTACACTATATTAGTCTATGTGTGTACCTTCTTTAGGTGACAGAAAGTGCTGGAAGGTCTCCCTGGAGCCTTCTCCAAGCTGAACATCCCCATCTCATCCTGTCTCCATAACAGAGGTGCTCTAGCCCTTTGAGCAACTTCATGGCCTCCTCTGGACTCACTTCAGCAGATCCATGTCCTTCTTAAGCTGGGGGCATAGCCAACTGCTGTGCTTAAAAAAAAAAAGCAACAATAACTCTGCCTTGCTCAGCTTCACCCCAGTAATGCTCCCTGTCTTGCTTTGCACCCCCAATGTTGCTGCAGCATCAGGAATCTGCATTTCTGTCTGGACAAATGAGTCACCCAGTTTGGGCAAAGGGCTGTGTGATCACTGAAATGTGAGAGTTCTCAGCAGTTTGCAAGATTTGCCTCTTTTGCCCACTTCTTAGAGGCCAGTAGAAGTTTTGGTGCTGCAGTTTCATGTAAGTGCAGGTCAGGGGACCGTGGGCTCAGCTCTTGTGGGTTTCTCTCAGGCAGCACCTGGGCTTGCCTTCAGGAGCAACATCTGTGCTTGCACAGAGGTCCCTGGGCCCAGTAGGTCATGTCAGTGGTGCTCATGATGTAGATACCTCAGTGGCCCTTGGGAAGGCACCTTTTTCACCTGCACTGTGTGTAGCGTTCAAATTTGAGTGTGCATCAGCAGTTTATTCACGTGTGAGCTCCATCCCTGCTCCATGCTGTCATGCTCAGCATGGAGAAGGATAACTGGGAAGCTGGCGTGAAATCAACACCATGATAGTGGAGTTATATCCTGCAAAACAGCATCAGATCCCATCAGATTTAAATAAACTGCATTTTGGGACTGTGAATGGCCGGCTGCTGGCATTGCTGGCATTTGTGTCTGTTCAAGCACTTACAGTTTTGTGGTATTTTTTGAAAACTCTTGGGATGCATGTCTCTTCCCTGATCAGTAATTCCATGTCACTCTCTGGGGGTATCACAGCCTAAAGAAGGAGATGGACCCATTTCCTTAGAATTGCCCTTAAAAAGAGGGTATTTTATGGAAGTGGCTTTGCTTTCAGAAAAATCCCTCTCAAATCAGATGGAGAAGGTGATGCTAACTGTTCACTGCCTACCTTCTGGTTTGTTTAGAGCTCTTTTTGTCTCTTTTTTTTTTTTTTTTCCTTAGCTCAACAAGTGAAGAAATCCGACCACAGGCGTTCAGGGGTGCTGGTGCTGTGTCTGTGGTGGAGGTGTTGTGTCACCAGCCCCAGCAGAGCCAGCCCTGCCTGCCCTGCAGCTGTGAGCTCTGCACACCTGAGCACAGCCTGCCTTTCATGTCCCCACGCTGTGCCCAGAGCAGTGAGAAGCACCTGAAGGGTGAAGGGAAGGAGGCTGAGACAGCCCCTCGGGGTGGTGTCCATCTCCACCTCACTCTCCTGACCACTCTCCAGCCCTCAGCTCTCAGCTACCTCACCTCTCGTTATGATTTTGCTGCTCTGGCAGCTAACTGGGTGAAGATTACCAGTGAGGTTTCTGATGACGTGTGAAGGAAGTGAGGACACATATATCACTGCTGTTGTGGTGGTGCTTTCTTGTTCATTGGTGAGTGTGCTGTTAAAGCAAACAAACCTTTGTTTCTTTCTCTTTTCTTAGCAATTTTTTTATTGACTTTCTGATGCCATTTGCTTAGGCAAACATAGGCAAGCAGGCATCTTTCTAGCCTTACTGCAACATTTGCTCATGGAGAGCAAGCGTAACTCCAGGGTTTTTAAGGCATATATTTCCCCCCACCATGTCTTCTAGCCTGCACTATGTCAAGTAACTTCATGTCTTGCTATTCTCTTTCCAGATACCTGTGACTCCTATCCACCGGTGAAGATGCTGAGAGGAGCTGGAGGAATATTTTTTAGAGAGCATTTTTATTGTCCCATGCTTTAGAAGGCCTAATTCTTAATTACAGTCTTTTGTTAGCCATGCCAAATTCAACAGTCACATTAATGACAGGCATCTCTCAAAATCGGAATTTGTTTCAATTGTGTTTTATTTTTAAGAAGATGAGTGAACCCACAAGAATCCTCTCTGCAGGATACATCTTCAGTCATTTCACCACTCCTAAGAGTAAACTAACTCCCTGCTGAGTTATTCATGACCCTACTCAGCCAGGCTGATGTAGACCTGATCACTTCCTGAGACTGTTGTGTGGAATAAATCAAGCGTCTCCCTTCATGCTGAGTGCTGGCACATCACAGAATTTCTCCGAGACTCTATGAAAGAGAAAAAAATCAACACAAACCATAATATGTCCCACATCCCAGATGAGCTACCCAGCATTTTAGCTCTCAAACCAGCATTTAGCTCTCATTGTGCCTCTCAGTCTTGTTGCTTTTCCTTATTCCTCTGCCTAAGCTCATTTCTTTCATCATGCCCATAAGTAACAAAATTGTGATCAGCCAGGTTATATCAATGCACTTTTATCACTGCCCTGGGGCTTTCTCACTCCTGAACAATGACTGGAGTGACAGTCACATTTGAGAAGCAAAAGAGTGATGTTAAGGAAGGTGGAAAACAGCTGGTGCAGGAAAGAGTAAATGCTGGAGGTGGGAAAGAGGGAAGAGAGAGAAGGAAGGACTAGAAAAAGAGCCATGGCCAAGCCTCAAGTCTGAAAAGCAAAGTTTACACCAGAGAATGACTGTGGTTAAAATGCTGATGATGGGTTTAAGAGGAAGCTCTTACAGCGAAATCTGCCCAGCTGGCCCTGCCCAAAGAGATATGAAATGAACCTTGATGATCTTTAGGGCCTCAGAGGCAGAACCTCCCCCAAAAAACTCCATGCTTTGTTGAACATTCTTCTGAAAATACAATGCTGTAATTTGCTTGGGGATGGGAAATCAACGTCTGAGCTTTTTCTGAGACACGTGTTCAGGTACAAGCCTAGCCAGGGAAAGACCCAGAAGCAAATTCCGTCTGCATTTGATTTGAGCCTCTGTGGGATGTTTAGGTTCAGGGTAGCTGTCAGGTCCTTACCACAGGGCTGGCTCTGGGGATGGCCTCAAGCAGCCATGATCAGATATCTCCACACAGCCACTCACCTGTGCTTTGGAGAAGATGGAGACTCCATGTCTGCTCAAATGGAGTGAGGACCTGCTGTGTGACTGCAGGCCACCTTCCAAAACCACCAGCATCCTCTGCTGCAGCAGGAAATGTCCATCAGGCCAGGTACGCTGAGATGTATCTCTGCAGTCTCATGAGATATATCCAGAGATCTGCACTTACCTTGTCTTAAATTACATTCGGTACATTTCTGTCCCTTGGGTGTCTTTTTTTGACTTTTAAGAGGACCCCAGCAGGTCTGGGATTCCACCAAGGCTTCTTTTTACATCACTTTGTTCAGGTTGAGTCAAAACTTCTTCTCAGTAGTACTTAAACCCCTAATTTTCAGAATTTAATCTGAATTACTGCCATGGGGCTAGTGACCTGCTCACAGCCTGACACAGAGGCAGCCAGGCTGTGCTAGAGCTGAAAACCTCCTCTGATCTGCCTAGTTGGAGCTGAGGGAAGCCAGAGCATAGGGGATGGATGGGGGGCTTCCACAGGACCCAGCTCACATGTGCTGCAGAGAGTCCACT
This sequence comes from Certhia americana, assembly GCA_018697195.1. Taxonomy (NCBI): domain Eukaryota; kingdom Metazoa; phylum Chordata; class Aves; order Passeriformes; family Certhiidae; genus Certhia; species Certhia americana. Next base: position 60,932,688 of record CM031860.1, on the reverse strand, counting down.
CTGACCCAAAGCAGAGAGAATAGAGACAAAATGACCAGGGAATAAACCCAGTTGTGTTACCCATTTGATCCATGTGAGGTTTGGGTAGAATCTTTTTTGGGATCTACTGAAACTGCTGGAAAAGCAGACAAATCCTGGAGTCCTGCCCCCAGGCTACAGCCCCAAGTGTGTCACAGACACAGCAATTGTGCTGCCACTGTGAAAACAGCCCTCCTTGGCTTGTGGTGATAAACAAATGACAGTGGGGGGGGGGGGGGGGGGGGGGACCTTGGTAGTTTTCTAAATTTTCCCAACCCACTTGCTCACAGGAGCCAGCTGTGCAGAGGGAGCAGCTCGGTGCAGCTGCAGAGGATGCACATGCAGGGTCTGTGCTCAGCTAAAACCTGTGTGTAAGTATAGGAACCCCTTTCCTATGGCTATACTACGATCCCAGGGCTAATCCCTGCAGCCCCACACTCACGGTACATGTTTGGGATTGAAGAGTGGATAATGGGAATTTTCTTTTTTCTGCTCCATGGTCCCAAAACAGGTTTAAGGGGTAAAGGCTTTATGTGAAAGGGTAATTATTCACTGGGAAATTTGTTCTCATGAAACATCTGAGGTTTTAGCAAGTAAGAAAGGTGCTTTAACCAAAACAATCAAGTGTTTTCTGTGAGGCTTTATGATGGGGAAACTGAATGAAACAGCAAAGTGTAGATGGGACCAGGTAATGGCCCTTTCCCAGCCAGGTAGGAGGGGTGAAGGGAGAGTTCAACCTCCCATTCCAAGGGTGAAGGGGGTGTATTTGTGGTTCTTGGTGGGGAAAAAATGGATTTCTGTGGGTTTAGACTATGATTTATTTATTTATATTTTCATGAGCTCAGTTGTAACGTACATTTTTAAGGGGAAGTGTCTTTATGAAACTTTTGCATTTTTTTAAAACACCTGTGCTGGGGCAACATGATATTTCTTTTCACTTCACAGCATGGTGATTGTGAAAAGTGGGTTTTAAATTCATTTCTAAGTTTTTATGTGGTTTCTGCTAGGTTAAAGAACTTTATTTATATTTCAACCTGAACTGCAAAGGGTTTTTTGTCTGTGTAACCCCCCCCACCCCCTGGCCCATTCTTAGAGAGTGCAGCACCTCTGAGATGAAATTGAACATGGGCTGGAAATGAGGTGGTTAATCTAATATTTGAAATTGTCCATGTTTTAAAATTGAGATCACCTGTGTGTATTTTGAGGCTCTTTCTATATTCAGAGGCAGGGGAGAGATGCAGGTGAGGAGAGGCAGAGTGAGAGAGGGGACTGAGTTTGTGCATCAGCTCAGAGCCCCATTCTGCAGCCCAAGGCAGAAATCTTTGTGTTTGAGTGAATATTCTGCAGACAAAAAGCAAGTGGGAGATCTGGGCTTATAAAAGAGACAAAAATCCAATTTTTTTTTCTTTTTACCAGAATTTCACTTTTCCAGTGTAGCCAAAGGTACAAGCCTGGGTAGTGAATGAGAGACAGTGATTGAACAGGCAGCCCATTCTCTAACAGACACATTTATTGACTACATATACAACTAATAAAAGCACAGCAAAGCAGTGATGTCCAGGCTCCAAAAACAAGACCTCACCAATCCGTTGGCCAGACGTGCTGGGAGTCCTGGGAACCTGGATGTGGTGCTGCAAAGGCTCATGTGGATTTAGCTCCTTAAAGTCCATGGTGATTACAGCATCTTCTGTTCTGCTGATCTTTTACCATCTTTCCAAGTCTTTGAGGCTGTTCACACCCCTGCTGTCTTCAATGGATGCTTTTCCAAGCTCAGGTGTTACATTTCCTTCTCTTTCCTTCCAAAGACAGTGTCCTTGGCTTTCCTTACCCCCATCTCCCTGGTTTAAGTGATGCCTTAAGTTTTAGCTTTCGTATTTTCCAGATTCTAATACATACTGCATTAGTATGTAACTCTGAACTTCATATAAAGTGTTGGCAAGTTCTCCTCACAGTTCAGTCACAAAACAATCCTTTTCCAGCCCCAGAACCAAGGACACCATTGCAGCTTTAGGCTTAAGAAGTACAAACAACGGTGAGAGGAAAGCAATCTGGGAGGATGGGACTTCATGACCTGGAGCTGTAGTTGGACAATTAACCCCAACATGTAAATGGACCAAAATTTACAAAAGTGTGAAAACTCATGACTCGAGGTCCATCTTGGGTGTAGCCTCAGCCAGGCTCTTGTACTGCCCAAGGTGTATCCTTGGAAGGCCTTTCAATAAATACCTACTTTATTCCTTTAACATTGTCCAGCCTCTGTTCCAGGTAGCCTCTCACAGGCATCATAAGGACTCTTAAATCACATAAGAGCAGCCTCTTAACATTAGTATTTGGGGATGGGAAGTTCAAAAACAAGTTACTTATGCTAACTTTTGCTTCTTCACTATGAGGGTGATCAAACAATGAAACAGGTTTGCCCGGAGAGGTTGTGGAGTCTCCATCTGTGGAGATGGTCAAAGCCCAGCTGAACACAGTCCTAGGCAATCTGCTCTAGGTGTCCCTGCTTGAGCAGGTGGACTCAGACTAAATGAAACCTCTCAAGAGGTCCCTTCCAACCTCAACCATTCTGTGACTCATGCCATCTGCAGGCTGCTTGGCCAGTCCTCCCCTCCTGGGTGGCCCTCTGGTAATGGAGAAGGCCATCCATCTCATCAAGGTCTGGCATGGCGTGCGTCCCCACCGCTCAACGCCTACTGGGTTGCAGCCAACAGCGGAGCCAAAGGATCTTCTTGGTGGCAAACACAGAGGCCAACCCAGTCTTGCCCTTGACTATTTCAGGAGGGTCCTGGCCAGCCCTGCTCCTTTCAACTGGCTATCAAAGCAGAGCTTCACTTGCCTCATCCGGTAACAAGTGGCTACCATGGCAAAGCACACACAGATTTGCATTAGCAGTATAACTACAATGGGGTGCAGCAGTGCGTTGAAAATGCCAGTGGCCGTGGGGGACCAGCCAAAAAATACTTCCCACCAGTGGTGCTCTCCCGCCCTCTTAATTCGTTCCATTACCTGTTTTATAACTTTGCCATCATGGTGGACTGTTATTAAGATCTTTTTAGCTTCGGCCTTGGCATTTTCTAGCAGCTGCTGCAAATTTACATGCTCTAACATTTCTTTTACAAGTGATAAATCCATACCGATGGGGGTCGGGGTTATACTACGATACAAGGTATAGTTTCTGATCAGCAACTGGCTAGTAAACACAGGTGGTTTATACACAAAATCACAGCCTCTAATAATAGCTACATTGCAAGCACACATATTTGAGTCGCTAAACACGGTCTGGTTATAAGCTTCATTAATTTGCACGTATTTACACATTGTTCTGAAGCACACACAGCCTTTCCCTACGTACACTAACACGGTTTTGTTACTGCTCTGGGGGTTGATCTCAAAGTGACACACGCCTTCTTTGGTGTCAAAGCACACATCACTCGCCTTAAGGGCATCATCTTCGCATATGAATCCCAGCCCCCTCTCCAAAATGCAGGCTTCCAAATCTACCGTCTCCCACTTCCCATCAGACACCCTGGCCCACATGCGATGGTCCAGGGGGTAGACCACAGACCCATTTGTGTTCACCCCCAGGGCCACGATGGGATAGACCTTTTCAATGCGAGCCTCTGCCACAGTGAGGACGTGGGCAATGACTGCGTTGAGGGCCTGGTCATGGGTGAAGTTTACAAGCCTCCACCAGGCTTGGAGCTGCCGCTCCTTCTCTGTGGCCGTGTCCCACACGATCTTTCGGATCTCAGTGGGCAGGACGCCATTGTCACCATCTCTCAGGATGCCTGCAACGACACTCTGCACCCACATCTGGGCTTGGATGCAGCTAAGAGCAAGAGAGACGTTATTTTGTTCGATGCCCAGCGCTCGCAACAGCACCTGATGGTCTTTCTCACTTATTTGTTCCCAGGTGGGCAGCACCTCTGACACAAGCCAGTGCCCCATCCCAAGGCTGGACAGGGATGAATTCAGGGGCTTGAGGAGGTTCTGCACGCCCCAGGTGACAGTCTCCAGCTTGTTTGCCAAGACCTCAGCATTCATGCTGTTGAGGACTCCCAGGCCGGCACCTCCTCCTCCCAGTGCTGTGGCCAGCAGGTCTCTCCTGGCCCTTGTGCCCTGGAGGGAGCGGCTGTGGAGCCATGCCAGCCAGCCAGTGTGCAGAGTGGACAGGAAGGGGGCACAGTGTGGTCTGACAGAGGAAATATTAACAGTGGACAGAGACAGCACCACCTTCTTTAGTGATCGTACAGGCCCTGTCAGCAGCTCTTGGATGTGATTTTTCTTCACTACATAAGGACCTATTTTGGAAACAAAAGGGGCCAAGACAGCAGTGATGACAAATTCTTTTTTGAATCCTTCGGGGCCTCCTATCCACCACTTTCCTCCAAGCTCGGGGGACATTTCTACGCTCAGGTTTCCTTGACACCACACCTGCAGGGTTATGATAAGGTGTGGGCAGCGTCCATAATCCTGATTATACCATGAAGCCTCTGCATCTAGTTCAGATCTATCAAGTGTTTTTCTCTCACAGAGGCAGGTCAATGGAATGAGCCATTTGCGGCCATTGGGGGCTGTGACAGTCACGGTGGTGCCATTAATTTGCATTGGGTCAGCTACACTTTCTTGGGAGTATTTAATTTCCAGTTTTACCTGGTTGCCAATCTCAACATAAGGGGCTGCATGCCAGGCCAAAAAATGGCACTTTGAGATCTTAATGGCAGCAAAGGAGGGTGCTGTGGTGCTGATCTTAAATTTAAAGGACAGCCCCATGCTGTTGTGTGCCCAGAGGCAAACCACAAAGACTGGCTGGACCAAAGTAAAATTGTACCAGCAGTCCAATTTCTCCACAGCACAGATTTTTTTCTGATTCTTCTTAGTTTTTACTTCAGTGACAGAGATTTGAGTTACTCGCTGGTGGGTAGACCCATTAATTACCCTGCACCCCACTTTTATTTGCTGTCCCACCTTCCCCAGCAGCTGTGGAAGTCTGTTTGTGCTATCCCAGCCCCACTCATTTTCCAAGTACACCTCTGCCCCATGCATAACCACTGTAGACAAATTTAGGCCTTTGTTAGAGTTTAATCCCATGATTCCTGTATGTTTTATGTAAGCTTGGGACCAGGGCCAATCAGTCCCAATTTTTGTGTGCCTCCTAACCCTGTGCTGGGCTGTGGCCTGTGTGTCAAGGTGCCATTCTAAGTGAGAATAATTGACATTTTGTCCAAGGTGCTGATGGGTTGGTTGGACACATTGGGTGCTCAGCACTATGCACATACCAGAAAGCAAAGTAAATCCTGCAATCACAAATTTGAAAGCAATTTCCCCGCAGCACAAACAGGGCTGGTGATGCCACGAAGTTCGCCCTTCCCGCTGGTCACAATCGCCTTCCATTTTCCTTTATCTGCAAAACATAAGCAAGGCGGGCTCTCCAGCCCCGTTAGTTTCCCTTCCATGCTTTTAATTGTGAAGAATGGAACCATTTCTCCTGCCTCTTTGCCCCTTTTCTGATTTCTACCTGGTACACAGAAGGGCTGGCCTTGTTCACAACCCTAACAGGCCCCATCCACTGGGGTTCCAGCACCTGGTTCTTCTCCCTAACCCCCCGGTATATTACCAGGTCTCCCGTGTTCCACTCCATGGGGCGCAGTAGCACTCCCAACTGCTTATCCATCTTAGGGATGCTGGTCTCCTGCACTGAGGCAAGTTGGTGGTAGGTGGCTGACACTGTCCTCAGCATGTCCTGGACCCACCTGTCCATTAGCACACGGGGCTGCATTTCATCTGGGGGCTCCCCTCCTTGCCACCAGTGTTCCAGAAATTTCGGGTCTCTTTCGGGAGGAAATTTTGGGGGAGAAAGTGTCTGAGATGCCAGAGACCCCCTCAGTGCCAGCAAGGTCAGTGGGAGCTTATGATCCCAGTCTTTCCTTTGCTGGCTCACAAGCTTCCTCAATGCTGTTTTCAGTGGCTGGTTGGGCCCCTCTGCTGAGAGTGGCTTCTGGAAATGCCCTGTGATGTGAAGCTTTTGCTTGATTCCCAGGGCCTGGCACACCCCTTTTGTGACTTCCCCAATGAAGCGTTGGCCATGATCTGAGTGGATCTCCTTTGGGATGCCCCACTGTGAGAAGATGTGCTCTACCAGGATCTTGGCAGTTGCACTGGCGGAGTTGTTTCGAGCTGGGAATGCTTCCACCCACTTGGTGAAGATATCACTCACCACTAGGCAGTACTTATTGCCTTGGGCTGTTTGGGACAGAGGGCCAATAAACTCCATCTGCAACTTGCTCCATGGCCCAGAAACCCTCTGGTGACCCAGGATGGCTTTGGCTGTTTTGGCATCAGGATTGTTGGCTGCACACGTCAGGCAGTTGCTGACATACCTCTCCACATCCTCTCTCATTTCAGGCCACCACCCAGCACCCTGCAGCCTAACCATGGTCTTGTCTGTCCCCAGATGCCCCTGCTCATGAGCCAGGGCCACCAGCTCTGTCCGGACTAGTTCAGGCACCACCCAGACTGGGAAATCTGCTCCCTCCCTCCGTGCCAGCACCAGCCCTGAGACATCTTTCCACACCTTGCACCCTTTGTACTCCCTGCCCTGCGCTAACTCACGGAGCCTGGGGTCCTGTGCCTGCAAGCCCACCAGATCCACACTCTCCCAGTGCCTGCTGGGAGCCACCGACACTGGGCCACTCTCTGATATCTTGCTGGCCTTCCACATCAGCCCTTCCTTGGCACCTTGCTTGGCTTTGGCATCTGCCTCCTTGTTCCACTTCGCTTCCTCTGTTTCCTTCTTGTGGGCCTTGACCTTAATGATCTGTGCAGGGCATGCCCTCTGCTCTGCTAGCCTCGCAAGGTACAGCAGCTTTTTGGCATAGGTGACAGGCTTGCCATCAGCAGACTGCATGTCCCTCTCCTTCCAGAGGGGCAGCCACTCCAGTGCCACACGCACCACCCAACCCGAATCTGAAAATATGGCCAGGGGCTGGTCTGATGGCGTGTTTTCCAGGGCAGCCATCACGGCCACCAGCTCGGCAGCCTGGATGGAGTGAGGCAGGCACTTCCCCTTCACCACCTCCCCGGTGCCCCGGTTGACAGCGGCATAGCCCGTGTAGGGCACCCCTTCCTCATGGTAGTTGGACCCATCTACGAACCACACAACGTAGCCTCTCGCCTTGGCCTCCTCCAGGCTGAGGCTGCTCTCAAAGAGGGGTGCCCGCCATGGCTTGGGGTCAGTAAGGGAGACTCCCGGTTTTTCCCCATCCCTCTCTGCACTGATTATCACCCTGTAGGCACCAGGTGAGGGGTCCCCGGGGACCTCCTTATTGGGCAGTGCCAACGCCCAGTTGGCCATCCTGGGGCAGCACAGGGGACCCTCATCCCCCTTTCCCAACAAGAAGTACCTCACCGGGTTGCAGGAGGTCTTCAGCAGCACTGGGGCTGACCCCAACAGGTACTCCCAGTGCTGCAGGGCCCAGGTTAAGGTTAAAACCTCCCTCTCATAGTCACTGAACTGTTGCTCGACTGGCGTCAGAAGACGTGAGGCATGGGCAACAGTGAGCAGGTTGGCACTGTGTTGCTGGCACAGGGTGGCCTGCAGCCCACTCCCTGTGCTGGCCAGTTGCAAAACATAGGGTCTGTCCCCCCGAGGATGTGCCAGCATGGGGGCTCGTGCCACACTCTCCTTTAAGGTCTTCACTGCCTCATCCTGCTCTGGCCCCCATTCCCAGGGGGTGTTTTTTTTCAGGAGGTGGCAAAGGGGGGCTGTTTTCTCTGCATAGCCCTCAATAAATTCACGGCACAACCTCAGGAGAGACAGGAAGGACCTCAGGGTGGTGACATCAGACGGTGCTGACATCTTCTGTATTAGCTCAACCCTCTGCTTTTCCAGTGAGCGCCCTTCCTCCCCCAGGGTCACCCCCACAAAGGAGACCTCCTTCCAGCACAGCTGGGCCTTTGTGGGGTTGATCCTGAAGCCTGTCTTCTGGACAGCCCCCAGCACCTCTGCCAGTACCTCCAGGTTCTTCTCCTTTGTCTGGGTGTGGATGAGGATATCACCAGCACAGGACAGCACGCTCTCCCTGTGGCTGACCTGCTCCCACATCCTCACCACGCGGGTATGGCAGATGGCAGGGGCATTGTGGAAACCAGGAGGGACTCTGGTGAAAGCAAATTGCCGTCCTCGAATCGTGAAGGCAAACTTGTGCCAGGACTCGGGGTGCAAGGGGATGGCAAATGATGGGCTGGTCAGGCTGAGCACCGAGAACCACTCGGACCCCTGGGAGATGGCTGCCATGATATTGGGATACTTGACCACCGTGGAGGTCTGCATTGGGGTGACTAGGTTCAGGGTGCTGAAATCAACTGTCAGCTTCCATGTTTTCCCATCGGCTTTCCTCAGGGGCCACACTGGGGCATTGGTGGTGCTCTGCTGCTCCACCAGCACGCCCTGGTCCAGCAAGGCTTTGACTGTGTCCCACAAGCTGTCCTCAGCCTCAGCCGGGTACCAGGGCTGAAGCTGAGGAGGTGGATCTGGCCCCTTGATTGACACAGCAGCATCAATCTGCCCACAGTCCAGCTTGCTCCTTGCCCAGACCTGGGGAAACTTCTCTGTGACCCGTTTCACCCTGGGCTCCCACTCAGGGTGGACCAGGATCTCAGGGGCTTTCACTGACATCACCCTGTGGCTTGCCGGGATGACAGGCAAATCAATTTGTGGGCAGTGTAGCAATGCTTGGTTTACCAGGTCCACCACCACCCCCATATTTGTCAGTGCAGAGATGGCTAAAATTCCTGGCTTTCCTTTCATTTCCATTTTCCCAAATTTTTCAGACCCTTTGGCAGCCCCAATTTCAAAGGGTATGGGCCCTGTGAAGGGCACTGAGGATTTCTGGCCGTTTGGCCCTGTCAATTCAATAATTTCAGTAGTTTGGAAGATCCCAGCTCTGCCAGGGGCCATATTCAGAATTGAATAAGTGGCACCAGTATCAATTAACATCACTTGTCCAAGCACCCCTCCTCCAATAGTTGTATCAACTATCAGGCGCCCCCACAAATCGGTCTTAATCGGTGCCACAAACAGGGGCGATGCAGGTGCCTGGCAGCCCTATTGCTGAGCTTTAGACCCTGGGTCAATCGGGTGGGAGCTGCTGTGCTTTTTGGTCTCATGCAGGGCCAGTTTTTGGAAGAGCTCTGCATCCGGCAAGCCATCAATATCCTCCTGTTTCTCGTATTTCATCAAGCGCTTCCTCAGCTCAGCCCGCCAAGGGTTAGACTTCTGAAACCTCAGCCCTTGCTGATTCTCCTTCCCCAACCCCCCCTTGCCATCAGGATCTTTTCGGTTGTCTCCTTGCATTTTTCTCATCCCTGCATTTTGGAAAGACATGGCTAAGGTTTTCCCTTTCTTCCCCCCCAACATGTACCCCGGGAATGCCTGCTTTTGTAGCTCAAAATTCTGGTTCAGGATCTGCTCCAGCTCTGAGAGAGGCTTTTTGGCTGCATCCCCACCAGCAATCACCCGCAGTGGTGGTGTCAGTCCCACCACCAGTGGCTCCTTGAATTCAGGCCTGTCAAAATTGAGGGGGGAGTCCTTTGAGCCAGGCAGCCCAGCCATCTGGTAGAGCATCTTTTTACGGTTAACATAGGCATCAGGCCTCTCCTCAGGGTTCTGCTTCTCCTGGTGGAAGAGCACTAAGGGGTTGACCTCTGGGAAGAACACCTTCAGCACAGCCAGCTGGACATCCCCAATATCCTGGACATTGCCCATCTGCACATCCCCCGGCAGTGCTGCAAAATCATCCGGCTTCATGCACTTTCTCACAATGTCTATCAGGTCACTCACAAAGTTGCCACTCTGGCACTTGGGCAGACGCTGGACCCTGGACAGCCAGTTAATTGCTGTCTCCTTTGTCAGTGGCCCCAGCATCTTCCCCACAGTCTTAAGCTGCTCAGGGGTAAACCAGAGCACAGCCCTGTTGGTGTCTATGGGCTGGAGTGGGACATGGCTCACAGGCTCATCGTGGGGGACCTTTTTATCTTTGGAAGCCTCTACCTCCCCTACTTGCAGCTGGCACACCTCCTCCCGCAGAGGAGCATAGGGGGACGGCCTGGTGGGGCCATTAGCACCCCACACATCATCCTCATAATCATAGTGGGGTGGGTGCAGGTCCAGGGAATCCTCCCCCTCACCATTCCCAATCGGGGTCCTCTTGCCTTTAATGGCAGCCACAATGCCCCTTGACACCCCAAGCTCTGCCTCCAGCTCCTGGATCTTGGCATGGCAAACCTTGTGATCAGGGCCAGTGCCCCGGTCCCGCTGGACATCCTGCAGGACTGCCCGCACTGCACTCTGTGCATCATGGGTCTCCCCTATCCACTTGCCAACCTCCTTCTTCAGCTCCTCTGTTTTCAGTTTCTCATAGCCCAGTTTGTTTTCCAGCCGGGTGATCTCCACTGCGCTCCGCAGAGAGTCCCCACACAAACCCTGCACCTCTGCCCGCAGGTTGTCCACCTGGATTTTGAGCTCCTCCTTGGTCTGCTCCAAGGTCTGCACATTCTCAAGAGCCTCCTTCAGCAATCTGGACAACTCCCTGCCTACCATCAGCAAGCCCTGCAAAGCCGCTCGTTTCTTACACTTGTTAGTGGGTTTGGGCTTTTTGTTCTCCTCCGACCAGCTCTCCCACTGCTGGCACAGCTGCTGATACGCATCTGGACCCTGGAAAGACCCTGGTGACCAAACTGGGGGGAGACACTTCTGGAGTACAAACTGCTCCAGCTTCCAACTGCTAACGATGTCGCTCATCATAGTGAAGGGGACGAGATCAGAGGCGGCTCCGGCTCAGGGCAAAACTACCATAACACACCAGCACTGAAAATCCCTTCAACCCCTCCACAGAGCAAGGCTGCAACCCCACAACCCGCCCCTCCAAAAAGCCCCCGGGGGGACACCGAGCCTGGGCACAAGGGAAGGGGAAGGTGGGAACAGGAGGCCGCGGCCGAGCCGGCAGCTGCTGCGAGCCACCAGCTCCCGGGGAGGGAACGGGGAAGGGATGTGGGAGCGGGTGAAGCAAAGGAGAGACAGAGTAGGACCCCAATAATAAGATCTCACCAATCCTCAGCTGAATGTTCCGGTAGTCCCAGGAGCTTGGAGATGGTCTCTGCAGTGGTCCAGCAGATCTGGCACCTTTAAGGTGAAGGTGGTCACGAAGTCTCAGCCCTGTGATTTTTATAGCCATGGCAGGTTGTTGTTTGGGGCTGGTGACACCTGTGTTTACTTCCTTGGTGGCTTTTCCTCCTCCATGTGCTGCCTCCCCAAGGACACTTTCCTTGTCTTTCCCTATCCTCCTCAACACTGATTAGGGAATCTGAGATCACAAGGCAGCACCTGCAGTGCTCCTTATCTGTTTGGGGAGGTCCAGGATTAGTCATGGCTCACACTAAACTTCTGCTTGCACCAAATGTCCTGAAGAGGGAGAGCTGGAGCCTGTTCTCTGATTGTCCATCCTTCCAAATCCCCCCATGACCCCCTCATTTACTACACACCCCATTAGCACCTGGGGTTTGTGAGGAGATCACACATGAAGCTCACACCTGACACCTGTAACAAACCAAGCACAGATCTGTTTGCCAGGGAGGGATGAAATGACAGAAAAATTCACACAAGTCACCAGTCAGATCCATTTTAGCATCTGGTCTTTAAAAGCAGTGTTTTTCTGTGCCACAGCCCAGCTCATCATACACTGACGTGGACCTTGGGGTTACCCCATGAGATGTCAGGAGCCTCCACTGTGATATTGCATCAGCTGAATTGCAGCTGTAAATCTGCACCTGCAAAAGCAGATGGACCCCCCCCCAACCACACCATACAAACCACATCTTAGCTTGGAGAAGTTTAGAAAATTTGAGCCATTTGTTTTGGGTTTTTTTTTACCTGCTATCACACTTAGGGTACCAATTGTCTCACTCAGTGAAAATACTGTCATTTCCTTTACTGCTTTTACCTCTAATGAAATACTCCAGAAGCTAAACCCTCCACTAGAATAAAACCACTTTTTAAAAGTTTAAAAGGGAAAAAAATGTTCACACTCGGCTTCTGGAGCTCAAGGGAGTTTCAATCCTGTACCCCTTTACCCCCAGGGCAGCCCCTATTCCTACACACTGCAGTACTGGCTTGTGTTGGACTGGCATGGAGGCTGAGCAGCCTTCCCTGACACCCAAAATCAGTCCTTTTAGCCTCAAGAACATAGAAAAAAATTAATTTTTCTCTATTTTTATGGTAGCTGTTTTCTTTAGCCTGGCATTTACAGCCCAGCTGCAATTAACCTCCTCTGCAGCATGGGAGTTTAACAGAGATGAAATCCCACCCAGCCCTGCTTCTTGGCTCTAAACCCTGTTTTTCTACACCAATGCTTTGCTCCAGGCCCCCAGAACAAACATTTTATGGTAGGAAATTCATAACGGGGAGGAAAGAAAGAGTAAAAAATGCAGAAAAGCTGTGAAAACACCAGAAATGAACCTCAGTATGGTGAGGTGGACAGGATGCAGGCTGGAAGAAAGAAGAGGGGTTGTTTCTCACTAGGGTGGGTTCACAGGGAGTTAGCTGGGCTGGGAACAGGGATGGTTGTCTTTAATTTCAGAAAAAGAATAAAATTCCCCCAAGAAATTGTGCAGCTACATAATACAAATACACTGAAATTCAACGATTCTCCCCCAGCATGGCCCATCTGTGAGCCAAACACTGGTGATTAGGAGCTGCTATTCCTCAGCAAGGTCACCAACAAATCTTGCTTGTGAATAGATAAGACCAACTTACACCCTTTTTTCCTCCCATTTTCTTCCCAGGGTAGCAGCCCCAAACAATGTGGGGTTGTTATAAACAGCAGCTGTCTCCTGCACGTTCACACAGTGCTTTGATTTGTGTCAGTGATATGCTGCCAGACAAAGGCATCCCTCCTCCAAAATGTTCTTTTGTAAGAGCAACAGCCAGTCCTGAGAACAGCTTGGCCACTGGTAAACAGTTCCACTGCATATAAACAGCAATTTTAAATAAATTACATTTAATCCATGTTCCATAATACACTATGCTTTTACATTTCATATCTTCCTTTTGCTTTCTCTAAAGTTGCTATAATGTCCTGGGGAGTCACCCCAGTGTAACACCCCCTTATTCAAGGTTGTAATGATGGCAAAAGCCACCTCTGGGAAAAATTCTTGTCCTGGCCAGGAAGCCAGAAGTTGCTCCAGGTGACAGCAGCAGAGGGAAAAGAGGGACACAGCCATTGCAGCAGCTGGGGATTTGGGGATTTTTCACAAACTTCACTTCAGGGATGAAGGGAAAATTCACTTGCAGTGGCATTTCTCATACAAGCACTCCCTGCCCTTCCACCTCTAAAAAAAGAAGTGTTTCACCTCATTCTAGGGAGGGCCCAGTCTCAGAGTGATGTGAAACCAAAGGGGACAGATGAGCAGAAGGTGAGGACAGCGGAATTGCTGCAACCCACATCAAGGGGTCAGCTCTGAAAACAAGAGCTTAAAAGCACTGAAATGGGTTTAAAAACACTGAAATTGCCTTCTCCTGCCAGGAAAGAGTTAAGGAGCAATTCAGCCCACCCTAAAGTTTAGCAGATGAGTCTTTTGTGGCAAGGGTTTTGCAGTTAGCAACCCACTTCGAGCAGGAAATTAATTTAAACAGCAATGGGGAGAGGATGTGTTACAGCAGCATGAAAAAATCTGGTACAAAACAGACCAAAAGCTTACAGTGTACAAGATACAATATTATTTTTCCTATTCATCTGCCAGCTCAACCCTGGAGGATGTTTCTAAGTGCCCTCATGTGAGATTCTCTTTTCTGGGGAGGTGCTGGGGCATTGTAAGAACCATGTATCTGCATGAGGGGGAAATAAAAGAAAACTGAATCTCACTTGGCAGCCAAGAGGGAAGCAAATAAATAAAAATAATAAATAACTTCTATTTTTTTCCCAAACGTGAAAGTATTGAAGTCTGCTGACACCAGTTCATCTCCATAATTTCACCTCATGTACTTGTCTTTGAATCCTAAACCCCAAGTGCTTCAAACCTCTTCCTCACAGATATTTCAAAGTCATTCTGATATTTTATCATTTAAGTATTTCTGCCTGTGAGCCGCATGCTGTCACAGCTACCAAAGCAGAACATGCTGTGAGGTGGGGAGCCCCAGCAGAATTTCCTCATTTTTGAGGTTTTTCAGCCACAAATTTGCTTGAGGTTTCTTGCTCTTGATTTCAAAGATTTCTATGATGCCTCACATCTCTGCTTTATGTTGGGTTGGTTTGGTGTTCAGCATTTTCCAGAGAAAAACACCTCCTGCTATAAATTCTGCTGAAGAAAAGAACTCCACAGATCAAATGTATATTTTCCTTGTTTTGAATGCTTTTTTTAATTATTATTTCAACAGGTAAAAAACAGCCAAAATTCATGCTTTTATACTTTTGTCTTTTAGGTCATGGTTCTAAATTTGTAATTTTTTTATAAGATAGAAGTAGATTAAAAGAAGGAAGAATAACTAGGTGGTGAAATACTAAGAAATCATACTTTAAAAACAGTGAGATTTCTTGGTTTTATTTTTCTAAAGGGGATTTAAGGGTACGCTGTGAGGTACTTTAAAAACGGTGAGATTTCTTGGTTTTATTTTTCTAAAGGGGATTTAAGGGTACGCTGTGAAGTGCTGGAGAAGAGCATAGGGCTGTTGCCCTGATACACTTTTGGGTTTGGGGCTCAGCGCAGAGAAGCTGCGGGGCTGAGGATCCAGGTGCTGCTGTGGCAGAGGCTCTTTGGCAGCTGCTGGTGAGAGAACTGCGTAGAGAGGGGCCAGGACTTCCTGAGGTGAAGCCAGCCCTGGCACCAAGAGGTGACAGTGAGTGGAAAGGGGGAGCTGGCACAAAACCCCTCTGTCACCGAGTCCGCCACCATGGCCCGGACATGGCTCCATCTCTGCATCTGCCTCCAGATCCCAGGTAAGAGGGACACGTCTCTTTAGGGTTGAGGGCACCTAAAATCATGCTGGAGCCTCTCCCCCACCACAGTCCAGCAGCTGGATGATGGAAGATTAAATGTACCCTCACAGTATAGATCTACAGGATATTATTACCTATTCCCAGGAATTTTTGATAAAGCTATTAATAACATGCTTTAGGTTTTGGTCAGCCCTGAACTGATCAGGAAGCAGGACCAGTGAGTTGCTGTGGGTTCCTTCCAACTGAAATAGTCTATTCTATTCTGTTCTATCCCATTCTACTCTGTTCCATTCTATATTCTATTCATATTTCAATACGTAACGATATAGACTCCACAGAGTTTTTACTGCACCCTCAGTGCAGATAGACTGTAGGAAGCTGTTAATGGAGAAGTTAAAATAGATCTTCTCTATGTGCCTGTGTAACACAAAGATGAAAAACATCCCGTCAAATTTTCTAAATCGTCCAAAGACTGAGTACTTCCCAAGAGCCACATCTGGAATTGGTGTGTTATAAAAACATTCTACCTTACAGGTTTTGATAACCCATATATCTGTGAGGTGGGAAAACTGAGAAAACCTCATAAATGAGAGTTTGCTTTTCCCATTTTTAAGGTGCTGCAGGCTGGTCTGGTCAAGCATTGTGATTCCCCATGGTCCCCCTGGATATACACCAGGAAAGGGAGCAGGGAGGTTTTGGGGTTGACGGTATGACTGAGGATGAGTTTTCTGCTCTGACTTCATCCCAGCTAACTCCTGGCTTAACCACTGGCACTGAGCTGAGATCTTCCAGAATGTCTTCTTAGCTTTTCTGACTTACATAACAGTGTCTCCAACAGGTCAAGGAAAATTTTTTCATGGAGAGTTGTGCTTCCCATGCCCAGCAGAGACAGACCTCAGGGCACTCAAGGAGACCCTGAAGCCCCCATGTGCCATGGCCACACACATTTCATCCCCTAAAAAACCACACAGGTGTTTTCCAGGACAAAATTTGAGAGAATTACACTCTAAAATCTTAAAATTATGTATTTTAATACTAAGGAGACATTAATGTAGTCACAGAGCCAGAGGATGTGGCAATATGCTGCAGCTGCTCTGCAGCACTTGAATTTTGGCATTTCAATGTTAGCATTTCGCAGCATTGGCAGCAAGGGGGTCACTGGTGTGGGGACAGAGGAAGGCTCTGTACCCCTCTCAGTCACCAGAGCCCTCTCCTCTGCCTGTGACATTGGGAACACAGGAGACATCAGGACCTTGTGCCACATTCATGGTTTTAGATGTTCTTGGGTCATGCCAACTCATCCCCACACCATTGGGTTAACAGGGCTGCATGAGGCTGAAAAAACTGCTGAAAACAACTTCAGGATTTTGAAGTAAAAAGAGATGAGAAACATTAATCATTGAGCTTATGGAATGGTTTTAAAACACGCCTGGGATAGAGACAGGGGTAGCAGGGGTATCCTTATCTTCAGAGGGCTGTTTTTCACTCCATCTCAGAGTATCTGCAGCTTTGCAGGACTGTTTGCTGAACAGCAAGGATCACAAGTTACCTGTTATCCTTTCCACAAGGACACATCCTCACTCACACAGACATCCCTCACATCTGCCTGGGACAAACAAGACTTAGATAATTTCCACAAAAGCTGCAAAGCCCAAACAGGGCAATGCGATGCCAAACCAAACCTTTGAACCCCACCGCTGCCCCTCACACTCCTTCTCCAGGAATGTCTCAAGATTCCTTTGAAAAATATTATTGTCTGAAAACTAATATCAAATTGGCTCATTTTGAGATATTTTGTACATTTTTTGGTCTTTTTTTCTGCCCCTGAGATGTTTACCGGGGTTGCATCGGTAGAAGAAAAACGTGGGAAATCAGTTAAGAGGCACAAAAAATTCATTGAAAAAGGGGTAAAATGTCTGTAAAATGAGAAAGGTAAGGAGGGGCAGGAGAGGGGCATCCACAGGAACAGGCAGGGATGCTCTTCCCTGCACATACAGCCCCGAGGACACCCACAAAATCATCCCTCAGTCCTTCTTCCTGCCAGTGAGCCTCCTCCCTAGATGATTGCAGAGAAAAATCTAGCTGTATAATTTGGCTTGGCCTAAACAATAGCTGGGGATATACCCAAAAAGGCTTCTGAGGGAATATGGGAGCATCCTGATAAAAATACTCCTGTTTCTCAGTTGCATGACCCCCCTGGTCTGTGTGTCTGCTTGATTTTATTAAGCCCAAAAAGAAAATCTGTATTTTGCATGAAAGAAAAACAATGCAATTAAAACAATAACTGCATATTTCTCTTTTTCCTTAGGTCTTTATACAGCTCTACTTTTAACCCAAACTCCAGAGCATATTCTAACCCAGACTAACAATAAAACTGAAATCCTCTGTGAGCTGAAGAATGAGCATACCGGGGTGTACTGGTACCGCTGGAGCCAGGAAGGGCAACATTTCCAGTTCCTGGTGTTTTCCAACACCCTGGGCAGAGCCACGTATGGCACAAATGTGAGCCAGGAGAAGTTTAGTGTCCATGAGGCGAGGTCCCCCAGCTCCTACAGCCTGCACATCAGCCACCTGCATCCTTCAGACAGTGGCACCTACTACTGCTCCATCTCCCAGTCCTCCCAGCTCGTCCTGGGCAGTGGGACACGGCTCAGAGTGGGTAAGTAGCACCCTTGGGGTTCCAAAATGTGCCACCAGTAGGCTGTGATGAAGTCCTCTGGGAAAGGGGTGATTAGTTTTGGTAGATTTTTCCCAGTTTTGAGTTGCAATGTTGAGACTCTGAGGTTTTTCTGAAGAGATCCATGAGACTGGATAAAGCAGAAAATAGCTAAAATTTAGGTGAACCTCCTGTGATAGTCCTTTTGCCATCAGCAGCTGCTCTGCTGTGGGCATGCCTTGAGCACAGCAATGGTCCTAGGGCTTTAGGATTTCTATGGGAAGATCTGATATTGCCATGCCCTGTGTTTTTCTCATTTCCTGCTGTACTTTGGATGAGAGGCTGGAAGAGTGCCCTGCTCAGCTCACAGGTCCTTCCATGCCATAATTCTTCCTTACCCTCACTCCAAGTGACAAGAGTATTATCAAGGCCAGAGAGCATCACCCCTCACATCTCTGGGGTGGATATGATGGCAGCTTCCAAAACCACACTTCACAAAAAGTACTGAAACAGGATTTATTCCTCAAAACTCACTACTCACTATCCCAGGGGAGATCCAAAGAGAAATAACAGTTTTCTGCAGGTGTCATAGGAGGAGAGAGGCTTTACAGATATCTGGGTCATAAAGAAGCTCTTTTCAGACCATTTTCCTTTTGACCACAGAGCAGTAGTTGATGCAGAAAAAATAATGTATTTGAAGTGGGATTCAGCCTCTATTTTTGCAGACTTTTAGGGAGACAAATAACTTATTTAACTAAGATACAAATAACTTATTTAACTGAAATGCTGCTACAGCTTCTGACTCTAAAGCAGACCCAGTGTCCCAGTTTTTCTGGGTGTTTTTTGCAAATATACTCTGTACCTTGAACTGGATGAGAAATCCCCTTTGGATTCTTGCAGGCTCAGAGAAAAGTTGGTTGAAGATAAAGGAGAATTGTTTTTTAACATCTGGGCACATATCTCTGTGCAAAGCATGAAAAACAGGCTTGAAATGCAGCTTGATCAAGGACACCAATTAAAAAGTAAATAGCAGCAGGTGCTCTGGGAGGACTCAGGCTTTACTGGATGTTTTCTTTTTTCTTTTTTTTTCCTTTTAGTTCTCATGATTAAACAAATTGTCTTTAAGTTTATTTTTCTTAAGTCTATTAAATGTAAGGGAGAAGTTGTCCAGATAAATCCCAGAGCCCGGATGTCTCATCTTTTCATGTAAAAGAATGGCAGTTTCTGTAGAAATTTACACCCTGGAAAGAAACAGGAAAAATTAGTTTTCAATCACCTAAAATTTTGAATAAATTTGAACAGTTTGAGCAGTCAGACATGCAGCAATTTAATGACACTACTGGCATATTTTCCTGGCCGACTTTATTCAGAAATGAATGTGTTCCGTTGTAATTCAGATACACCATAATAAATCCTGCCCTCATTTTATCAGAAAAAAATATAGAATGTTGGGCAAAGATTGGAGCAATGTGAACAAGGAAAAGATCTAGGGATCCCTTAAAACATTCCAGTGCTACTGAAATCTGCTACCCCTGATTTTGTGCGATGCTGGTGAGATGATGCTTGGCAGCCAATGTCACTCAGGCAGGTTTGGAGGTTTTCCCTGCATTAGCCTTCTCCCCTTCTTTACCTGGTACATTGTTTTATTAACACTTTTAAAAGTTCTTGTTAATTTCTGTGACTCCAAAGAGGCTCAGGTAAAGCTCACCCCTCTGACACAGCCCTTTGCAGGCATCACTGGTTGGGGCTTGTTCCAAGGCCCAAACTTTCCAGTCCCTCTTGCCTGCTGTTGGAGATCTCTGCTGCACTGAGTGCCTCACTGACCATCCTCTTTTTCTCCTTATCCCCCAGCTGATGCTTTGCCTCTGCCTCCACAGACCACACAGACACTGCTGACCAAACAGCCTGTGCCATGGGTAACCAAAAGAAAAGCTGCCAGCAGGAAAGGTATGGCTCAGCTCAGGCTGCCTGGAAGAAGGGGTTTGCTGAGCTCTTGGGGTCCTCAGGACTCAGCTGGGGTTTGTCCTGGAGTGGGGGCCACCCCAATGGCACCCTGCAGGAGTGGGTGTCTGGGTCCAGAGCTCTGGATAGAGCTGACTTCTGCCTGTAGGAGGGATTCTGCTTGGGATATCTACAGGTTTAGGATGTATTTCAGTTTAGATTAGGAATATCCACAGGTTTAGGAGGTATTTCAGTATTTCAGTTTAGTTTCCCTCAGAGCTAAGTTCCCTGCAATTACTGTGTTCCCTTTTTTACTGTGAGGGGGACTGAGCACCAGAACAGGTTTTCCAGAGAAGTTGTGAAGTCTCCCTTACCAAAAATATGCCAGAGCCACCTGGACACAGTCCTGTGCCACGTGCTCTGGGATGACCCTGCTTGAACAGGGAGGCTGGACCAGGTGACCCACTGTGGTCTCTTCTATTTTACTCACTCTGTGATTCTGTGAAGTGCATCCTTCAAAGGATATCTTCAAAGGATGTGATTGTCACATCCTCCACCTCCTCTGAGGACCTGCCTTTCTCCCTTTAGCCCTTCTCCCTTCCCCACCCCACACTCCATCCCCCAAAGTTGCTGGGGTAGGGTGGTGCCAGATGCTGAGTCCTCTCTTCTCTCCAGGTTCCTGCAGTTCCCTGATTTGGATCCCACTGGCTGCTGGTGTCCTGCTCCTCCTGCTCAGCCTGGTCCTCGCTGCCTACCGCCTCTACCGTGAGTATCCTGCCAGCATCCCGAGGGGTCCCAGGCCCTGGGACAGCCCAGGAGTGGGATGGTGAGCTGAGAGGGGGTCCTAGGACTGATGGACAATGTCTCTTCCCAGGTCTGCGGCGGAGGCTGTGGCTTCGCATCCACAGGCAGTAAATCCCAGTAAATCCCACTGGCCCCCGAGGCAGGGAGCAGGCACAGAGCCTCCCCTGCACAAGGCTGAGCACTGCCTGCACATGACCCAGGAATGACCTGGCAGGGGACAGACGTGGGCTCGTACCACAAAAGAGACATTTCTTTCCTGCAACAGACCATGACTTCAACATTTTTCTTGACACAACAGCTGGCAAAAGGACCAAGCTGGATTCTGCAGCATCCTGAGCACTTCTCAAAGGACACTGAGCAGGGCAAATGCCACGGCTGGATCTGCACGGGGGAAAAGGGGCAGGTGTAAAAAAGGGATTCAGACGGGCTGGAAAGCTGTGAGCTCCCTGACTCTCCTCTGTGTTCATCTGTAGGACTGCACAAAGGGGCTTTTTTTGCTGCTGGTAATTCTGGTTGATAAAAAAAATTGATAATGAACACTTTGAGAGCAACCAGCAGGGGTGGGGTGGAGGCAACTTGTAAAGACCCTGTGCAGGTTTATTCAATACCAAAAGTGATTATATCACTCAGTTATTTTGTTCTGCAGGCTGGTGTCTTTTGGACCTGCTCGGTGAGGGACACGGCTGTGTGGCAAGCAAGGAACCATGGCCTCCAACCAAGAAAGAGTTAAAGTAGAGCAAAAGCTCCAGGGGTGATCAGATCTGGGAGAGTCTTTTCTCCCATGGTAGACTGCAAACAGCCAGGAGTAGGAGAGGAAAAACAGACAAAGCTGTGCACACAAGGCCAAACACTTGGCACAGCCTGAAGGTCAACACCACCTCTGAGAGCAAACAGAGGCTCCCAGGGCTGGCTCTGAGCCCAGCAGCACAGCATGGCCAGTGGGAACTGCCCTGAGTGATGTCTGTGTGTGCTGAGCCCCAAGTGACACCCGTGCCCTGAACCCCGTGTGACACCCCTGCATGCTGAGCCACGAGCCACGCTCATGTGCTCCAAGCATTGAGTGATGCCAGACGCAGGGAAGGTCTCCCCAGGGATGGTAACAAGGCTCAGGTGCTGCCCAGGGTGCCAAGGCAGAGCTGGGGCTGGAAATTTGGCATTCTGCTGAGCACAGGCAGCGAGCACTCACTCTCAGATGCACCCCCAGCCCCACATCTGCTCTCACACAGGCACCAGCACTGTGTCATCTACAGTGAGGGCAAGGGGAAGGTGCTCCAGAGTCTCCAGGGTTGGGGCTAACACAGTCTGGGGATGAGCTTGTGTGCAAAGCTCACAGTGGCAGAGCAGCATCACTCTGGCCTTGCCTTGCCTTGCCTTCCCTTCCCTTCCCTGAACCTTCCCTTCCTTTCCCTGAACCTTCCCTGAATCTTCCCTTCCCTGAACCTTCCCTTCCCAAACCTTCCCAAACCTTCCCACCACAGGGTGTTGCTGCTTTCCACTTTAATACTGATTTTTCTGTGAAGCTTGGTCTCAAGCCCAGCCATTGGTGCTTCCCCTAAATGATGCAGTGATAAATCTGGCAGTGGATCATGCTGAGCCAGCTTTCCCAGGCTGTGACACTCACCCAAGCTCTCAGGCCACCCAGCTGATGACAGTGGGGACACCAGCACAAGACCCCATCCTACCACTGGTGCAGCAGGGAGGGGACTCTGAGCATCTCTGATTCCCATACATCACAATTTATCCTCTGTGATCACATTAACTGAAACCATCATTTTCCTACCCTGCAAGTAGTGAGCAGAGCCTTGCCCCAGCAGCAGATGGTTTTTATGATATGTACATTTTTCAGGACAGCTGTAAGAAAACCCCTTTGAAACTTTCAATGTGCAAAAGTTTATTCTTTAAAAATCAGATGCTTTCCCTCTGCCTGCATCTGCTTTTGAAATCCTAGCTCACTTTCTCACACTTGAGGTGTCCTGACCACAATGTCCATACCTTGTTCAGCTCTCCCAGCTCCCAGCCAGCACAGGAGGTGACCTCCCATGGTCAAGCAGCCAGGGCTGCAGCTGGGCAGCAAAGACTGCACAGCCCCATCCTATTTTTCTACAGGAAAGTGAGCAGCCTCAGGGATAACCCTGCCCAGTTCACTCCTCTTCCTTCTTCTCCACACTCAGGACATCCTCACAGTGTCTGACCTTCACTGAAACCCCTCCCCAGGACAGCACCATCTTGTCTTGATAGATTTCAGCCACTTATCCCAACTACAATAACACGAGCACAAAGGACAGGGATTTACCCCTCAGCTCTCTGCTCATCCACAGCAGAGAATTTGAACAAAGAATTTGCTCAATGGATGAATTCCCCAATTAGTATTCACTTTTTCTTTGTATTTGGAAAAAATTTTAAAAGTAAAAACAAAACCCACACAGACTCTACATCACCTGTGTGCAGTGAAAATACGAGAGGGCAGTGACAGCCAAAGATGTGGCCTGGCCTGTTGAAACACAGGTTTGGGCAGTTTACCAGTAGAAATTATGAAAAAATAATAGTAATTTCTACAGTCATCAATAGAGTGTTTTAGACAGTAAAACTGGAAGAGATTTTAGCAGTAGGTTTCACAATTGTGAGAACTGGTAGATAAAAATAGATTCCCATTTCCTAGACTTGTTTTTTGCCCCAGACCATAAATAAGCACAAAACAGAAACACTTCTGAAAAGATGCTGAGAAAATTATCTCAATTCCCTGATATCTGCATTTTCTTTGCTGAGAGCACAATAATGATGCCAGCCAAGGGTTAGGGATGCCATGTTCTGTCGTGGTATGGCATTTCCAGCTTAAAGTTGGAAAAGTTAATGGGAAAGTGTTTCTGTGCGTCTCTGCTAACAGGATGATCCCTGGATCTCTGGAGAGAGAGAGAGATACAGATCACAGAATTGTCCCTCACAGTGTCACTTCTGCCACCATGTCCTGGCACATGAGGGTCCCTAATTTATTCCTTGATTCCTTCCAATGGTGGATCAGCCTTCT
Organism: Certhia americana; assembly: GCA_018697195.1. Lineage (NCBI taxonomy): Eukaryota > Metazoa > Chordata > Aves > Passeriformes > Certhiidae > Certhia > Certhia americana. The sequence continues at coordinate 60,909,254 of CM031860.1, read as the reverse complement.
CCTGTCTCCCACTGTCTCCATCCTTCTTGCAGCAAGCAACAGCCATACCTAAAAAGAAAAAAATAACTGGATTTTATATATATATAACCAAAATGCCTTGCTTCAAATGTAAATAAACTATTTCTTCTTAAATGACAAAGGGAGACACCACAAAATTTGGACAAGGACAAAAGGACAAGGAGGGTTTTGCAGATGTATGGGTTCAAGAACAAAACTTCGCCTATGTTGTGCTCATCCCCGCAAATCATTGGGCAAGGAATTGTAAAAGAGATCAAAAATTACATGTTGCAATAGTCTGGTTTATTATTACTATTATTTCTTTTATATTTTATAGTATATATATTACATATATGTATATATTCAATATAGAACATGTTATAGAATATATATATATAGAATATACAATCTATAGACTATATACAAATAATATATATAATACATATTCTATATTATAAAAATATAATCCATTCATCTCTCAATGAACAGTGCAGATCTTGAAAGCATTAAAATATTCAAAGGACTTAGATACAGAGCAGAAACACAGATACTTCAGGCATTGCAGTAAATAGTCTTCATGGTTTTGTTACAGTTCTGTAAATGCGTTTCTAAAAAATTGTTGGTCTTTACAGAATATCTCAGTCATTAATCTAATATTGGATGTGCTCAATTTTTCTTTATTCTTTTAACATGCTCAGTCATTTTTATGTGGATGGTCTGTGATTTTATGATACAAAAAAGTTAATCAAATCAGGTGCAGTTGAAACATTCAACTGAGAGCAAATTATTGACATGAGAGTAAAGCTATCTCTGAGTTTAAAGCTCCTAATATATAAAAAATAATTTTTCGGTCATAAACTGCAGAGTAAGGCACAATAATGGAGAAAGTCTGCATAACACCTCTATTAAATTATTCAACTTGAAATCTGTGCTAAAAGAAAGGAGATAAGTTATCCATGGTTGCTGTTTAAATTCCTCCAGATTTATCCTCTCCCAGAACAGCTCTGTGCACTGTAGCTGTTTATTTAATATGCTGTCCTGGCAGGAGAAGTGGATTCACAGCAGGACTTTTAAGCATTCAGGTCAGATCTGTTAAATGGGAATTTCTAAATGTCTTTTTCTGTCACTGTATAAAATCAGATGTGTCCCAGAAACTGCAAGGAAATCCCAAAAAATCCCTCTAGGAATAAAAAAACTACCTCCAGGTAACATAAGTACTTTTTGCTCCTATTTCTATGGACTTCAATAAGCCAAAAATAACAACGTGTTAAATTTCTGGTTTATATAAACAAGAAATTGGTTTTTTTTATATATTATTCTAATTATTGTTTAATATAATTTCTGGATATTAAAGTATATATTGTTTGCTGAAATAACAAGTACTTGTGTATATCAATATACATCTAATGAGTGCACTCAGGGTGAGATCTGCAGCTTTTGTGGGATTATAAACAAATATTTGTTATTCCAGCATTCATTTAAGTGGAACACATATTGGACCAAGCCAAAAATAAATTTCTGTAAGGCATGTATTTTGTTCCTCTACTGCCTTGCTATGAGAAAGGTTAATTTGAGTTCATACACCAGTGGTTCTTCCACATGAAACAAAACTCACCCAAGCTTTCAATGTTTGCAAGATGACAGGAGCTTTAACATTCCTCCTTTAGGCATTTGTGTTTTTCTACTGAAGTTCAACTCCTCTTTTAGCCTTTAAGGTACACATGTGCATGAAAGGGTGCTGCATCACACTTTTAAGAGGGAGAGTATCATTACTGTTATTTACATTTTCTGATCAAGTTAATAAATGAAAACCAGATATGAAACTCTCAAAAAAAAAAAAAATCCCAGTGAAGACATCAGCTCAGAACCTTTTCTCTGCCAGGTACAATATATCTAAGTGATGTTGTAACAGGGATCTCACACAGAAAGATTTAGTTCTGTATTTAATATAAACCCCCCAAACCCCTAAGATGAATCACTCAGCTGAAAGTCAATAATCAAAGGATGTTAGGATGAAAGGATCTTCAGATGGCAAAGTCCTCTCCATCCTCTCCCAAAAGCTCCTTGGATTGGAGGGAGTTAGGCAGCCAGGTTGACACAGGCACCTCTCAGTTTGACTCCTTGGCTTTTTTGGCCCCAGCAATGTCAGAGCTAAGTTTCATCTTGCCCTGGACTAAGCCTCTGCATCAGGCAGCAAAAAACTCGATCCCAGAGAAATTTGGAAAAGTTTTACAATACTGATTTTTTCAAGGGCTTGAGCTTTGCTGGGAAACACCAAAAAATTCTGGAATTCCCTCTGCAGAGAATTGTGAGCAATGGATGCCTTCAAAGAAAAATCAGGACAAGAAGAAATGGCCTGAAGTTGTGCCAGTGGAGTTTTAGATCAGATATTAGGAAAAACTTCTTCACTGAAAGGAAGAAATTTTGCAAAGCAGTGTCAGGCACTGGCACAGGCCATTCAGGGAAGCGATGGAGTCATATCCCTGTAGGGGTTTAGAAGAAATGTAGATGTGCAACTTGGGGACTCTCGGCTTTATAAAAAATTTAATTTTTTTTTGTTTTCTGTGCCAGCCAGCTGGTTTTCTTTTCCCAAGAATATATACAGTTTTGTTTTCACCAGCCAGAGATCTTGAAGGAAAGGGCCCGTGAGGCTTTCTTGTTGTCTTCATCATAGTTTATTTTTTCTTATCATTTCAAATACCAAAGCTAAAATACAAAAAGCTTAATGCTCAACTACTCACTACAAAATACTAAAAGCCTAATGTTCCCACCCTCAGGGTGGCATGGATATTTTTACTACATGCTGCATAATCAGTATTTATACTTCTACTCCAATAACTATTATCCATGTTAGAAGGTTAGACTCTATTCTAAGCCAACTATAAAGTGCCACCTCACTGCAGAACATGGAGGCAGATGAAGAAGAAGAAGAAACCCAAAAGCCATGTGCTTCCTCCATCTTGCCCTTACCTGTCTGCCATCCTAAAATCCCCATATATCTAAAATTCTCACCCTGTGATAAAACTACACACTATTCTACTATTTAATACATACTCTTAAAAACTCTGCTTCATTTCAGAGCCTAAAAGCCCTTTTTCCATGAACAAAGGTTAAAAACACTCTGTCAGAGATTCTAAAATCTCTCAAACATGCAAAGAGATATTCCTCATAATTCCAGACTCTGACAGAGGACATGCTTTAGGCCTTGGCAGTGTTGGGTGAAGGGTTGGACTCGATGATGTTAAAGTTCTTCTCCAGCCTACACATCTCTGTGATTGTGTTCTGAGCCCACATGCCTGTGCCACCATGCTGCTAGGCCGGCCTTGTCCCATCCCACCCTCCCTCTGCACCAGCTGCAAGCCACGCTGGGGTTTCTGTTCCTCTCCTCTGCTGGTGGTTAAAACATCCAGCTAGGAGGTCGGGCACTAAAATGTGGTGTGCACCCATCCTCCCTCCCCGCAGGGCCCGGCAGGGAGGAGGGCTGTGGCTTAGGAGACATCTCTGTCCCCCGAGCTGCGCGTGTGTTCTCACCCACCACACATCCTGCTGCGCCCTGCCAGCGTGGAGAGCTGGGGCTGTGGGCTGTGCAGGCAGCAAGAAATGCAGCACAAAACCATCCTGCTGGGCAGCTGCCTCTGGGGACAGGCACAGCATCCCCAGAGGAGCCGGGGGCACGCTGCCCTTCCACATGGTGACACGGCCCATGGCAGCACCACGGCTGAGTGTCGTCATAGCACAGAACCAGAGAATCCTTTAGGTTGGAAATGACCTCCAGGGTCATCAAATCCAACCTTTGACCTGATACCTCAATGCCAAAGTGCAATGTCTGCTTGTTTTTTGAGCACTCCCATTGATGGTGACTCCACCACTGCCCTGGGCAGCCTGTTCTGATTCTTAGCTACTCCTTCAGGGAAGAAATTTTTCCTAATATCCAACTGAACCTCCCTTGGCTCAACCTGAGGCCATTTTCCCCTGTCCTATCAATATCTGACCCCTCTTCAGGCACACCAGGGATGAGATGCTAAGGTCTAGGGGGCTCCTGGCTTACAGGCAGGGTCACAGGAAGAACTGCTGCCATTCTTAACAGTTAAGTCCAAGTGCAATCATCCAACACAAGTACAAGAAAAACTCTCTGATTGATGTCTTAGGGAGAGGTGCTGGGCTGCACTTGTACCCAGCTACCAGGCTTCAAAACATTATGCCTTAACATCAACACTGAATGCAAAATTCAAGTTAGGATATTTCCTATCAGTCACTTAAAAAATGACACAAAATATTCCTAGGGGTTGGGATTGTATATTCCTGCCCTGAGCAATGAGCTGCAAATGACATTCTTGTTATTAAAATACATGTTTCGAGTCATCTGGATGAAGGAGGAAGTGAGTCAGAGCAGTGGTGGAACAGCCATAACTAAAATAGAAGCCTTTCCTCAGGTCCTTTCATTTTAATCTGACACCCATCACTGCCATAGCCAGGATAATTTTGATACAATTGAAAACATGGGTCACATCTACTGTGCGGAGCCCAAGGAGATGCCAGGGGAAGGAAGCTGCCTCTGTGCAAATTCTCCTCGTCCCCAAACCTGGGTCATTCCTTGCTTTCCCAAAGCTGGAACACAAACTGAGGAAGTTCCCCAGGGTCAAACATCTTTCCTGGCCATTATCCCTTTTCCAAGAGTTATAAATGCTCTGTGAAAAACCACAGGATCTGTTGTTGGGATAAATGTCCTTCTGCAGGGAGAACAGCTAAGGAAGATTAAAGTGTCCAGCATTAAAAAATGAGATAATTGGAAAATTAATAGTGTTTCAGAGGAAATGGATGTGGAGTTTTGTAACAAATGGCTTCCTTAAAATGACACATTGTAATGAGATCTCACATTTAAGAATATAATAATGACTGGTTTGGTTCAAAGCAAAAGTTCATCCAGACAACCATCCTGTCTCCAACACTGGCTGTGAGCAGATGGCTAAGTAATAATGACAAGAAAATCATATATGAAACTCTCCCTTAATATTCAGTCTATTTTTAACTAAATAGATTTCCTGAGCCTGTTACTGTCTATTGAGTAACCCACAATGAACCTCTCTCCCAAGCATTTGTCCAGGCTCTGCAACCACAGTGTCCTTTGTCAGGGACATCCTGGGGTGGAGGATTTCTTTTGCTTTCAGCTTCACCCATCATCATCTGCTGCCTCTTACTTTCTGTATTGGAAAAGGCAGGGAAAAATCAATCCCTCTCCACTCCCTGCCAGCCACTCCCAGCTCTGGAGACCTTTAGTGTAAATCCATTTAAATCGGGTTTTCAGGGTAAAAAGTCTTAGCTTGCCACACAAAGTCCACCCCAGACCTCTAATTTCATATTTTGTCCTGCTCTGACCCTTTTCTTGCTCTACTACCTCTTTTTTGAGTCCCCTCTGTGAGATGAGGGGTGAGATGAACACACAGCATTCAGGCCTTGGCTATGGACTGGACCCTTGGACCATACAATGACAAAGCTGTGTTCTCTGTTTTATATCTAATTTCCTTCCTACCTGCTGACATCCAATTTGCTTTTACTGCTGGGAAAAGAGTGGATGTCCCCGTGGCATTACCTGTTTTAACCCAAATTTTATAGTCAATTCAGGACTGGTTTTCATTTCACACAACACTTCACAATCACCTACTCCAAATTTCAGTCTCTATAAAAACGTTTCTGCAGTTCTGCATTTACAACACATAAATGCAAAGAAATTGATGTGCATAAAAATTAAGTTTGCAGAATTTGTTGTAGACATGATTTGCCATTTGACTTCTGAGTCCAACACTCACAAACAGGGAGTGCAGTGGTGCCTGCAGGAGAACAGGCATGGGAACAGTAATCACACACTTCTCTTTGCAGTTCTGGTTGGGGATCAGACTGTTAAAAGTGAAACAACACCAAATCTAGTTTGTTTCGTTGATGGCAGGAGAGCATTAAACCATCTGCTGCTTTTTGATGCCACCATCCCTCCTGCCCTGTCCCTTTTGATCAGGGTACTGTGGCTTGGGGTTGCATTTTACAGGTCTAATTCAGCAGAGGGGGTTGGGTTTTTTTCAAATAAATGCCAAATTGAGAACAGATAAGATTTATAAGCCAGCAAACAAAATGGGTGAAGCCAGTTGTCTCCAGCAAGCCATGGGTCTCCATCCTGACAGCTCTGCCAGCAGGAGGGGTGGAAAACAGAAATGGGAGCCTTTCCTCCATTCCATTTGCTGCGACCTGCTGTGGTAAGTTCCCCCTCCAAGATTTTAACAGAGATGTAGAGATGAACAGCAGTACCTTGCTCTGGGAAAGTCCTCCTGCACCACACAGGTGGACCCAGAAACTCCCTGACCAATCTCCACCTGCCCCCACAAGATTTCCTGCCCAAGGTCTTTGGGGAAGAAGGTCAGTGTGCAGCAAAGAAGGAGACCAGGCATGGCAAGACTCTGGATTGGTGGCAACAGAAGACATCAGCTGTGGGGATTGCACCAAGGCTATGAGATCCTGGAAGCGAGCTGAACTCAGAGGACAACAATCAAACAGTGCCTTGAACCCAGCAGAAACCTGATTGTGAGAATTGGAAATGAGATAACGAGACCAGTTCACGTACTCAACCAGTTCACATACTCGAATAGTTCAGACAAAAAAAAATGTGTGTTGGAGCCAAGCAGAAAAATTTTCTTTTTCTGAAGTCTATATAGAGATAGAAAAATCTTAGTTTTCTTTTTCTTTTTTAAAACTCTAGTCTGAACCTGTATTTATCTGAATTATTATTTATTTATCTGTATTAATTCTATCTGAATCTAGTATTTATATTTGAGAGGCAGAAGAACTGCCTGTCCACTGTTAACTGCAGCTGGGGCACTGGCAGAGTACATTGTCACCAGTCCCCAAAAGATACCATCATAAATTGCTGATTTACTGAATGCCTGCACAAACGAGCTCTGCAGCATCAGCAGAGGAAGTTTCCTACAAGGAAAACTCTTAACACATCCAGGTCTCCTATCAAACTTTCAGCTGAGGTACCAACAAGCCTGGAGATTGTGAAGATTTTCAACCCTGTGGTCAGTTAAAGGGCTGCAGCAAGGAAAGGTGAGACTACAGGAGAGTTTGTGGTTTCCATTCTGGATTTTGAGGGATGTGACGTGTACACTGAGAGTACCCAGAAGAGTGGGCAGTATTGGCCACTGAATTGGAAACACGTGGCTACAGTGGAAAAACAGTGTGAGTACCTGGTGGGTGACTGTTGTACTTGACATTCTGCAAACCCCTTCAAGTGCTGCAGCTTTGCAAAGAAAAGGAGGGCAGCAAGGGGCTCATAAACCACAGCTTCAAACAGGAAAAGCTGCATGCTGTGGGGTATCAACATCATATTTTTCCCTCTGTTCAAAAAACAGCGCTTGTAATTTGCAACTAAATTTTGAAATCTTCATTGAAATTTTGATTCCTCGTTATGAAAGTGGAATAGAAAATTTTAATGCAATCTTTCAAGGGTTAAGAACAGGAAGAGTCAGCAGTGCTGTGGCAAAGACAGTTGGGTGTCACCCCTCAGTTACCAGCACTGACCCCTCACAAGGATCCAACACTACCTGCTTATCCTCAGGAATGTGGCATCACTGCTTGGCAATGTCCTTGTGGAGCACTAGGAGACACCATGTGCAACAGAACAATGGACCTGTCAGAACACAGTGATTTTGGGCTGCTTTTTTGTTCACTGACCATGGCAGCATGACTCCCATGTCCCCAGAGGAACTCCAGCCATGCAATGCTGTGAGACATCCAGGCAATGTCTGATACAACTGGCACTGAGACGCTGAAGAGATTCTTACCCCATGAAAAAGTCCCTCAGAGCTTTCCACAAAATGACTGAGAAATCAAACATATCCAAAACTCAGCATGTTCTCCAGCTCTGGTGCCTCACCTCCCTCTTGTTTCCCATTCCTTCTCTGTCAAATGGATGTAAGAAAGCAGAGAAAATGAATCTAAATTCACCTCCTGCTAAGCCCTGATCAAAAACGGGTGAATCCTCGTTACTCTGTCTCATCTCTGCATGATTTTGACTTGTCTCCTTGCTAATGTCTTCTGCTAATTATTTGACATTAATTAAATACAGACAGGCTGGCCTTAGTACATAAAGATAAACCTCAGTCATAAGCAACTTAGGCTGGAGTTCAACAGCAATCATAGTCCTGTAACCTTAACTCTAAGTAAAATAAAACTTGTATGAAGGTTTGGGAGAAAAAAGAAATTACTTCTGCTTTCTAATCAACCTGTCTGGTCTCCTGGCTTCTCCTATATGATGCTCTGTAGAAGTAACTGGTTGTCTGAGTATTTTTTCTTCTTCTTTATTAATATCATACCAGTCACACTACAACAGAAATTACTAACTAAATTACTAATAAAACATGTCACTAATGCTAGTTTTCATTGATTTGCATTAGGTCCTCAGTCAAGAAATGACAGCCTATTCTAAAATACTGTCTGGAGGAAAAACAGGCAAACCAGAACATACAAAATCAAGGAGATCCCTTAATTAATCTTAATGATTACCCACCTTCTCTCCCCAGTTTTAGAGCTGGTCACCAGTATTAAACTTATATTTACCAATCTAAATTATTTATACAAGTTTTGATTTTAAATAAGAGCTCTTTCCTGGAGGTCCTGCTTATATTCTGGAGCTTTTCCTAATCAAATAATTGCCACCACAATTTTATTTTTTTCTTCATTGTTGCTATGCAAAATAGAAATAGCTTTGTACTACACAACACCTTATCAAAGAAGCAAATAAAAAAACCAATGTGTGACAGCCCTCCTGCAGCTATATCTCCCAGCTGACAATAAGCTTTTGTCTTTCCTTTAAAGGATATATTCATTAGCAGAGGAAAAGGTGGCCTTGCCTGGAAATCAGCTCAATCCATGAGCAAAGAAGACCAAGATCAAGGACACCTCTACACAGAGAAGAGGAATAGCTGGGCACCAGTCTGGTACCCTGTACTGATTCATATAACATTTAACATTTGTCAGAGACAAGAAAGAAATTAGATATCCCTATTAAGAAAGGCAGTAACCCTTCCTGCAATTGTACAGGATCTCCCAGCACATCCATCACCACATCTCCGAGAACATGCACTGCACGCTCGCTCTACAGCAGAGTGAGAACCTAGAATTGATGAATTTTTTTGTCCCCATCCTCATTGGCCAGCATATTCATTTCCATTTTACTTTTATTTGCTTTGTTTAAAGTAGACATCACAAGTCTCCTAGCCTAAAAAAAGCATGAATTTCTCATATCTTAGCAGGCCTAACAGGAGCTTTCCTTCACTCATCAACATGCATTGAAGCCCAGAGAAATAAACCCAGTTCCTAAACCATTTTCAGTAATTCAGCTCTGAGTCCCAATAGAAACAGCATCAAATCTAGCAGCACCTACTTTATGACAGATTCAGGAAAAAGGGGCTTTCTTTGCAGAGGGGTAATGGAAAAAGAAAGCATATAGAAAAGAAATTAAAGAAAAGCCAGGAAGAAAGAAAGAAATCAGACACCAGCCCAGCCCCTTGTCGTCTGGTGAAACTCTTGTTACTGTTTGTGTTTAGAGCTCCAGGAAGCATCACCCATGCCCGTGTGCAAGTGGTCACCTGGAGGCAGCAGCAAGGGTCCTCGCCATTGAGGCACACACAGGGGTTTTTTTTAGCAGAGAGGAAGCACCTGTGGTGAGAGAAGAGAGCCACGAGTTGCTAAAACAAACAAAAAAACAAAGCACGCCCTGGACATTGGGCACTCATGTGAAGTTTCTGCTCAGATACCACCTGCCCTGCACAAAGAGATTTGCAACTGCAAAGAGGAATTAAACAAAGAAGAATTGCAAAGTGAACAACCAAGCACCTGAAGAACCCAGCTGTGTGCCAGCAGCACATGTGCTTGGGGATAAATGATATGTATATCTATGCCATAAAACACCTGTGTCTCACTTCCTGGGTAACAAAACTGTGTGGGCTCTGCCACCACATGAGACCCCTTGAGTGTGCTAAAGAGAAGGAGGCAGAATCCCTGACAAGTAAAGCAAAGTGTGGCCTGCATCAAAAGCCTGAGACTGATACATAACTTCTGCAGAGCTGGAGATGCTGTGGATCCCCAGAGGGCTGGGGACAGCAGGCTGTGGCAGCTGATCCTACCTCAGCCACAAGAAGAATCACTCTGGATTTCTAGGGATGTTATCCAGGAAAAAGCCTTGAGGCACCACTAAGAATGGATAAGGATATATTAGTCCAGACTCTGGACAAGAAACAAATTTCTTCCGAAATAATTTTTTCCTCATTGCGCCACAGATGCTGAGCATCACCTCCTTACCCAGAAGGGTCCTGATGACATCACATCCTCCCCAAAGAGTGAAAC